>JAAEAF010000192.1:0-41387 GCA_011037195.1 Triatoma infestans
GGAGGCCGGCAGTGCACTGTACCAATGACCGTAGATGTTGGCGTGCCTTAAATAAAAAAAAAAACAGAAATAAGTGAAATAAGTCGTGTGAGTGTTTCACACCAAATTTTTATATAATATATCTAATTAACTGATCCTCTGCTGCGTTTCAATCTCTGAGACCACTCCTCTGAAGTGTCACTTCAATAAAACGTATGTTAAAAATATTGCAAGATTTTCAAATTTGGAAGAAAATCGATGTTAAAGGGAAATGCAACTTTTCAGCCTTTGTTACTGAGGTTATTGTTTTGTGGTGGCGGGAGTTAGGGGGTGATTTTTCTCGAAAGTACCACCAACGATTTTCTCTAAATTTGAAATACTAACATCATTTTTATTTGTAACATTTTGTCCAAGGAAAATGGATTCTAGAGGGTTCTGGAAAATCTGTAGCGATAGATTTCGGATATGATTAGGATTTTGATTAGGCGTTGTCTTCTGGCCTACAACATACATTTCTACTACTATTCGATTAGTGGAAGTAAACTTTTAAGTACAAAATATTCAAGTTTGTAAAACAATTGTCAAATTTATAATTGTTGTGGTGGTTGGTTCCGCAGAGCTGGAAAGTATCAGAGACATTTTCCGTGGTAGCCGGCCGGTTGTGGTCATCGACCGGTTTCGGGCTTTCGCCCATCTTCAGGATGTGTTTTTCAGACAGTGTGACAACAATTATGTACCCAAACTGCAAGAGGAGTTCGGGGTAACATTTTATGCACGATACGTGGACGATTCATTCCTCATATTGGAAAACGACATAGACGTAGACAAAATAGTACATTACCTGAACAACATAAACCAAAAAATACGAAAAAGAAACGAACAACACCCTCAACTTCTTAGACATAAAACTCACAATAAGTGACAATGAACTGGAATACGAAATACACAGAAAAGCAACTACATCAGATGCTATCATACCGCACAATTCCAACCACCCCACCCAACACAAACTAGCTGCACTTAGACATCTGACGAACAGACTTAAATACACACCCCTCACACCTGCGAACCCGCAGACAATCTACAAAATAGCTGAGAACAATGGGTACAATGCGAACATCGTTAATAAACTCCTCAAAAACGAACCACACCACCGTAATAGGACTGACAAAGAAACAGCAGACAAATTCGCCACATTCACGTATATTGGAAGCCACATGTACAAACTCACAATTTTTTTCAAAAAACTGGTCATTAAGACATCCTTCCAAACAAAAAACAAATTAGGCAACAAAATCCGCACTCGTACCGAGTTCACTGACGTGTATGACAGCAGTGGGGTTTACAAGTTGAAATGCCCGGACTGTGATAACATTTACGTGGGGCAAACCGGCAGAAAAATCAAGGAACGGTTTACCGAACATATCAGATCATACAAATACAACAAAGTTGACTCAAATTATGCCAATCACCTAAACACTAACAAACACAAACCCGATGACATCACGACCACGATGAAGCTAATACATTCTGGTCACAAAGGACGACGACTTGACATAGTAGAACAATATATAAAATATATAAACACAAGACACAAAACTTAATAAACGAACAGACAAAATTTGCCAGTGAACCATTATTCAAAACACTCTTCCCACAATAGCAACAGAAACGCAATTACCAGTGCAAACATTATACACGCAACAAATAATTCTTACACGGATTTTAGTTTTAAATCTACTAGTTATATATTTAAAAAAAAAAAAAGTGTGCGTATTTGGATGAATTTGGATGATGTATGATGTATGTGAATGTTGTGTAAAAAGGTGATATGCTGAGTGGAATGCATTATAAAAACTTAATTATAAAAAAACATATTTAGGTATACATGCTTGTGAGGATGTGAATGTTGTGTAAAAAAGTGAAATAATGATTGGAATGCATAGTTATATAAAAAACTTAATTATAAAAATCGTCTAATTTTAAACGATGTTAGTTTAAATCGTTATTTAATTTAATTTAAATTTATTTTATATATTTTATATTTTATTTTGGTTAGTTAATTTGTAAAGTAAATCTCCCTCCAACAACAGAGTTTAAAAATTAGACCCCCACGTGTTGTGTCCATTGTAAGGAAAATTTGCCCTTTAACAACCCAAACACGTGTTTTCCCACCCAGCTGACCATACCCCTTGATCTAGTTTAAGAGTTTAGTTTTTAAATACAGTTAAACCAGTCAGTGTGTAAACTGAGTTTGCTCTGTGCAAGTTTGTATTATCACACTGTCTGTCAAACGCATCCTGAAGATGGACGAACGCCCGAAACCGGTCGATGACCACAAAATGAAGCAGGCTACCACGGAAAATGTCTCTGATAAATATATAATTAATTATATTAACTGCATTAAGAAAAAGTCGGGTGATTTTTCACACCAGATTAATTTTTCCCTAATTTAAAATAAGTAAAACAAATAAGTGCTGAATTTAAAGAAAGTTCTGGAAATAAACACAGAAATGTAGAATCTGGTATAAATTTTATTAAATACACATCAAATATAGTATATAGTATATTTGTATTTGAACAGTTTGCTGGTTTGGTCGGAATATTACCAGGATCGGAGGGAGTACATGAGAAGGAAATAGTACAGTGTGATATGCCGCACTACGGTCATATAAATAATTTATCAGTTTTGTGAACAGTGTGTGGGGCAAAATTTTGCCGGTATGAGGCTGTATGGTTGGTTGGTTGGGGTGGTGCCCTCGATCCTATAATAGGTGGGTCTAAGTGGGCCAGAGTGTGAAGCAGCTCGTGTCAAAGTGTCAGACAAGGTAGGCGCTAGATAGCGCCTCCTACAAACTTGATGGCTATTCAGTCATCGTGTTTAGTTGGTTGAAGAAGGTTATTCACCAGTCGTTTCTGGTTAAAGTTCTAGCTGAACCAGTATTATTCACATTTAATTCACTCACGTGTACGGTCGGGAAGCTTTTAGCTCTTCTTAGAACTTACAACTTATATATTTAGTGGAAAACCTATAAGAAACCACAACTTCTCCCTTTCTTTCAAATATATATATATATATGCACACGCATATATACACATACATTTATACACATGTATATATACACATACACATTTAACCCATTTTCTGTTTAGAGTTCATTAAATATACATTAGTATTCAAATATATCTAATACGTAGCTTATATATTCCTATTACTACTTGTACAACAAGTTGTTCTTTCTTTCAAACAGAAGGATTTATTTGCAGTCTTTCTTTTGGTCTTTCAAGTTATGTTTGAGGGTAAAGAAAACAGGAACAACCTAAAGAAAATCAACTCATATAATTGATTCAGTTTCCTGAATTGTTTCCTTGTTTCATTTTCCTCGTTGCACATTACTCCTTTGCATAACTACTTCATTCAAGACTGAAGGTGTTCCAAATCTCTTGTTTTCCTGATCATTCTATGATTTACAATCTCCGTGAGAACCAAAAATTAAACAATTAACCAAAAAAAAATTCCTCCTCATTGTTCCCGCTTCCACCAAGCTTGTTTCTTTTCACTTACGCCTTTTGTTTGGAATCACATAAAGATCATAAGAGACAGTTTGCAATCTTAATTCTATGCAGGTGCACATTAAGGTTAATCGTGACCAGTGGTGAGTCTAAAGTTGGCAGTGAAGACTTGTCTTGGAAGGTTTTTTTAGGAATTGGTTCTCTGACGGAAAGTTTCCCATCTTTATCCTTCCGCCTTGCTGGCCATTGCATTCCTTCACCTCACTACCATGAAGTATAAGGGGCTGCGGCAAATGACTTCCTTCTTTAGCATACCAATCAGGGCATTCTCATCACTAGCTGGTTATTATTGAAGAATAAGATCAGCCAGCCTCTACTAATAACTAGCTTAGTGTTTTCCACTCTATGATTTATCTAGGTATTAAAGAAGTCAAGGATTCGGATTGTAGCTTGAGAATCAATCAACAATACTTCCTTTCTCTTGTCACAATTTAACTTCCACAAAGCATTAATCGCCTGGAAAATCTATTCATTTTCTCCATCAAAATTGGATGTATACTTTCCTTCATATTTAGCGAAACTTTGGTGTAAATGTGGAACCATTCTCCTTTAGGATACGTGTAAAGAGTATCTCTAATGAAAAGCTCAAACTACCTTGGGGAGTGTCACATTTGTTAGTTTCCTCGCTAATAGATAGATTTTTTCTACGTGAAATTTGTTTTCCCTCATAACGATTACATTAGAGGGTCTCTTTCACTCCAATGCAGATTACTTTCTGTTTATAGCTCTGCCACTTTTGTCCCCCCTTCCAATCTTTTAGTGCTCTTTCTATCCCTAAACCACTAATTCCATTGAACTCCAAGTTGTAGCTAGTGTCATCCTACTCTTCCATCTGCTCGCCAGTTTCCATCCCAACATACTCTTCATACATTAGTCATCCTTACTGCATGGTCACTCTCATAGAAACCTTACAGTGGATTTGTATTCATTCTGTGAATCTAAATACTTCAATTCTCTAGTTTTATCTGATCTCAGAATGAAATGTTTTAAACTGGGTTACCCCTATCCACATTCCTCTGAAGAAGGCGAACAATTTTCGCGCAAAACATCAGTGTAAAATACAAATCCCTTCCTTCCTCCCCGGCAATTTTGTATTTCTATTCCATTGAGCCAGGTCGACAAACCAACAACAACCAAAATAATAATAATTAAGTATCAAATTAAAGGGGCAACCAATTTGAAGGGATTAGCACAGTGGTAGCGCGCCGGATTAGCGGATATACCGGATTCGAATCCACGATGTAGTCCTTAAATTTTCTTTTCCCAGGAGCTTCTTAAGCTCACTGTCCCGGTGATAGGCAGTGGTGTCTATAACTAGAGAGAGCAATTCCTAGGAGGCCAGCGACACAAATCTTTTTGTTACTATTATATTTACTATATTACATTACTGTTAATATTTTTTTTTTTCTATTTCTGTTAGGGCAAATGAATAACCTTACAAGGTTTAATGAAAAATTGTCAATTTTCTAATCGTATTAACTGCAGAAAGAGTTAACAGCAAGAGAGCAAACAGCAAAGAGAGCAAAAGAATCTGAACCACTCTCTCGTACTGGAGTGGGAGAAGCTTATAAATATAGCGACGGACAGTCCATAAAATATAGTTAAACAGTTGAACACAGTTGAGAATTCAGTTCAATACATCAAATCGCTAGGTGTCATTACTCTGACTACTCTACCTTAAACATTTCTCTATTGTAAAGTCCAGGCAGTCTGTCTCTACCTATTAATACATTAGTTAACCAGCGTTAACCCAGTCTTATTCCTAATTCAACAACCACACAAACTCTCTCCACCCTACACATCCATTATAGGCAGCGCTTTTCGAATCCCGCTTCAGCTTTCGAAGGAAAAATGTAAGTCATTTTTTTTTTTTTAATTTTATTACATTTTGGCATTTAATTTAAAATATTTAATACAACATTTATTTCTATATTTATTTTTACATTTAATTCTTTCACACTTTGTCGACTTTCAATATAATGGATGTGTAGGATGGAAAGAATTTGTGTGGTTGATGAATTAAGAAGAAGACTTGGTTAACACTGGTTAACTAATATATTAATAAGTAGAGACAGACTGCCTGGGACTTTACAATAAAGAAATGTTTAATGTTTAAGTGGTCAGAGTAATGACACCTAGCGATTGGATGTATTGAACTGAATTTCTCAACTGTGTTCAACTGTTTAACTGTGTTTTATGGACTGTCCGTCGCTGTATTTATACAGCTTCTCCCACTCCAGTTCGAGAGAGCGGTTGAGATTCTCTTGCTCTCTTTGCTGTTTGCTCTCTTGCTGTTGAGATTCTCTTGCTCTCTTTGCTGTTTGCTTTCTTGCTGTTACAAAGAGAAAGTGGTATGAAATTTTCTTTTATTTTCTATTTTCAGAAATAATTTTATACTTGATTTCTGCATAAAATCTTTTTTTCTTCTTGTCTTCTCTTCTTTTTTGTTCCTTTTTTGTTCTGTTATTAAATTTTAAATAAAATTTACATAATTTTTATTACTAATGTTTATTGAAGGTGGTGGTGGTGGAGATGAAGATTTAATATAAAGACTGTAACTTTTTCTTGTTTTGACTTTATGTTTGTTTAAGTAAAAAAAAAAAAAAAAAAAAAAATGGAAACTCTGGTAGATGGTAAAAGTTCGCCTTCATGACTGTTGGCAGCCATTTAATTTCATCTTTCTTAGAAATATTTACTAGGAAAACTTTTTCAGGTCACCTTTATATATTATTTCTGCATCTCTTTCTTTTGCTTTATCTTCTTTATGTTTTAATACATTCCAACAGAGTAAACATTGTTTATGTTAATGTAAAATACTTTTTATCCTTGTTTGTATATATATATATATATATATATCTGTGGAGAAAATACTAATCTTATAAAGAAAATAACTAATTTTCTTGTCTTTGAACTAAATTGTAGTATACGGATAATTATATTTTCATACTTTATGCTAATTCTGAATTTCTAAAAGTTTAATATTTCAGGAACAACAAATGATGTAAATCTCAAAAAAATCCAATCAGAGATATTTTCCTTGCTTCATTTTATGGTGATCGACCGGTTTCGGGCGTTCGCCCATCTTCAGGATGCGTTTGTCAGACAGTGTGATAACATAGACTTGTACAGAGCAAATTCAGTTTATACACTGACTGGTGTTTTTAATTGTATTTAAAACCCCTTTTTTTTCTTTATAAGATTAGTATTTTCTCGACAGATATATATATATATATTTATGTATATTTATATACATAAATATACAAACAAGAATAAAAAGTGTTTTACATTAATATAAACAATGTTTCTTTGTTGGAATGTATTAAAAGAGTTTTAAATACAATTAAAAAGACCAGTCAATGTATAAACTGAATTTGCTCTGTGTTATCACACTGTCTGACAAACGCATCCTGAAGATGGGCGAACGCCCGAACCGGTCGATGACCACAAAATGAAGCAGGCTAACATGGAAAATGCTTTCCAGCTTTGCGGAACCAACCACCACAACAACTCAGAAAAATTATCAGAAAAATGTCTTCTAATCTTCTGATCTATATAAGCACAGAATTTAACTATTAATATCTGTTTTTCTTTTGAATGAATTAATAATAAACATTATTATTAAAGTTATTTTTAGTCAAATGCAAACGGTATCTGTCATAATGTTTGTTGAAGCATGCGTAGAATACGTTTTTACATTGAAACATATTTTACGTTAAAAAAGTAAAAAAAAAAAAAAAATGGTATGAAACACTTTTACGACTTTAATTTATTTTAATTAATACAAATTAATTAAAAAAAAAAAAATCTTAAAAAAAACTTACAATTTTACAATGTTCTAGTTGAGCTGGCCATAAACATGAGCTCTATATTATGTGGAGCACTCTATATCAAAACAAACAAAGCTTGTGCAGATTTAAATTTAAACTAACTGAACATAATCCCTTTTAAATCAGTTTTTTTTTTTCAGAAAAATGTATCAAATAAAAATGATACGTTTTTATGTATGCAGCAAACATTCCAAGTTTAAAGGAAATCTTTGTAATTGTTTTGGTGAAAAAAAACAACAAAAAAAACTCAAAAATATGAATTCTATAAAATTTGCATTTCTCGTTAAGCGAGTTTCTTCAATTTTGGAATTCTATCAATGTTTCTAACATATATTAGTTTAGGTTGGTTTAAAACCATACATTATACCGGAGTGGTATATTTAAGGAAAGCATATCGCTACTTGTTCCCCCATAGCCCCAAAAAATCAAGTTTTCCTTAAAAATGTTTGCAAAGTAAATAAAAGGGATAGGTATTTATTTGTGTAAATATTATATTATGAAGTTTAAAGAAAAATTGGAATAAACATCAGTAAAGTTGCACATTCGGTTGAGGGATTTTGCCCGAAATCTTCGTGTCTGGTTCAGTGTTAGTCCCTAAATGGAGTACCAACTTTGAGCTTCTTGCGATCCCCCCCCCCCCGAATATTCTGTTAAAAATACATGCACATATTCCTGAAAACATTTTTTTTCGTGATCAGGGGATTTTCAACACATTTATTTTCTTTCCGGTGAAAACTCAGTTTGGAAAATCCGGCGCGATCGCAATACTTTCTGTTACCAGCAACAAGAGAAACGGGAAATCCAAATGGAAACCCTTTTGAAGAGAAAAAGGGTGATAAACGCTCTGAAGCTTGTGGAAAAATGTGTTAGGCTGCCAGTCCAACATTGGTCGCAGTTTATCGCTGCAACCAGTAGACTTCAATCCCAGCCAACACCTATATCAAAAGCTAGAGAACTTTATGTAAAATATGAACTTGATAATGACAGACGAAAGCCTTCTCTTGAACCACCTTTAAACAATATTAGTCTACAAATGCTTGTATAAATAATATTACGCCTGTACGTGTAATGAATATAGGTACTTAAGAAAGAAGAAAATTCAAGTGCTGAAGAGATGAAAGCACTTTCGTTTGGCTTATATTGACGAATGGTACCCATCTGATAAATACGTATACACGTATATACCGACCGTTCTGCAGACTTGACATCCAACAAGATAGGGGCAGGATGTCCACTATTCAAAGATAAAGTTGCCCTCAGGAGGAGGTGCTCTAATCAAGAGCAAAGTAGCCCATCAAGCTGCATTTAACATATCAGGGCTGAGAAATATACTGAAAAACAAAGTTGTCTTCCTTGTCGACTCGAGGGCCGCACTATTTGCGCTAAAAAATTATCAGCGACCTTATCAAAAAAGGTTGGAAAATAGTATACCAGTGGATTCCAAGACCATGTGGTGTAAGCGGGAATGCTGGCTAATGAATTGGCAAAGGAAGATTCGAGGTTAAACCCTATGAAAGTGTAACCAATGCCAGGCTATGGCCGAACACATGAGGTTGAAACTGCTCTCAAGATGGAACAAATAGGAAAGGCAATAGGAAGGCAATGGAATATCCTATTGAGGGAGGCGATTCCAGCAGACCTGCCGCGAAAGGAATTAGTAGCCAACTTCAGTCTGACAACAGGACTATCTTCAAAGTCATCTCCACCGAATTGGAATTAAATATTCGCCTCCTCTGCATCAGTGGCGAGAAAATGGTCAAGGACTATGTTTTAGTCTGCCGCAAAATTAATATAGACCTAGACCCAGGCGTTTTTTGGGATGGCGCCGTAGAACAAAACTGTACTGGGCTGCTAGAACCATGTTGAGGGCATTCAAAAAAAAAAAAAAAGGTTGGTTTCTGCACACATCAACCATAATAATTTTTTTTTTTTTTTTTTTTTTTAAAGAAACTATCAGATTTGCAGACCGAATACAAAGCCTTTAGCAAACTGCAAGCGGCCCGCCGCTTGATAGCTAATAAATCAGACGAATGGATTACCATCCAAAACCAGTAAAAAATAACAAAAGGACAATGTTAGTTCCAGAAAAAAATCCAAACTTGGAATTTTATATTTTGTAATCTTAACGATGAAAATAATAGAGCGTGAATTGCGCATGTCAAAAGAGAAGGAATCATTGGAAAATACCAGAAGGAAACAATTTTTTAACGTTGAACGTATAGTCGATAATTCGTATTTCTTATATCGAAACGAATTATTTATTGAAGAGAGAATGTAACAAGAGTGCAATATAAATGTCATCCTGTCAGTATCTCTTGTCATAGCTAGATGTTATTTTATAAGAACATGTTATATATTAAATATTTAAATTGAACAAAGTGCAATATAAATTATTAAAATAATTTCATTCTTTCACAAATATTTAGCCTGTCATTTTTTATTAAAAAAAAAATATGAAATATATACATAATAAATATTACAAAATAAAAATATCATATTTTATTTTTTATCTTAAAAAAATATTTAAAAATTTATCGATTAAAAAAAATAAAAAATAAAATAATATAAATAAATAAATAAATAAATAGGAAAATACTTTTAGTGAACGAAATATCTTTTCTTGTTCTGTCACTTTCATTTCTAAAACGGGCTCACTGGAAAAATGGGCTTAATAATAAATTGATGTAGAATTCTAAATATATATATATAAAATTAAAAGAAGAATTAATTATTTTATTCTAATAATTAATTATGCTGAGAGTTTTGTGTTCTGAAATTTGTAATTCTGTTAATATAATGTGATATTTTCAATTAACTAAAAGAGTCATTTATATTAATATATAATGCAATCAGATTACTATTATTTTATCTGATTGTTTGCCTTTTTAAGTTTCAGTATTTTTCCTATTAAACTAGTTAAAAAACAATCATAAAATACAAAAAAAAACTTTTAATTTTTTACAAACAATGAACATTTCCATTCGTAAAAAAACATTACATTTTAATGGAATTTGACCCAATAAAAATTGGCAAAATTTATGTTAAACCGAAAAAAAAAAAAAATTTGTTGTTGATTATGGAATAACAGCGTCCAGCTGAAAATCAATAACAATTGAAATCAAACCTCTTAGATAAGTAAATACATCGTATTTATACTGGGTAGAAAAACATCCTTCTACTGATCTACATTAACTATAGTGTAATCTCTCCCATAAACAACGTACTTATCTGGGTTTCCAGCTACACAAAAGACTGACTCAAACGACTTGAACTAAATGGACGGTTCATACAACTCTCAAGACTATTAGACACGATCCAAACCCACATTACAAAATAAAAGACTTCTCTACCAACTACTACTGAGACCTGTATGGTCTTCTGGCATAGAAATATGTGGTACAACCGAGCGTGCCAATTCCCTCCCTATCCAGTTATTTCAATCAAAAATCCTTCGAAAAATTGTCAATGCACCCTACTATAGTTACTAACCTCACTCAACATCCAGGAATGGATGGCCAGGAATGGAGCGAATACTTCTTTCTGTGGGCCGGAACCTGTTCTGGGAATAGCCAAAAGTATGGCGAGACCATCTCTGAAAGAATGAACTCGGAGAGAACATAATCGTCACTGAAGGCTAAGTACCGCAGCAAAACACGGCAAAATGGTCATGCTAGAGCCAGAGAGTGGATAGGGCCAGAGAGAATGGTAGAAGAAGAACCAGAGAGACCCTGGGTTTAAGCAGGTATCAAATCTGTCTGATAACGGGCCATGGTAGGTTCAAGAAATATCTGCACAAGGTGGGGTTGGTGGATTCGGAGCCCTTGCGTAGACTGTGTCAGGAGGAAGAGGAGGAGACGGCCTCTCAGCTGTTGTTCGATTGCGTTACAATCGGCAGATTGCGGTACGAGATCTTCGGCAGTTGAGACCGGAGGAAATCGTGCTGCAAAAGGGACTAGTGGGGAAGGTCCTGAACCTCATGAAGAGGGGAGGATTCCTATACTAGGTATTGAGGGGTTGGCACAATATGCCTCAACGGGTAGCCTGCAGTGCCTGGTTTTGAGTCCCCCCCCCTCCTGTGTCGTTCTAATTCTAATTCTAGTCTTCACATTAAACCGATTAAAACAAAGACTACTGTTCTGCATTTGTAAAGAAGGAGGGCATAATGACACGGCAGTGTTTCTAGGAATTACATTGGACAGTCAGCTCTCTTAGAAAATCCACATTGACTCTCTGAGTAACAGACTATCTCAGATAGTATACTTATTAAGAAAACTGCGAGATGAAGTAACACTTCCTTTGGAAGTATTGAGAATAACATAATATTTCGCTTTATTCCATTCAAGAATGAGCTACAGTAGTCGTTCACGTCGTTCAAATCAAGTCATGTGTGCTTGCGGCCTCCAGCAGCCATCACAAGCATCATTACTTATATTCTGTTTTAATTGTTGAATATAATATTATGCAGTTGTCAAAAATCAATAAAAATGAAAGATATTTTGTTCACATATTCACATTCGCTAAAAACATTTCGTACTTAGGGAACCTCAAAACATGCAGAAGAGAAAGTCATTGTTTTTTATGTACATATTTGTGATCGATATTCGGAGAGTGAAACGAAGAGGTAAGCGTTAGAAAGCAGCACAATAAAAACGAAAGGAGCGAAAACTCTCACTGGGAAAAGGGAGAAAGAAGTTAAAGTGAAAGGAGTTGTAAGTAGGTAGGAAATAGCAAGTATGTAATGGAATGTTGTGTAAAAAATTGCTCCCGGGATGGTTGAAAGTAAGACGGAGTACCCTCGGGTACAAGTATCCCCCCCCCCATAGTTTTCTATGGGGAGAAAAAGAGAGAGAACGTGAAGGAGCAGTTTTTTTTGGTAATGTTAGCTTGAGAAAGTTGATCCCAAGACGGTATAGTGAAAGAAGTCTACAGCCGGTTTGCCACTTCCATGGCGGCCTTAAAGCAACTAGTTTTTATAGAAGTCGCTACCTCCTCCCTACATCTACCACCTAAACACGCTCAACAACCAACAAACTCGGCCAAGAAGAAAAACAAGTCTTAAAGATAGAAATGCGGCTTTTCGGGGGCAAAGTATAGAAGACTTAGTTGTGGTGCGAAGTTACTGTTACCATGTTGTGTTTTTGTTTTATTTTATTTTCGAATGGAGGGGGGTTACGTGTACCCGACTTTCCGTTGAAGGAAGTATGAGATTTGGGTGGGGGATGTTAAGATGATGGGAGGCCTAATCAGACAGATATAAGTAATCCTTGCTATGGCCAAATGGGACTTCCTAACCATATAACTCTTTTCGGTACAAACCAGCTTCTTACTACTTAATGCTTAACAGTAAACTTTTTTCCCTCTTGAGTCAGTCTCAAGAATCCTTCTTACATTACCAAACTCCTTCTCATTCTATCCTTGCTCCCCTGTTTCTTCCGAAACATCAGTCAAACTTTCCGTTGTATGAAAAACTTATTTCTACCGAGGTCAACTTGATTCCTTGTGTGTAACATTTATTGCTACAAGGAAATCATCCTCATAAATGTTACTTGTATCTTTTACCACCTCTGCCACCCCCCCCATTTTCCCTTACTCGCATAATTTTAGTTTCTCTTGCTGCTGTAAGTAGAAGTCAAGACTTCTACTTCTCAAGAGATCACGTCAAATTTTGGAAATACTTGATTAAAGAAAGAAATTTTTTTTTAATGAATTTCCTTTAAAGCTTTCGTTTACTACATACTCAAAATACTTATCACATTTGTATGAAGCATTTTCCTGGGAAAATTAATTTCTAAGAGGATCTGGAGAACCTACAACGTTAGGTTTTCCTCCAAAGTTCCACATCACTACCATGTCTAAAATATTTAGCTCAATTAAAAGCATTAAATTAAAATCCTTTTCCAATCAGAGAAATCCAATCACTCCTGTTCACGCTCTTAACCTACACCTCCTCAACCCGCATCTCTCTCAGATCCTTTTCCAGGTCATCAACCCATCTTTTTCTAGGCCTTCCGGTTTTCCTTCTTCCTCGATGTTATCCATATATAAGTCGACGTGGTAGCCTCTCTGCTGCAATAAATGTTACACACAAGGAATCAAGTTGACCTCGGTAGAAATAAGTTTTTCATAGAACGGAAAGTTTGGCTGATGTTTCGGAAGAAACAGGGGAGCAAGGATGAGAAGGAGTTTGGTAATGTAAGGAGGATTCTTGAGACTGACTCAAGAGGGAAAAAAAGTCTACTGTTAAGCATTAAGTAGTAAGAAGCTGGTTTGTACCGAAAAGAGTTATATGGTTAGGAAGTCCCATTTGACCCAGCCATCGAAATCTCCTTTTCTTTATGAAGGTCACCAAGTCAACGTTACTATAGAGATCTCGAAGCTCTTGGTTAGTTCTTATTCGTCATACTCCGTTATCGCGGATAGTAGGTCTGACATTAAATCTGACTTTGCTGTCTTTAGTCAGAACCCCAGTCACACTTCCGTACGTAACCATGGACGAGACTTACTATGCTTTTATAAATGAGAGCCTTTGCGTCGAGTGAGATGGACCAAAACTTTGGCCTGTTTTTTAAGGCGTGGAAATACCTGCTGCCAGCTGCTAGCCTTTCCTTGATGTCTTCTCTTATATTAGTGTTATTAGTAATCAAGGCTCTCAAATATTTAAAGAGGCTTTCCATATTTAAAAGAATGATCTCCCGTCAGGAAACTCAGCCTCATCTCTTGTGGATTCCTGGAGAAGTTCTTGAAAACTGTCTTGTGACCGTTTTATACGGAGGCCCAAGGACCTGGCTGCTTTCTCTAATTCGTGCTTTTGGCTACAAGATGGACATTATCGGCATATGCCATACATTGTGTGAGCCTAGTATAAACTTGTTCTAATAGCTCTTGCGGCCATTAATTTGAACTACGAAATTGAATTCCAATTTATAAGGCAGTCAATTTAATAAATTCATAATTATTAAAAAATTTTAATATAAAATATTATTCATTGCTTCTTGTTAAAGGAATTTTCTTTTTTCTTCCATAAATAAGTAAAAAAAATAAATTATTAGTCGCTATATTTTTCATTTTGCGATTCCGGAAAATAGAAATTTTTTTCAATTAGTTGAGGTGGTATATTTCTAAATCACCTCAAATTGAATTTAAAATGAACAGAGTTTTATAATATGATTAAATTTTGTTAACAGAATGCTAACATAATTAGCCATATATTAAATTATATTAATCTGCAGCCTTTCAAGCAGATATTAGTATAAATAAAAACTGTGACATGAAATTTTATATATATATATATATATATAAAAGTATGTAATGCGCTAGATTATTTTTCTAAAATGAATGTCTACATTGTTTATCTTTTGTTTACATTATCTGGAGAATATTTTGTAATTAGTCACTCTTTGTACGAGATTGAGCGTTTAAAAAAAGTAACTTAATTAAGGTGTGTAAGATTTCCCAAGCGGGAGAAAAAAAAAGAATTAAATTTATTTTTATTTATTTATTTGTTTTATTTTTTTTTTATATTATTTATTTATTTATTTAAATTAATACTTCAATTAAAAAAAAAAAAGAGAACAAAAAATAACTGGTACGTAACATATTATTTTCTCTTATTACAATTTATTATTACTTAATATTATTTCCGGTTGTCGATTGATTTCCGGTTGGCCAATTTTCTTCATATTTAGAATTTTATCAATGCTTTTAATGCATTGCTTTAATATAATGTTATATACTGGTAGAACCACAAATTGGCATTTTTGAAGAAATCTGAATTGAAGTGAATACTTATTTGTGATGTTAAATGAATTTCTTACAAATGTTTGGCAACTTAGATAAATAATTTAGTACAGAAATATGTATGAAGTAATAGTAATAATAATTAAATAAATTATCGAAAATATATATATATATATATATAAAATCTGGTGTGAAACACTCACAAAACTTTCTCTCATTCCAGTTCTCAAAATTATAATTGACAAATCTTATAGTTTGTGTACCAAATTTAATGAAATCAGAGTAAGAGAAAGTGGTGTGAGTATGACCATAAGTTACACCATTTTTAGTTTGTTTTATAATGGATGAAGACCTCCTAGTATTCAGATATCAGTCATGTTAGTGCAGATTCTTTTAAATTTTGTCTCAAAAAGTAAGAAAGAATATTTTATTTAGACAAATATCAATTCATTGTATAAAAGTCATAATCAGGTTGGAAATGAGGCAATAATAATGTTCCCTCTTTGATCAATCTAGCGCAGCAATTAACCCAGAATTGGTGACCATTGTGGACAATTAAAAGATAAATTTTTTTAGGTCATTAAATGTAAAACCAAACTCTTACTTAGTGATATAAATTAACTACAGTATCATTAGACGGGTAATTGTGTAAATTTAAAAGTCACTTGTCCATTTTATCGTTAAATAAATTCGAACCATTGATAAAACTAATTACTGGCAAAGCCTAACGTATGATCGCGTTCAACATTTTTAGATCTCTGCAACCAGAGACTTTGTTACGAAGGCCTAATTTTACTTAAGATAATGGGGGAGGTAGATGAACAGCGTTGAAATCTCCATTAACAATCAATAGCGCGACACTTTTCTACTGTCAGAGGAACATATTTTTTATTAATTCTGAAAGGAAATTTTATGACGATAATTTGAATTGTGGCAACATGTGATAACACAGGATGACAATAAGATGTTGTACGTTTCATGCAGAGTAGTTTTGGTGCCTAAATTTTGACACTTTTCATATTACAAGTGTGGTGTATGAAAAAAAAATCTGGTGAAAAACACTCACACAAATTTCTCTTACTCCAGTTCTTAAAATTATAATTGACAAATTTAATGAAATTCGTCGAAAAATGAAAAACTCTCCAGCAAAAGCGCATTTCCGGTTTACTAATTTTTTGGAACCTCGGAATTTTTGCCATCTATTTATTTCTAATTAGTTTTGTTTGGATGATAGAATTGTATAATCAACTATGATAGCAATTTAGAGAAAAACATAACTACTCCCCTCCCATAAAAGTGCGAAATGTTTTAAATTAAAGTTGTACATCTTTGTATGAGTAGTTCATATAAGAGTTTCAAGAAAATCGTCGGAGCCATTTTTGAAAAAATCGCAAAAAAGTGAAAAAAATTTAGCAAAGTGGTAAATTAAACGTACTTTCGGTCTGTTGTGTAGGTTGGTTCCGCAGAGCTGGAAAGCATCAGAGACATTTTCCGTGGTAGCCTGCTTCATTTGTGGTCATCGACCGGTTTCGGGCGTTCGCCCATCTTCAGGATGCGTTTTTTTAGACAGTGTGACAACACAGACTCGCACAGAGCAAACTTAGTTTCACCCTCATCCTGAAGATGGGCGAACGAAATGTCTCTGGTACTTTCGGTCATCCGATTTTTTCAAACTCGGAATTTCAGCAACATATTTAATTCTAATTAACATGATTTAGATGACAGAATACTTAGACATTACTTAGATGACAAAATAAACTGAAATAGCACTTTTAGAGGAAACCGTAACCCCACCCCTCCCCAAAATGTACCCTTAAATGATTTTTTCCGGACAAATGTTTCAAATAAAAGTTGTAGCTCATTGTATGTGTAGTTGATTTAACAAGTTTGAAGAAAATCTCAAAAAAGTAAAAAAGCCAACTAGTAAAATGGTACTTCCGGTTGAGAAATTTTGACAGATAACATACTGTCCGATCCCATGGTGATACTAATCGGAATAAGAAGTTTGAATTTTCTACGGTTTTTCGTTTTTGAGCTATGCCGTTCACATACATATATATATATACACACACACACACACACCATTTTCTAAAAACCACATTTTCGTACTCATGGGATCTCAGAACGAATATTTCAGGTGAAAACTCGATATCGAAAATTTGACACGATTACAATACTTCCTCTTACTAGGAGTAAGAGAAAGTAAAAAAACCACTCACAAAATTAAAATACAACGGCGAAATATTCATCAGTTCTTTAACTTAAATTTTTAAATGATCAAAAATTAAAGTCAGATATCCAAAATCAAAATAGTACAGTAGAGGGAGGGATTAGCTCAGTGGTAACGTGTTTGACACTCACGCGGTTTTCTTCCTAGGAGCTCCTAAAGCACTAAAGTTCGGAAAAAATATAAATAAAAATAGTTCGATGACTGTTATTAAGATAAAAATAAAATAAAAGTATACAATTAAATTTAGCCTCTGGTTAGAGATAATTTTATAACGTTTTAAGATATTATAATAATTTAAGAGCCGATAATCATCTGTTTCTTTTAGATATAACCTTAATGTGAAGAAATATACATTATTATTTTAAAGGTCTACATTATCATTATCAGCTCTAAATAAAGAATCCAATGTACTAGATTTCTTTCGTACATTGCCATTAAAATAAAAAAAACGTAGATTATAAACAAGAACGCAAGATTATCTTACGAATTTGGAATCGAAACAGTTAGACAAAATTTTGTGGTAGAATAACGGTAATTTTGAATTTATCCGCAAATAAAGTAAAATTATAGGGTTCGCTTACTAAACGGATTCGACAAAACACATTAATTCCATTAATATTTTTAGTGCCTAAATTTTGATCCCTAAAACCTAATTTTGGAAATAGGCATTTAAAATTTGAAACCAAGGCTTTCTGAATATCCATGGTCAATGATTTTTAAATTTTTCTTTTAAGCTTTATTTAAATTATTCCTAACCAGCAAAATATCCTGAGCCCCTACCCCCCCCCAGACAGATGTTTTGCGACCCAATAATAAAAAAAAAATTCTACGAAGAGTCTACGTCCAATTAAAAAGGAATATTTCTGATCTTAATCAATTGAACAAGTCTTTTATAACAATGTTTTTGTAAACTTTCTTCAACAAGTGATACAATATTTAGCCAAGTGATCAATTTATTAAAAACCAATGTGCACATATAGTTTATTCCTGTATCCTAGCGAATGAACACACTGATTTTACAAGAAATTATAATTATTATTATTATTATTTTATTTTATAATTTAAGGAGCGTCAACATCTATGGTTATTTGCGCCCGGTGCCTTCTCAGTGCACTGCCGGCCTCCGGACAGTGTTCTCTCGTTACAGACAACACTGACCATCACCGGGCAGTAAGCTGTAGGGGCTCCTAGGAAGAAAAAATCTAAGGGCAGTACAGCTGGACTCGAACCCGGGTCCTCTACGTGGGAGTCCAGTGCGCTAACGACTGAGCTATCCCTTCCCTATATATATATTCCCTGAATAAATTACAAAACAAGTAATATAAGGTACGTCAAGAATACACAATAAACATAGGTTTAAAAGTTCAAGTAGTCATTGCCCTGAAGTTTGCACTTTGTTCTCAATAAAATAAAAAAGAAAAAGGAAATATCCAAACTGTATTCAGTCTATCCTGAAGTGTCTCTTACCGCCCACTTTTCTTCAAGAAAATCATTTATTTTATAGAAATTTGTTTTCATTAAAAAAATGGTCTCTCTTCAGACCAGAGTTATTTCACTCGGCAACTTGTTAAACAATCTTACACTCATCGCACTTGGAGCTAAATCTGACTTCTTCTCACTGGTAAGTGTAGATTATTATTGTTTCTAATATTGTAAGAGTGTTTATCTCCTCTACATTCCATATTTTTCTTTCCTTTTAGATTAACGAGACACTTGAAAATGTATAATGAGGTCAATGTAATTATTATAATGCTACTGTTGTTCCAGAAACTATTTATAAAAAAATATCAATTTTCCCAGGAAAATGAGTCAAATAAAAGTTTTTAGATGTAAGCTAGTACTGTTGTAGTAGTAGTGATATTATATAGATAGAAATTTAAAGAAATAAATTGTTCCATTTTCGAGAAAATAGCGAATAACTGAAGAAAAAATTTTTTTAGATAAATCGCACATCTGATTGATGGGGCTTGCACGAAATCTTCGGGTCAGATTGGATGGTAGCATCTAATTGGAATACCAAGTTTGAACCTTCTGCGATTTTTCTGTTTTCAGATTTCTGTTAAAACATACACGCATATCATTCCCATTCACATTGAACTGTATTTTGAAAATTTCGAACTTTCGTAACATTTTTTTCATACAGCAATGAGAGAAAGTAAAAAGTAGAAATAATATAGAGAAAGTAAAAATAATATAATACATTGTTGAAAAAAAAAAATGTCAATACAGTATCGAGCTTTCGACCTGGGAGCCAGGTCATTCTCAAGATGACACAGCCTAGATTAAAACAACATAGCAGGTTACAGTTTGATGATAGGTTATATTATATTACATACTTTAGTAGTGTTGGGAAACAAGTGGTGCCATTATTTCAATAAATTTGTATAATATGGAATTACAAATTTATTGAAATAATGACACCGCTTGTTTTCCAATACTGCTTTAAGTAAGTAATATAACCTATCATCAAACTGTTACCTGCTATGTTGTTCTAATTTAGTTGTGTTACCTTGAAAATGACCTGGCTCCCAGGTCGAAAGCTCCTTACTGTATAATAAAATGTTTTATACATAGTACATATGTAAATGACTTTTGTACATATGCAAATGGCTTTTTGTCATTTAATTTCAACTACCATATTTTGTAAAATATTTTAAGTCCAATAAACAAAACAAAGTTATTGTGCAAATTATATTCTTTTACATAAAAAATATAATTTTTATTAATTCTGAATAGGCACGTCACTAGATTGTATAAGTTGTCAGTTTTATTAATATATGATATATCATATCAAAGTCTATATTAAAATTGGCAGATTGAAGTATGCTACTTTCCCAGGATGACGTTCAATTTAAACAATGTACAATATATTTGAATTTATTTGCCTGTCCATTTGCAATGGCAAGCTAACGTAGCAATGCGAACTTTCAATCTATTTCCGTTTTCAATTTATTATACTTCTGGATGTATTAGGCCAGAAACCAACACTCTCAGTTAATGAGCACATTTCCCAGCATCTTCCTGACGAAGATTCACACTCTAGGCAATTCTCCCGTGTCTAAGTTAGGAACCAAAAATTTTCTGAGGTTTGCATCATTCCAAGCACAAGCGCTAATGAGGAAGCTTTGTAAACTCAGGAAACATCTGACAAAGCTGTGATTAGAAAGTGATAAACCACTTGATAGTTCGTGTCGCTTTCATTCACAGAAGATTGTGTAGACTGGGTGTAATATCGGGTATTGGAAAAAGGCAATGCGAAAGTGATTTTATATCCAAACGTGGGGTTATATCCACAACAAAGATAACAGTATTCTATTTCTTTGGAGGACGTATCGCTGATAGCATAATAGATCCCCTTAATGGGGATATAAGGAGATCTATTATGCTATCCCGTTGGTGCCTAGGCTGTCTTAGGGTCTGGCCTAGTGAGGGTATATCTTCCTCAAATACCTGGTAACTGCCCAAGGCTTCCAAATCTTTTCTGGAAAGTGTAACAGTACGATAGGAGATATATTGCAGCCTTTTCCACAGAAACTGGAATGTAGACCCAAGTTCTTCCGGTGCCCCCTAAGTCCTACAATGGCCCTGACAAAACCCATCAGCATTGAAGCCTTCTTTTTTTTTTTCCTCAGACTGATGACCATTTAGAAATTTTCTCGTTATAACCGCCCAGACAGGTCTTAGTTTGGCTTTAGTCGTGAGAGGATTTTCCAAAGCTGTGCTCTCTTCAGTAACTCCTTATTGCCTTGGATAACATTTTAATCATAATTATATTAAGTAAAAAACTTTGTGCTCAAGTATTTTCCAGTTCAAAATTGCAATATATCATTGTCAAAGTTTCAATAGTTGTGATTTAGTTTAATATTGATCTGTTCTACAACAATAGTTTAAAATAAATTTAAATGTGCTATATATATCATACTTTTTATTTAGTTTATTTGAAAAAAAAAAATTATTTTGAAAATATTTATTTTAAGTTCATATTTTATTGTTTCTATTTTTTCTGATTTGTATTAAAACCTTTGTACAGACCCTGAAGAAGGAATAAATTTGCCGAAACGTCGGTAGAAATTTAAAAAGAGTTCTTATATATGACCGAACCTCAATATCCAATTTACAACATGGCACTTAAAAGGAAACAAGGATATGAAAAATAAATATAGTTCAATAAATTAAACTTATCCAGCAATTTATGAATTAAACTTAGCCTAAAAAGGAAAGAAGTAAATTTGGAAATAGAATCAACTACATTATGCAAAGAGCCTACAGCTTTTATTTTAAACATTTCTCCAAATAATTATAATTTGCTCTAAAGTGCAATCTTAATTTATTATACGTTTCTACCCATCTATATAATATTAATCAAAATTAAATATATTGCCAAAATTTCGTGTATAAAGAAGTGCAAAATTACTAAACAAATTTTTTTTTTGTCCCCCAGATTTCTGCGATTTTCTACACAAAAACACGTGTCATGTTTCTTTAAACTTGTACACTAATTATACGTGTGCAGACCTGTCCACTTTTGCTGGGAACTTTTTCTGAAGAAATGCATATAAGTGGGGGATATTTGTGGGAATGGGTGGTTATACTTTCCTCAAAGATGTCGTCGTTTTTATAAAGTTTAGATTCTCTAACAAAAAACTAATGGCAAATTAAGAAATCTACAAAGAAATAATTATATGAAGAGAATTAATTAGTCAATTATAATTATGTAAGCTGCAATAAGAAAAAGTCGTATGTGTGTGTGTGTGTGTGTGTGTGTGTCTGTGTGTGTGTGTGTCTGTGTGTGTTTCACAACAGTTGTTTTTTGTTTTCTTTATTTAGGAGCGTTCAAAACATGTATTTCGGTGTCAACTGAAATTCTGATTGGTTCACAACCGATATAAATACTTGCTCTCAATAAATTACCAATAACAAATTAAATAAAAATAAAAAGACATGAAATTTTTCCTAGAAAATATGTTAATGACCAAAAAAAAAAAAAATGACAAAGACAATTTAATTTATACTTTATTTTTAAAATGTTATTCTTTAATTAAGTGTACTTTTTATTTATTCAGAGTTAATGGAATTCATTTTGTTGGAGTTTAATTATTATTATTATTATTATTATTGGTGAGAGGAGGGGGGATTTCATTATTAACATTATCATTATTAGAGGAAAAGTTAAGGATTTTGCGGCGGATCTAATATTGACACTGTAACAAAAGTCAAATTAAAAACTAAAAGAAAGAAGGAAACTTAAATGAAAAAAAAAAAAAGAGTGCAAAGAAAAATAATAAAAGACATTAAATAAAAAGAAATAAGGGTTCAAACCATTAAGTTAAATTAGCCAAGGGCAATTTCTTTACTTGAATTCGGGTTTTTTTTATCTCTCTCTTTTTGTGTGTGTGTGTGTCCCCTCAAACTCGTCCTGGCTCCCTCACTTAGAATGGCCAAGCCAATATAACTAGGACAAGTCCCGGGGACTCAACTTCCGCTCTGGTGGATTTTAATTAGTGCAATTAAAAGTACTATGAGATGGTTTTATATATATGTGTGTGTGTGTGTCTGTGTGTCTGTATATGTAATTGTGTGCGTTGTTATGTGCGTGCGTAAAACACTCTTTCCACCTGGTCTATGTGTATGTATGTCTGTACGTGTTATAGGGCAGAGGAAGGGTGTATATAATACCTCTAGTAAAACCAGTATGCCAGCACTGCAGTAGTCCAACCCTCTCACTCTATCTCTCCACACCGGGCTCTCTAGTCTAGGCGGACCTGCCCCCGCCAGATAGATACACCAGACACTCTTCGTCTGCCTTCCCCCAAACTTCCCCTCACAGCTCTTCAACACAGTTCAACAGCCTACCCGCGTTGTTACACCTTCACAATTTTTTTTTTTTTGTTATACATCCCTACCTCCATTCCGCCCCCATTTCCGTAACTCGAAAAAAACAACTCGTCCTCTTTTCATTTTCTCCCAGTTTTTCTTCCTATCCGCTTTTCCGCACTCGTTCCCTCTTTCTCACACACTCTTTCCAGTTCACTGCCTTCCTTCTTCAGCTCTAGGGACTCCTCCACTAAACAGACACCTTTCTATAGTCACATCTTTTCCAACTCTGCATAGCGCACACATATATACACGTACAAACATATTACAGTACCATGTTTCCTATGTACATACTTACAGTGACCGTATTCTCCTAAAATTACTATAGATGTATTTTAAACTCAACTTCTATTACTTTTTTTTTTCTCCAAATCGTCCTCACCTGACTATCTTAACTTTATTGTTGCAGCTACTCTATCACTCCTCTGCTAAACCTGATTACTATATTTTAAACAACTTTTCATATACTATAAATTAATTTTTCTCACTTTTTTTTTTCTTTTATTGCAACAAAATTGACAGATTAGATTCCTAAGAGTTTTCATGTTTTTTAATTTTAACGAAAACGGCTGGAAGGATATTTTGTAAAATTGTATTTTTCGGAGTTCTAGGGAGAATCTGTGACATTATTTCAAATGTTTGAAGTATTTTAAGGTTATAAACATATATCTTGCTATTTTGTCTGTCAGTGATTAAAATATATTAAATACATTTTATTTTATAAAAAAGTATATTTTATTCATTTTTTTTATTTTAAATATGTTATTGCTCCAAATCCCGATCCTGTTTCCGCATCCCTTGCACTACAATATCCCATATCATCTCTTTACAAGACTGGCTTATCTGGTGGAGAATAAAGGCCAACCCTACTAAAAGCAAATGCATTTCCTTCACCCTCCGTCACGCTACTCTCCCGCCTTCTAGACAAAAGACTTACTTGGAATCCGCATACATGATTAAAAAGATTTGAACTAAACAGACGTTACAAACTTCTCTCCAGACTACTTGACCGACGCTTTAAACTTTCCCTTGAAAACAAAATTCTTATCTACAACACTATTATAAAGCCCCTCTGGACATACGGATGCGAGGTCTGGGGTCGACCAAGCATTCCAACTCCTATCGCATTCAAGCTTTTCAATCCAAAACCCTCAGAATTACCAATACCCCGTTCTATGTTTCCAACCTAACCCTTCACACGGACCTCAATAACCCTTTTATCCATCAGTTCATAAAATTACGTTACAAGAAATTCCATGACCTCACATCCAACCATTCTAACCCTTTAGTCCAACAACTCTCTTCTCTATCTATTTCACACAACCCTTCCAGGAAACTGAAACGCCACTGGCCGCGCGACCATCTAACTTCTTGTTAGCATTTTTTAGTAATAATTAGGGAGTACTGGGAGGTATCTGCTAACAAGACATTCACGCCCTTTTATACGACTACCAACATATTCACTTATAGTACTGTCTGTATAGTTGTGAATTTCTTAATAAAATACAAAAAAAAAAATGTTGAAGCATAAAAGAACAGAAACTAGAAGGAGAATAGAAAGAACAGAAACTAGAAGGAGAATAGAAAGAACAGAAACTAGAAGGAGAATAGAAAGAACAGAAACTAGAAGGAGAATAGAAAGAACAGAAACTAGAAGGAGAATAGAAAGAACAGAAACCAGAAGAATAACAATAACAACGATAAAAAAAATAACAGAACAAAAACATCAAGAGTTAAAGAATGATGACAAAGAAGAAAAGATATATTTAGAAGCAAACGATGTGAAATAGTCTCATTTTGAATGCAAATTAAATTTAAAAGTTGGTACCAGCCAATTTGAAACCATCACTACCCCCAACTCTGCATCGCCCACTTATTGGCTACTTGCTTCTTATATATCTTTTACAAGTGAAAAGTTAGTTGAAAAATAAACTAACGAGAGTTTTTGGCGGAAAAACTTGGGTGGGGAAAAAACACGTTCAGAGTTTTTCTTGTTTTTCACAGTACTTTTTATTTTATTATTTACTTACAGTTTTTTATTAGTTATTGAAACAGTTGGGAAAAACTAACTGTGAATAATGTTTGCGTAGCCTTGTTGACTGAAAACTGTTGGTGGACATCATGTTTTAAGAAGACACCACCTAGAAGAAGCACCACTACGTCATAAAATGAATTTCCATAAAGTTGTGATCTAATAAATCCGAACATATTAATGCTTTCAAGCCTTGGTATAAATTATACTACCTAGTCCTACATTAGAGAAGAAGGGCGGATATATCATTCTAACAGACAGATAATCAAGTTGATTTGAGCATCGGGTTTCAAGTCAAATCTCTCCATAATCTCGAAGATGTATTCTAAACAGAAATACAATTATAGGAAATTTCCAACTTTCATATGTAATCTGAAAATAAGTGATTCTTGCAATATTTATTACAGCGTCAGAAATGTGGATATCCGGTCTCATTGAACAGTGAAGAATTTGATTCCATTAAAGACATGTGGGAATTGGAAGTGCTACTGGAGGAAAAAGAAAAGTACGAAAATGGTTCCAGTAGATAAGTGGATAAAAAAACCACCTGGTAGAAAGTCGAAACCTTTATTGTTCATTCTCGCAGAAAGTTAAGAGTTTGAATTTACTAGGTCAAAATTGAAATTGTTACATTATCATTCAATATCATTATATTAAGTGATTGTTGAGTCCAAGCTGTCATTTCTTTTTTTTGAGCCAAGAAAATCCATCAGAAACCTCGCGATCCATCTGAAAAAGTGGCTAGATGGCTAACAGAAATTTTCCTCCAATATCTCTTCATTTTATAAAGAATTGCTGAATTGTGTTTGTAATGGAACAAAACCGATCACCATCATCAATTGCATCACACAAAAAGCTGGATTCAATAGTTTTCATTGCAGCCTCATCGAATTGCCAGCTCTCAGCCTCCAAGTACATTTCAAATACTCGTTACCTTCCCTGCCATACCCACTGCAATGTAGTTGCGAATGAGTTTCAACTTTGACAGCAGATTACATCAAGAAGCTGTTAGTAGCGGTAGGAGAAAGTGAATATAAGCTGACGAACTTGTAAGAGTCGTTACTTCATCTTTGAGGAGTTAACATGTCTCCAAGAACTTGAAAGGTTCTTCAAGCCGCACCAGCTAATTGACTGCTGGAACAAACATAGTTCTGTAGCCACAATACTCTTGAAGCCAACGCTAACATCACTCTTTGCTCGCCATTCTACCTTCCATTTGCCCTTCTCTCTTAAAGTAAAGTAGTAAAATATAATTTGTGAGTAAAGTGACAGTGTGTTCTCATTATACCAATAATTCTCCTACAATTACAGGTTGGAATTAGATTCATGATTTTGAGTTATCTAAAGGCGATATCTTTTGAAGATTATTGACCAAGTGGTCCAAGCAGTGTTAAAACTTGGGTTAAATCTAAATTAATTTCCCAGTTTAATACCATCATCTAGTTCTATTACTTTCTTCTTCTGTATATGGGCAACGATTAATCCTGACCTTTTGCAGATATGTTTCCATCAAAATACATATTTTGAGACCTCCTGATTATGATTTGAAAAAAAATTATGATCACATAAAGTGGAAAACCGAAAAATTGCTGAATTGAGTCAATTTTTTCCTGTCAATATTAGTTGACTGGAACAGCTTTTTCTATTTAGAGGTTAATTAAATATGCCCGGGGAGCTTTGGATAATCTATGATCTGTTACTTCCGATAACAATATTAGAGGGAATAAGGACATTTTTATATGAAAGGCATTATGAAAATTCTAAAGAAGAAGAAAAGGGAAAAAATAGAGGAAGAGAGGTAAAAAAAGCCATTCATCTATTTGCAGTTGCCAAAATAATAATTCATGTGGAAGCAGTTAAGATAAAAAACAAAAAAAGAAAATCGAAGAAGAATAGAAACTGGAAATGGTAAAAGCGGTTAAACATTATGTTTACAAGAAACGGAAGCCAGAGAATAAGTAGCCAACCAGGGAGAGAAGGCGCTGAAGTAAAGAAGCTAGTGAAGAATGGAAAGGATCAGAAATGTAGAATGTAGGAAGGGAACTCGGAAAAAAACCCTAAAGAGTTCTTTAATCTGTAGTAAAAATATAGATAGAAGGCTGTAGTAAAGAGAAGGGAAACGAGTTGCTATTGGCTGGTAAGGAAAAGGAGGAGAAGAAGAAGCTGAGTGAGAGTGTAAGGGAAGAAGAAACGTAGCTGCCAGAGGATTTTTTTTTTTTTTTGGTTTGGCTTGAGGGTCACATAAATCGTTAAGTAGGTGGGTGTGCGGTGATGCCAAGGGTAGGAAACAAGCCGTTATAGGCACTTAGATTAAACGAATAGAATATACACCACTTAGATGAATCCTTCCATCTATCCAACCATTGGCTGCACTATTTTATTTCCTTACGGCGATGAAATTTACGATTCATATATAAAAAAAAATATTCATATTAATCTGTCCAATATTATTTGATCAATTATTGCATACATTAGCTTATACGAGAGAGAAATTATATAAAAAGAAATAGTATTTTTTTGGCATTAAATCTATTAGTTAGACAAATTTGAATTGCGCCATAATTTACATATTCAAGCTGCATAAAAACGGATTATTAAACTCAAAACTAAGCAAATGTTGCAGGACGAAACGTGCACGAGCAGTTGACGTTTCTCTCCCCCTCCGAATCCAGCAGCGGTATGAAACAGGAGTATCCTACATCAAGCATTTCCGTAAAAAACTGCTCGGATTATAACACAGGCAAGAAGCATTCTATACTACAGCAGTTCTTCAAGAAATATTGTCAGTTCCAGAAGTAGAATTGAAAAGTAAAGATCCAGAGCTATCCGTTGCGGTCAATTTCTGTCACTCAGTCGCTTATCCCATATATTAACTACGTGCTTATCTATCTCGAAAGAAGGAATGGAATTGCACTATAATTTCTTCAGAGAGTCTCTGCGGATAAACAGCGCTTACACTGAGATCTTTAAACACTCACATAAAACACATAGGTGGCCCGGCAGATAAAGGTGATATGTGCAACTAGTTAGGTGAACTAGTTTATTCAATGGCAAATTCTAGCCAAGTGTTCCAATACTTACATTCTATTCACTTCTGAAGCTCGGAGCCTCCCAAAGGAAGTTACATGCACTTAGGCTACAAAGGCCCATTATGGTCCCTAAAATATACCCTTTCATTAGACGGGCTCCATTAATGATTAAAATAGTAGAGTTCTTTCGGTCGTTTCACCTATATATGGAACAAGAGTTACAGGTGACAATCACAATCCTCCTGGTGTGACATCGAAGGGAAGGTGCTTTGAAATATAAGAGATAGGCGAGTTGTCAAGTGGAGCGCAGACCTTTAGTCGTCTCTAATGCCATCCTGGACGATAACAGGCCTAACTAAACTCCGGGACATGCAAGGTCTAACACTTAAATTGCACATTTTGCAGCAATTTCTTCTATTGTAACCGGTCAATTTTCTGGAATCAGAGTAGCAACGCGAGAAAAACTTGTACTCCCATTTTTCAGATTGATCAACCCATGTAGTAGGATCCCAGAGAGGGATCTGTAGTAGAGAGTAAGAGAGTCAAAAATAACAGGACTACCTCTTGCTTAGGCGGTCTAGAGTGGAAGAAACTGATTAAATACGGCCACGGGACAGTATTCAGGTGGATAGACGAGTCCTATAGCAGAGTTCACTCGGCAGTCACAACGTGCATTTACCTTACTCTTTCCCTCTCTTCCATTCTCTGTTATTTTAGTGTAAAGTCCAGGTAGTGAAATGTGATGGTGATGTGTATTTGTAGTGGCTTGAGCGGTGTTGTAAAAGGGCTTGTAAGTAAGTTTGAGATAAAGATAGAAGTAATAAGAATAATTAAGTAAACACTGTTTTTGAAATAAATATATTCTCTAAATGAATTTAAATAGCTTTATAATATCACAGCGATTATTTATAAATCAATTATTTATCTAGGCTAAATGCTAAACTCTTATGTTTAAACTTATAACTGGTACAGTTCTGATGTGTTCTCCTTGGTGTCTATAAGTCTGTCCTGGAAAGAATGTCTTCTCTTTGTTCCTTCAGTTCCTCCCCTGTCAGAAGAAGGGGGTAACATAATGCCATCAAGGTTGATGAACTGACCCAATAATTGTACACTTATACCTGCGTGTACCCTTTTTGCGAACGAGCTTGCATTTTCTCATAATTTTGATTATTTTCTTTAAATAAAATAGTTATACTTTCTTGCATCCATCACAGTAGTCAGTGTCACTAATAACTTTTTACAGTGTTCAACTTCACTTCTAGTTTGTTCATTCAAACGAAACCATTTTCTCTCCTTCACCAACCCATTATAACCCACTAGTAGAAGTTCTGCATGAACTTAGCATTTATAAAGAACATTCGGAAATAAATTTCAAAATAGATTCACCCTGCTCAGAACAGCTGTGTTTTTGCAAAAATGGAGATTCCTAGAGAACTCACCATCGTTGAACTAGTAATGGAGGTTATATGTATACAAACAATGTTATGTCTACAAACTGCTGTATTAAAGTTATAGTAACGATGCCAACATATGATAATGAAATTATGGTAATTCTTATAAATATTATTCTTGATGATTCCCAGTTCTTGGTCTCTATTTATTGAAAGATCCTCATAATTATACATAATTTTCAATTACTATGTGTGAAACTACTTTTATTAAACAAATTAATGCCACAAATAATGATCACAAAGTATCTATTTATTACTAAAATTATTCAATATTGAATTGGATGGTTTAATATAAAAATAAATATGTATATAATAAAACAAATTATTATCCATTTATGTATAAATAAAAATAAATGCAATATAAATTCAATCATCCAACTAGTTACTCATAATAGCATTGCATGACATAAACTATATCTGGCCAAAATAAATGGAAAATTTGCAACGTTCGTGTGGAAATAATATTCTTTCAGGATATTTTCTTAAAATTGGCCATACACCCCAAAAAATTTTTATTAAATCGATATTCAATTGAAACTCATTTCAATATTAGTTTAATGGAAAATAAGTGAAATTAATAATGTGGATGATAAATTCGTGGTTGAAAGAGTGAGAGAAATTGGATATTTTAATATTTTATAATAGGCTGGAAATTTTATTGCGTTATAAACATGTGTTTTTGTTCTAGGAGAGGGAGGAATTATTTGAATATTTTTATAGCAATTAATTATTAATATATACATACAAAAAAATTAAAAAAATAAATAAATATTAAAATAGAAAATATACTTTATTTAAAACAACAGATTATATAGAAAAATTTATTGAAATATTTTATTCAAAATAAATAGGTAAATTTATTTCGAGAGATCAATCTAGCAACATCTTGTACACCTGGTGTTCTTTTCCATTTCTTAGTTAATAACATTTTTCTTTTTTTTTGGCTTTTCCATCTTTCACCAGCATTCTTATTTTTTTGGTATTTCTTCTATTTTCCATCTCATTCTATCTTATATTTACCTCCGTCCTAATAAACAGAGATAGAGTGAGAAAGAAAGAGAAAAGTTCTCTCTTGAAAAATATTATTTTACGCAAGGCTTCATAAATGGGATTCTATTTGGAAAGTAGTAATAGTCACAGTGGAAATACTCTCTGTACAATAACTTGGCAACAAGATGTGAGAATGGAAAAAATATCCAGAGCTTGGGTGTAGACCCAGGGAATGAAGCTTCTCAAATAATAGAAGAGAGAGTATATTTCAGTCGGCATTACTCTTCTTCCAGTTCTTGACGTCCTTTTATAGTCTTCCCTATGATGGAATACTCTACACCGTCAGACATAGTATACTACTCAACTAACAACAATGACAACTACCAAGTAAGAAATGAAACGGTCACATATTTCCCCCGCTACTAAAGCTGCTCCCTCTTTTTACTCCCTTAATATGTATCCTTTTTGGTTGTCCTATTTTTCTCTCCCCCTCACTAGTTATTTTCAAATATTTGCCTAGAAATACTAACATTACGATATTTATTTATTTTTACTTATACCGCTTTTTCGTGAAAGTATCAAAAACATGTGGCCAAATTTCTTTGGAAATCCGAAAATAGTGAAAGAGATTTAAAAGAATGACTGATTTTACAATTAGCGTATAATAAATAATAAATAAATAAATAATGCATTTATTTATCAAACAAAATTTTATGACAATCTAGAAAAAGAAAAAAAATGCAAAACACAAAAATGCATGGGAGTGAATTTCGTCTGCATGAGTTGCAATACACATTAATGAAACAAATTGATAGAACTAATACAATTAAAGCAAAGGGGGTCTCGAAACAAAGTTATGTCAAAATAAAACTTTTTCTACAAATGCAAAATTGCAAGAAATAATAAATATAATAATAATAAAAATGATAATAATTAAATTCATTATTTAATGAGAGGAGATAGATAATTAAATGAATTTAACTTCTATGAAATGGGACACTAACATACATTTTTATTCGTTATATCTAATTTTTTTTGTAACATTTTTATTGATTTTTACTACTGCACAATTTACATGCAACAAGTAAAATAGATAATGTGCGAATTATGTGTGCATTGGCTGAAGGCCGCGGCACACGACCTGTTCTACGTGAACGACTGTCATCCAGCGATGGCAGCTGTAACAAACCATTAAGAATGGAGTCTCACAACTGTCCTAAGACAGCCGATTATGTAAGCAGATGACCGCGAGGCCATCGGGATTTGAATGAGAGGATAGTTGGGAATGGAACTTTAGATAACGGGACTTGGCTATCGCAGAAACGAAGGGAATTTTTAGGTCGTTATGGATGGTGTGATTGGAAACGTAGAAGGGAGCATTGACTATAGTGCGAATGATTTTAGACTGTAGGGACTGAATGTTGTAAAGGTTTGAATGTCTGGCTGTTCCATATAGTTCGATTCCGTAAGTCCAAATAGGGGTAATAGAGAGTAATATAGTTGTCGTTTGTTATGTAATGTAAGTTTCGAACGTTTGTCTAGAAGTATTTTTAGTATTTTGTATCTGTTATTCAGTTCAGTTCTTTTTAGTCGAGTATGGGGATTCCAGGTTAGTCGTTTGTCAAGATTGAGACCAAGGTAACGAACTTTTGTGACGGGAGGTAAAGAATATGGTTGAAATATATAGGAGGAAGGGTTTTTTGATTTAATGTGAAGACTATGTAATTAGATTTGAGTTGATTCTCCTTTATTCTGCACTTTATTCTCCTTCATTCTCCACTTGAGCCAGGGTTCAAGGATGTTGAGAGGGGATTGAAGATGTCTAGGCTGACATGACGGGATCAATATGAGGGGACAGGATGGCCGTATCGTAAGAAGGGGAGCGAGTATGCTTCCTTGTGGAACGCCAGCGGGAATAGGAAATATGAGAGGAAATGAGGATCCTTGGACAATAATGAAATGGCGATCGGCAAGATATGATTTGAGGATGACGTAATAATTTGAAGGAAGAATGCCCTTAAGTTTCCACAGTAAACCCGATCAAACGCTTGAGAGATGTCCAGGAAGGCTCCCGAGCAGTATTGCTTCCGCTCAAGGGAGGTAGCGTCGTGTCTACAATTCTGTGTGCCTGGTGAATGGTACAGTGATAACTGCGGAAATCGAATTGGTGATCAGGAATAATATTGAGTGGAGCTAATAGAGTATGGAGGCGGGATAGAAGAAGTTTTTCAAAAATTTTTCCTAGAAATGGTAATAAACTAATGGGTCGATAAGAGGAAGGGGAATGAACGGGTTTATTAGGTTTGGAAATCATGCGGATTGAAGAAAATTTCCAGAGTATAGGGAAGTGAGTTGTTCTAAGTATAGCATTGTATAGGGATGTTAGGAAAACGATGGCCTTAGGTGGGAGCTGTAAGAGGATGCGGGTGTTGATAAGGTCATATCCAGGGCTTTTTTTAGGATGAATATTGCGGATTATTTTCAGAACTTGTTTTGGTGTGAATGCTTTAGGCGGGAGTGACAGAGGAAGTGGGATAACAAGTTCCTGGGTGATGGTGTTGCTGTGTTGAGGGTCCTCTATTTCAGGTTGGGGAATAAAGACTTGGGAGAGGTAGGAGGCGAGGCAATGGGCTTTCTTCTCGTCCCGTCAGGGCGTTGGAGAGGTTGAGAAGTGTTTTTGTATTTTAGGATCTTTTTTGTAGCGGACCAAAGTGAATTGTCATGAGCTGTGAGAGTAAGAGTGTATTTGGAGTACTGGTCGTTGTAGTGCTTGTGCAATTCGTTAGTCAGCTGTCTTGTCAATTGATTGAAGGTTTTTGGATAACGGGTGCGGTGCCAGCGGGCTCTCGCTCGCCGTTTAAGTGTGATAAGTGTCCTGATATAGAAAGGAAGGTTGTAGGTTACAGATGATTTGTGTATGACGTTTAGCTCTAGTTTGGATATAATGTTATTCAGATTTGACTGCTAAACCTCCAAAGACTCAGCCTTAAAATCTGGTAACGAAATATGAAACTGTGAACATAATATCTTCCAGTCTTCAAACCAAAATAAATATTTAGAGATTACTATCATGGTAATAATTCTGGGCAATCTAGACTCTAGTAACTTGGGACGTATTAAAATATTATTAAAATGTAAGTTTAAAGTATAAATATACATACTATTTTTAAAGTTAACACATTGTTGGGGGTAGTAGGCGGTAAGCAAAATAACTTCTTGAGGAAGAGCCTCTGCATTTTTTCAATCGTTTCATATTTCTTAAAACCTCAAACTTGGGCAGCATAGCACATAACGGCTCTGAAAGTTGCATAAAAAAATTTATATTTTGAATTTGACAGCAACCTGCTCCATGTGCAATTTAAACCAAATTATGCTTCCTTTAGCGTATATAATATAAATCACATTTGAGATTCATTCCAACTATATCCATTTAGTCCAAATCACCACCTGGAAACGGCAAAATCTCAAAGATCTATTGTGGCACCTAAACGAGTTAATTTATTGTTGCACACAGAATGTAGTCGTCAGTAAATTGTACAATATGTTGTACATGATTCTTATAGGGAAACATCTATTGGTCTCATGGAGCCTTCTCAGTGCACTGTCGGTCTCGCAGCAGTGTTCTTTAAACGCAGACAACACTGCCCATTACTGGACAGTGAACTCCAAGGATTAGAAAATCTAAAGGCAGAACTGGAACATCCGCGTGGAAGTCCAGCACACTATCATTGAGCGTAATCTTTTCCCATGTGTCAGTTAAGTGTTGTTCATGCAGTTAATCTGGGATAACCGCAGGGATTCTAAGGTTCCTGAAGAAGTGGCTATTCACTTCTGCCCTACCGGCTCTTTTGTAACCTAAAATATATATTAGAAAAAGTATTCAATCTAATGAAGTTACTGCTTTTTCCAAAAGTTTAAAACATTCAAAACTAATAAAAAGTCCATATATTAATGAAATAGTACAAAATAATAATAATAATGCTAGAAATAACAAAAGCAAAGTTACTCAAAATGTAAAAAAAAACTAGGCAACAATCATGAGAGGAAGTTGTGATTGAACGTCTGTAAAGTCAGTCTAGAAATGTGTTTGTTCTCTCTTGCTGGCGGCTCTATATTGTATGAGAGCATCATCCGAGAGGAGAGAAAACTTGGTGGCGGGGGCTGATTTCTCATGGAATTTAATCAAGTAAATGGGTGGTAGCGTTACAGGGGATGAACAGAGTATATATATATATATATATTTGTCCTTTCTAGGAAAAGGCTAAAGTAGAAAACAGTTTTTTTGGTCTGCATGACAAAAAAAAAACAAGACAGAAAATAGGCAAAAAGGGGCCTCTCCAGACTATTCTTCTGAGCCCTATATATTTTTATTCTTTGTAAAGAGACTTTCTAAAAAAAAAATATACCCTTATGGAAATCTGTCTGCCAGTCAAGACATTTCTTTATATTATTGTTTTCTTATACTTTTAGCTGAGTCTTCTTACTACAGACAAAAATATTCATCAAATAATGTAAGCAATAAATCTAAAAAGTAAAATAAAAAATGAAAAAAAAAAATAATTTACTTATACATCTTTGCATTAAAATTAATGGTGCCTTCTAATATCAGACAAAACTTCTTCTCTTCTTTCATGTCTTTTGCATTTTCCTCAATATTTTTGTTTTTATTGAAAGAGAAAAGGAAAAAAGAAAATCTGGTCTGAAATACTCATATGACTTTTTCTTACTGCTAGAAAATGTAATTATAAGAATGACAAATTCTATTCAATTTGGAATTTTTACTCAAGCTTTAGTTGAACTAACCCTTCTCCAAAAAATAGTGGTAGTGGGAGGTATATGTTATCTCTCAAATAAAGCAAATATTTTCTGAATGATTAAATTGCATTTTATTTTAGTGTTAGTTACCATTCCAAGTTTATATATCTTCCAGCTTCTCCCAAGAAACTTTACAACAGTTACCGGTCTAACAATTAAAAATCTACCGGTCTGTATACAATATCTTAAGATATCTTCCCAATTCCCCTAAGCATACCTTTGAAACGTAAACAAGGACATTGACCGTTTCCGCTGACTTCTTCGTCACAATTCTGACATAAAGAGCTACTAAACATTCTGCCTAATTTGTGTAAATGATTTGCAATTCAAGCGTGTCCAGCCAGTCAGTATACCTACCATTGTCAGTCAAGACCCTCCATTGTACTCTACTCGGGAAAATATGATACTTCATGTTTCAAGTTCTCGCTCTTTTATCTTCTTCAAATCTTTAAGCATAGAGTCACTATTTTTTTTTTAATCCTTTACAAAATAAGAAACCAAAGAAAATTTCTTCTTTTCAAGTAACCATGACAACAATTTATAAAAATAAAAACAGCTGTTTCTTTAATAATAACCGTATTAAAACGGCGCTACTCCGGATGGGCACTTTGGAATTGTATAGAACAATGCTCAGCACGTTCTCGTTTTTGTTTTAAAATGTCATTATTATTATTATTATTATTATTACTATTTCTATTATTATACTCAACTCTTACAGTTTTACTAGGTTTACTAGGTCATATTAAATTTGAATAATAACGATCACAGTTGACTTTCAAGTGGTAATTCTGTAACAATGTTTTTAGAGTCTAAATGATATTTCTGTACAATAAAGCAATGATGTTTTTAAATAGTGTTATTTTATTGTTATACTTCTTAATATTTATATAAATTTAGATTATATTATAATTTAAATAGATAAAGAGTTTACCATAAATTTAATGGTCTAGTTAAGAGATAAATCCACCGCAATCTAAAAGAACTGTTTTAACTCAACTTATGTTTCTGGGATTGTATACTTTAAGAGTTGTTCTGTTAATATTTCGTACCATTTGCGGAATTAGTGAAGGTAGTTAGACTATTTGGGAATTCTAAACTTAGGTAGAAGGTTCTCCACATCATTTATAATCCTAAACTTAAGCTAAGTTATCCAAAAATTATCAAATACTTTAATTTCCAATTCGTTTCGTTTTACATGTAGCACAAGTCTTCATGACGTAGAGATGTTATGTAAACCAAGATACAGTAATGAATGTGCTCATACGAGAAGAAACTTATCAATGGAAATAGAACAACGTAAATAGCAGTGACTATACAGTAGACATGCGGTTTCTTAAGTACTTTGCGGTTCCTATATTGACAATATTGTGGTTTAAGGGTCTTCTCTATGTCGTTGAGCGGTTTCTCCTTAAGGTTTATGGTCTGACATGTTCAGATTATGTGAATCTTAGATGGATTTTTGTTCTAGATACTGGCTTATAGTTACCAGGGTATTTCGAGCCATAAAAATCCTTGACCAGAGTTGCTTTGGGTAGCGCATGGCGTGTCTCTTCCCTATAGACAATAATAAATAAGTAATAATCTATTAACTTTATAACGTTGCAATTTTAAAGAACATTTCTTGATTAAATTGTATTAATTTAAGGATGAGAAAGTTGCGTGAGTGTTTCACACTAGATTTTTTTTTTTTTTTTAATTTTACCGCCAAGACATGGAAAAACAATTTATTAGCAAATGTTGTTATAGGTTAAAAATCTTCAATAAAAACATGCCATATATTAATCAGATTATTATAATACTAGGGCGGGTGTTGGTGTAGTGGTTATGAGCATGGACTTGTAACTGGGAGATCCCTAGTACGAATCCTGTGTATAACTGCTAAATTTTATATTCGTTTAAAAAATGTTAATGGTAAAGTAGGTGCTTCCTCCTTCCGTCCACGGACACCTAGATGGTAGTTGGACGTAAGCCCCCCAGAAAAAATATGCTTTCTTTTACTTATATACGATATGTATATAATAATATGTAATAATATATAATAATAATGTAATAATATGTAATATGTATGTAATAATAATAATACTAAAGCACAGAAATGTTTATTTTAGTTTCGAAAATTTTAATTAGGTTGTAAACAAAAAAAAAGAAGTTGATTGTGCTATGATCATATTCTGAAATGAACGGTTGAAAACCACAAGAAAATTAGGAATTTCACCGCCATGCTGTGTTCAATTCATGTTTAAATAAAATTGTTTTTCTACTTTCTCTTACTCCTAGTTAGAGGGTGTATTGTAATCGTATGAAATTTTCGATATCGAGTTTTCACCGGAAATATCCTGAGTCCAAAAAAGTGGTTTTTAGCAAATGGTCCGTGTGTGTATGTGTGTGTTTTGTGTGTATGATGTATGTATGTATGTTTGTATGTATGTATGTATGTATGTATGTGAACAGCATAGCTCAAAAACGAAAAACCATAGAAAGTTGAAACATGATATTCCGTTTAGGTATCACCATGGCATCTGACAGTGGGTCATCTGTCAAAAATCTCCTACCGGATACCATTTTACTTGTTTTTTTTTTTACTTTTTTGCGTTTTTCTCAAAAATAGCACCGACGATTTTCTTCAAACTTGGTTTATGAACTACACATACAAAAAGCCACAACTTTTATTAAAAATATTTCTCAGGAAAAATTCATTTAAGGGCACTTTTGGGGGAGGGGTGAGGTTAAGTTTTCATTTAAAGTGCTATTTCAGCTTATCAAACAATTCTTTCGCCTAAATAATGTTAATTAGAATTGAATATGTTGTTAAAATTCCGAGTTTCAAAAAATCGGATAACCGGAATTGCTTTTGCATTACCACTTTACTAAATGATTTTTTCACTTTTTCTCGATTTTCTCAAAAATTTCTCCGTCGATTTTCTTGAAACGACTTATATAAATTAAACATACAAAGGTCTACCACTTTTGATTAAAACATTTCTCTGGGAAAATTCATTTAAGGGCAATTTTGGAGGAGGGGTAGGGTTATGTTTTTCTCTAAAGTGCTATCATAGTTGATTTATACAATTATATCATTCCAAACAAAAATTATTAGAAATAAATAGATAACCAAAATTCCGAGTTTTGAAGAAAATTAGTAAACCGGAAGTGCGCTTTTACTGGGGCAGTTTTTTTGCAGTTTTCGACGAATTTCATTAAATTTGGTACACAAACTATAAAATTTGTCAATTATAATTTTGAGAACTGGAATAAGAGAAAGTTGTGTGAGTGTTTAACCCCAGATTTTTTTTCATACACCACACTTGTAATATGAAAAGTGTCAAAATTTAAGAACCAAAACTACTCTGCATGAAACGTACAACATCTTATTGTCATCCTGTGTTATCACATGTTGCCACAATTCAAATTATCGTCATAAAATTTCCTTACTGGATTAATAAAAAATATGTTCCTCTGACAGTAGAAAAGTGTCGCGCTATTGATTGTTAATGGAGATTTCAACACTGTTCATCTACCTCCCCCATTATCTTAAGTAAAATTAGGCCTTCGTAACAAAGTCTCACGTTGCAGGAATCTAAAAATGTTGAACGAGATCATACGTTAGGCTTTGCCAGTAATTAGTTTTATCAATGGTTCCAATTTATTTAACTATAAAATGGACAAGTGACTTTTAAATTTACACAATTACCCGTCTAATGATACTGTAGTTAATTTATATCACTAAGTAAGTAAGGGTTTGGTTTTAGATTTAATGACCGAAAAAAAAGTTATCTTTTAATTGTCCACAATGGTCACCAATTCTGGGTTAATTGCTACGCTAGATTGATCAAACAGGGAACATTATTATTGCCTCATTTCCAACCTGATTATGACTTTTTATACAATGAATTGATATTTGTCTAAATAATACATTCTTTCTCACTTTTTGAGACAAAATTTAAAAGAATCTGCCAATAACATGACTGATATCTGAATACTAGGATCTCTTCTTCCATCATAAAACAAACTAAAAATGGTGTGACTTGTGGTCATATTCATACGACTTTCTCTCACTCTAATTAATACAATTTAATTAATACATTTTCTATAAATTGCAACATGACGATGTTTACTTAGGCTGGTCATAAAAGTGGTGTAGTTGTAATACCAGAACGGCCTTATGTGAGAGCTCTATGTCAACAATAACGAATGTTATTGAAAACTAACTGACTGACTCCCAATGCTGCTCTAAAATAAATGGTTCCCGAAAAATATTTCAGTGTAGCTATGCAGCAAACATTCCAAGTTTAAAGAAAATCGTTGTAACCGATTCCAAAAATTCAAAAACCTGTTCTGTAAAATCGCACGTCTAGTTAACAGATTTTTTTCAAATTTGTAATTCTATGAATGCTTCTAATGTATAGTAATATTGTGTAGGTGGTAAAAACCAGGTATTATAGTGAAGTGGTACTTGAGAGGCAAGCAAAACGCTACTATTGTTCCCCACATACCCCCCCTAAAAAATCAATTTCACTGAAAAATGTTTCAAATAAAAGTGATAGGTGTTTATGTTTGTGTAGATAGTATACAAAAAATCTTTCGTCTCATTTCCAATTAAATAAAGAAAAACGAAAAAAAAAAAACAATCAGTACATTCTTATTTCCGGTTGATGGATTTTGCCGGAAATGTTTGTGTCTGATGCGGTGATAATACCTAAACGGAACATCAAGTATCAGCATCCTGTAACTTTTCATTTTTGAATTTTTGTGTTCGCTAAAAACATCTTTTTCGTAGTCAGGGAACCTGACATGTATTTCCGGTGAAAAGTGTACGTATTTCGAAAATCTGACAGGATTGCAATACTTCCTTTTACCAGAAGTATGTGAAAGTAAAAAGACCAACTTTAAAGAATATATATTAACTAAAATAGTGAAAAATTGCTGTGGTTTGAATGTTTCAGGTTTTCTTCAATTTTTTTTTTTTTTGCTGCAGACTAAGAATATGTAAAAAAAAAAAAAGAAGTAAAGTAATGCCTATTTTCCTGGCGGGCTTAAACGTCCAACTACTTTACTATTAACATTTTTTTTTTTAAACTAATATAAAATTTAGTAGTTATACCCTGGACTCGAACTGGGAACCTCCCAGTTACAGGTCCATGCTCATAACCACTACACCAACGCTCGCCCCAGGATGTATAATATTATTATTATAACTTTAAAAAAAAATGCAAATTAAAACAGTTATTATTAATGACAAAAGATTGTTTTTATATTTAGATAAAATAGGAGACATAGGAAGCCCGCTCTATTTTATTGCCCTCCTTGACGAGGTAATAAAGCAATGCAAGAGGAAGACGCGGCCTATGCTTTTTGGGTACTGGAAGCTGCAACCAATTAAATTTTCAGCATTTGCTTTCGCAGACGACCTTGTGTTGGTGGCGGATAGCAGGGAGAAGCTCCAAGAAAGTTTGAATGTATGGGCAGAGGAACTTTCTAAACGGAATATGGTCATCAGCCCCGGGAAAACCAAGTGCATGGTGGTTTCAAGGACGGAGAAAAGGATGCGGGTTTTATTAAATGGAAAGGAGATAGAACAGGTCCCCAGCTTCAAGTACCTTGGGTCGATGTTCAGTGAGAGCGGAAGATTAAAAGAGGAAATGAATGCTAGAGTGGCCGCAGCGGGGAAGCTGTTCTCCGCTATTAATAGGAAGTTTTTAAGTAAAAGAGAAGTGGCCAGGAAAACAAAACTGGCAGTGTACCGCTCTACTTTTGTTCCTGTGCTTACTTATGGTAGCGAATCATGGCCGTTAAAGGAATCTGATCGTAGCCGCCTTCAGACTATAGAGATGAGGTTTCTCCGGAAAATTG
>JAAEAF010000193.1:0-275384 GCA_011037195.1 Triatoma infestans
AGCTGTTTTGTGTCCATTTGATGAAAGACATGTGTTTATTTCAAGTGATGTTGGAGGAAGGTTTTGACAAGATTTGTTCTGAAACTGCATGAGGATTAACAGACGATTTGTAATACCTTATAAACGAATTCAGTATAGACTAAATACTCATTATAAACTGTCGTCTCAGATTGGTTTTTAATGAGAGTTACAAAGTCGTTTAAAAAAAAAAAATTACTGCTGAAGCTAGTTTTGAAAGTTATATGGCAAGATGCTCATAATTAAGTTTGTTTCCGCAAATTTTTCCAGAGTTATGAAATTATAAAGTAACTATAATCCACATAATAGTTCACTAATATTTTAATTTCATCATACAAATTATACATTTTATAACTAATTTATGAAATTAAGCACTAATAATTATAGCTCCATGCAATATATAAATCGGAAATAGAATTAACTCATGGGATTGAAACATTCCGTTTTGCTTGTTTCAATTACTTTAGTGATATAAAAAAAAAAAACGTGCAAAAATTGGCTAACAAGTATTCGATTCTACCAACATCAAAGCTACATTGAAAAGCAGGCATCATGAAAATAATCATGTACATATATTTTTCTGAAAAGTAGAAACAAACGAATGAATAATTAAAACTTTAAGATCATTAAACCCTTTTTTACTTTAAAGAACTAAATTTATATCTTAAAGTAATGCCTATATGTTTTCTGAAATTTGTTAATATTAATAGGTATACTTAGTTTTGGGAGGAAAATACACATTCGAAAAGGCATTTTTTTTTTTTCTTTTCCTCACCTCTATCAAGAATACATTGCTCAGATTGAAGAAAGTAAAATCTCGTAAATACCACTGGTAGAATAGGCAACTGTGCGCTGATTGCTGCATGAAATGCACCTTTCTTGAAGGCATGGATTTCACCCGTGTTTTTGCGAGTTCCTTCCGGGAACACCCACATTTTTATCTGTAAATTATATTGTTATTAGTCTCTGAGTAATTCATCAATTGAAAAATCTACTAGCATAATCAACCAAATTTAAACTAATCAAAACTGCAACATAAAATACTTGTGAAAAATCAAAATAGCTAAACAACTTAAAAAAAAATACTAACATTGAAAGGGTGATTAGGCATAACCATGCTCCATCTCATGTATGAAAAATAAATAAAACTAAAAAAAAATAAAAATTAATGTACAAAAATTTCCAAACTAAGGCATTCGCAGTAAAAATAAAAAATAAAAAAATGAAGAAAAAAGTAAAATGTATCTACAATATTATAAAGAGAAATACTTTGTTTTCTCGTAGTTGATTAATGGATTTGTTGATGGCCTGTCTAGAGGCTTCCGAATTTAGCCTATCAATAAAAACCAATCCACAAAGCCAAGCTGCCAAGCCAAATGGCCAAGCGTATAGTAACTCCTTTTTAGCGACAACGGTGCATTTCTTCATTACTGGCCACAGCTCAAACATTCCTAAAAACATAAAAAAAGTGTTAGTCTGGCTGTTAAAGTCTTGAAACTAAAGTATTCTTACATCATTGATAAAATACAAGTTATTTTATTAAGATGCTTGAAAGAAGAAACCATACTTCCCTCAATCGAATGTTAAATCTTTTTTTATATATATAAACTATAGAACTGCAATACGTAAAAAAAAATATATATATGCAAATATAATAAAATACCTAATATGTCAATTGAACTTTGATGATTTGCAACTATGATATAAGGTTCATTTTTACTCAGATAAGAGCCTCCTCTAAGTTCCCATTTTAGACCTAAAAGATCAGATATATTTCTGCAGAGGTAGGAAGCCAATCTATATAACAAACATTTCAATTTACCAATAATACAAAATATATAAACTTCTAATTAAGAAAAAACCTACATCAAATTCTCCACATTTCTTGGCTTCCAGACCATTACCGGAATAACTAATAAAGACGTAATCATTATATAGCCATAATAAGTAAAAAATTTGAAGTAATATCTAAAAACATTACTGTGTTCATAAAGTATTGGCATTAAAAGAAATATCGAAACAGTAAGTAATTCTGCCAAACTCATAGTATCTGTGTAGAAGTCAGAAATTTATGCGAAAAAATGGAAGTAAGATAATAAAAAAAATAATAGGTATCATTAATTATAGTTATTAACCCAGCGAAATAAATTCCAAAAACAGGTATTGAAGGGAAGCATAGACAACATTAGTCTGGTTAATTAACCGCAATAAATTATTGAAGACATTTCAATTTCCGATATAGAAGACTCCATTTCAGCTAGAAATCGTAATACTTAAAGCGCGTACAAGCACACATTAGTCGTGATAACGAAATGCCTCTTTTACGCCATTCACGAGAATGATTACACCAGCACCATTATGATCTGGAATGCAATGGCAAGATGGAGATACATTATGATCATATGGTGAGGTGCAATTAACAATTAGCCTTTTGAACGATTCGAAGAGTAAGGTTACATTTCATCGGGTTGTAAGAAAATTCAACTACTTAAGTTGAGGTAAGGTAAATAGAATCTCCTAATTTGTATTAGATATAACCAGTGTAAATAATAATAACTTTTTAAATAATTGTCAAAAAAAAATGGTACATAACATTGTTTTAGAGATATTTTTCGTGTTAAGTTAAAAAGAATATACTATAACTTGAGCCAATTGTAGCTACTTAGAAATATCTTCATCATGTAATTTTTTCACAGTTTCTTTCTTGTGGTTAAAAAAAATTGTGAGACAGATTTTGCAGAATTAAAAGGGAAGTTTCAGTAAATCAAATCCCTATATAGGAAGTTGAGCAAATCTTAATGGAAGATTGCATGATGATCAAGTAGAGATTAAAAAAAAGATGTTCGAAACGTCTAATAAACTTTTAAGGAGAAATAGTTTTTTCTTTGGCCCCATTGAAACAATATTTTTTTCTTGCCAATATTATTTTCTTGTTTCATTAAAATTGGCCAGATAATTACTATTAGTTATAAAGAAAAGTTTAATCACTCTAAAAATGGTATTCAAATCGTCAGGCTTTAAAATTCAGTGAGATGTTTGTACGGAATTTGATAATTCTAAATTTCAATTCAACTTGTTTATAATGATGACATTTTTTTCAGAAAGATAATTTTTTAACTTTGCGCTAGTTTTAAAATATTTATAATATTAATAATCTCTAAGAAATTAAGGCACTTGCCACATAAACAACTTAATACAACCATGTTGGTATGGGCCAATGAAGAAAACTTAAACATCAGATTTTCTTCTTTGGCTCACGTATCATCGTACCTGTATTTTTTTTTTTTAATTTAAGCAACATCTATTGTCATTGGCGGCGCCCGGAGCCTTCTGAGTGTTTTCTCCCGTTACAAACAACACTCACTTCCTAGGAGCTCACTGTCCATGAGCTGTAGAGGCTCCTAGGAAGAAAAAATCTAGGGCAGCACAGCTGGACTCGAACCCGGGACCTCCGCCTGTGAGTCCAGTGCGCAAACCACTGTGCTAATCCTTCCCCTTTCTACCTGTATTACTAACAACGACCATACTTAATTATTGAAAAACAACTTAAATATTTTTCTCCTCCAGGTACTAGTTCAGGCTGTTGATAGTGGTTGCATAGATAAGAAAAAAATGTAAGATCTACACAGGAACGAAGATTAAAATTAATGTACTTTCTTTATATCTCACAATGGGTAATTATACATGTAATACTTATTATTAAATATGTAATGAGAATATTATGCAAAGAAATAATGTTTAGTAAATTTATAGTTGCACTTCTAAGGGTTACTTTACTAATCACTGATCAATTTAAAAGACCCATAGGTCAACGCCTGCTTTCTATAAGTAAATTCACTTACAAAGAAGTGAACCACTTATATCCTTCTCGGAGGCATACTAATTTAGGAATTTAGATTAGATTAGATTCTATGAGGGTTGGCTATTAAGCCCAAACTTGAAGGTTCAGTTCCTTCTCTTGAAAGAGAAGAAATCAGCCACACAAGCCTTTCACTCTGACGATCAGGATGCTGTTTCTTCTTCTTCTTTCTAACTAAACTTATACCGTCTATCTGTTGTCAAGCCCATGCGATGCATGTGCTTAGCAATCAATTGGTTATATAAATTAAAATCTCATAGAGTTATGTAGTAGTATTTGTAACAAACAAGAACCAGAAGACTTATTCACCTTTTATTTTCTGTCCGTGTATTCCCCATTAAGGTTACACTATTTACAATTTATAATTAACAGTAATTATTTTGATTTTTCTTTAATTTTGCGTGATATAAATATTATAGATATAAGAAACTTATTTTATTTTGCTGGAATAAATAGTTATTTTTTGTTTTTATTTTCATAGCTTCATCTAATTGTATTTTGCTTTTATATTAGTGCTGTTAGTATTTTTTTTTTTTTTTGTATTTAACTGAGGGGGGGTTGCCCCTACGGCACAAATTTTTGGGCTTACCACCCACTCAAAAAAAAAAAACCCCCCTCACCCCTCACAGGCACTGTCCACCCTACCCCGGAACTGCTTATGGTACTACTTCGGGATGGTGCCTCGTAATGCCACTACGGGCTGCCTCCGGCCTAGCTGGACCCCGTCCTCGGGAGGTCGAGGTGTCTACTCATTTCGCCTATCTTCATCCGCAGGACCGTCCGGACAAAGGTAGCCACCCAGTCCCAACGATCCGCTCCGGCGAGCATGGCCCTCACCACCGTATCCGGGGAGATCCTCCCGATTTCCGCTTCCAATCTCCGCCGTTCTCGGTCCCATCTGCCGCACCTAAAAAAGGTATGAAAAGCATCGTCTCTTTCTCCATCCCCGTAGATGCACGACGGGTCTCCCACTTTCCCCACCCTCCTCAGGTACGCGGCAAAACAGCCATGTCCTGTGAGAAATTGGGTGAGGAAGTAGTCGACCTCGCCATGCCGCCTACTTACCCATTCCAACAGACTGGGGATAAGCTTCACGGTCCACCTACCGCGGTGCTCATTCTCCCAACGCTCCTGCCACCTTTGCAGTGTGGCCCGTCTGGCCTCAGCCTGGCATTTGCTTCGACTGGCTCTCCCTTCCTCTTCCAAACCTCCCGCCTCTCCCTGGCCTGAAGGTCAATCGGGATCACCCCTGCGATCACTAGGACAGCCGGCTCAGATACCGTCCGGTACGCGCTGGCTATCCTAAGCGCCCCCCTTCTTTGTACCGCGGCCATACGTCTCCGGTGTCTCGCCTTTGTAAGAGCGCTAGCCCAGATCTCACAGCCATACAGGAGGACGGCGTCCGCGACAGACATGAGGAGCCGGCGTCTGCTGGCCCTCGGTCCTCCCACATTCGCCATCAACCTGCTCAGACTCATAACCACCTTCGCCGCTTTCTCCGAAGAGCGCCGCACCTGCTCCCAAAAGGTCAGTTTTGCATCCAGATGCACCCCTAAGTACTTGACGGAGCTTTGAGGTTTCAGCGTTCTGCCATCTATCCTCAGGTCCCAAGCACCTGGGAGCCGACGCCTAGTAAGCAGCACCACCTCTGTCTTGTCTGGGGCCAAGCTCAGACCATGTTTGTCTAGCCAAGCCGTTACGCGCCTCATCACCTTTCGGAGCTTAATATGCGCCACCTCATGGTCCCTAGCTATCACCACCGCGGCGATGTCGTCCGCATACCCCACCAAAAAAGAGTCCTCCGGCATATCCATGCGCAGGATGCCGTCGTAGGCCACATTCCATAAATCAGGTCCCAAAATAGAGCCCTGAGTCGCCCCTCCCGTTACCACTATACTGCGGGATCCCTCCACGGTGTCATAGCATAAAAATCTGTCCCTAAGGTAACTACGTACCACCCGGAGCAGATATTCCGGCACTCGGAACGCGGTTTCCAGGGCCGCCAGCATATCCCCCCACCTTACCGAGTTAAAGGCGTTCCGGACATCCAGCGTAGCCAATAGCACAATACGCTTTGTCCGCCACGACCCAGACTGCGCGCTATGTGCGGCTCTCACCACTTCTTCCCTGCCCCTATAGTGGACCGACCACGTCTAAAACCATACTGCCGCGCGGACAGATCCCCGGCCTCGCTGATCGCTACCGCCAAACGAGGCTTAAGAAGCCTCTCCAGGAGCTTTCCCGCAGTGTCTAGCAGACACAACGGCCTGTATGCTGAGGGCAAGCTCGGGTCCCCTTTCCCCTTACTAACCAGGACCAATTTCTGCACCTGCACCTTCCACCGCTTGGGGAAGACTCCTTCCCTCAGACACCTATTGTACATGTTCAACAGCAGTTGAGGACACACTCTAGCAATTACCTTTAATACCTCTGTAGGAATGCCATCCGGCCCCGGCGCCTTCCTATTGTGGAGTAGACCCACCGCGTCTTCGAGGTCTTCTGTCGTGAACAGTCGTACATCCTCTAATGGGGCAGTATACTGCTCTCTCTCACTTATCGGGTGGGTAGGGAATAATTCCCGCACTATCCCGTCCATCAATGCAGGGTCCAAGCTTGGCCCAGGTGATTGTGCCTTTAACCAACGCATCACTATTTTATAACCCAGGCCCCATGGGTCCTTATCTACCTCTTCCCGCAAGGCCTCCCACCTGCGGCGCTTACTCTCTATAATCGCCCGTTTAAGGTCCCGCCTCGCCTGGCAGAACTCAGAGTACTGCTCGTTCCCCGTATTTCTATTACCTCTTCTGGCTCTAGTAACAGCTCTCCGGAGCCGTAAGCATCTTCTCCTGAGCTCGGCGATGTCATCCGTCCACCAGTAAACCGCAGCCCTCCTTCCTTGGCCCTTAGACCTCCTTGGCATGGACATATCACATGCGCGCCGAATAAGCCGCATGGTAGCCTCCGCGATATCTTCAGGTGTACCTTCCCTATTTAGTACCGCAGAATGTTCCGATTCAATGACCTCTGAGAGGACCCTTTCGTCCATTTTATCCACCCTCCATCCGTTCACCCTTCTCTGGTTATACCTCCCCGCGCGTTGGCCAGTGCACATCTCGAGGTGATATATTGGTGATCACTACCCGTGTAGTCCTCTATCACCCTCCATCCCACCACCTCTCGCTCTAAGCGGTCTGACACCAATGTGATGTCCGGGATCGTCCCTATCTGTCCGGGTCTTCGAAATGTGGGCGTACTGCCTACATTAGCCACTGCCAGTCCCAGTGCTGTTAGTATTAGTAAATATTTATGTATTGGTGTTCGACCGAACACTTTGTATAGAGCATTGCCCTGATAAATAAAATTATTATTATTATATTAAGTCTGCCCTAACCACAACAGAAGTATCATCCGCAAAGCCATGGATTGAACATCTAGCAGGTCAAGTTCCATTAATAGTTCGTCTATGACCATGCACCTAGAGGAGGAGATAGGACTTCTCCCTGGGGGCAGCCCCTAGTAGTCGTTTCCTAGCGTTTCCCCAAAATGACTCGTATTGTTCTTCATATCTTGAGCAGGCCCGGTCGCCGCTATGCCTTTCCTATGCCAGGGTAATTGAGCTGAAGGTCGTGTGGTGATTTATAGGATTCCACATGCTTTATTGCCCATAAAATCCTTTGTATTTTATGCAATTCTTAGCCACGGCCCAGACCCTTGGACTCCGGACGTATTCCAGACCCCAGAGGTTCCTCACCCTGCTGTTCCCTATCTGGGTTCGGGAAAGCGGACCTGTACAAGTGTTACAGGGTACCTCTTCCCGACTCGGTAAAATCACCATTTAGCATCCTGATCGTCCTCAGCGAGTTTACTAGTGTTTTAGATAAAATTCTATAGAGTCTAGTCCTCTCAGAGATCATTTCTACCTCCTCACACAGCTTTCACCACGCGTTCCTTTTAGCTTTCCTCAAGGCTATATTGTAAGACGTAAGGGCCTCACGGTATTTCTCCCATGTTCCCTTTTGCTTGGACGCAATCGGGATCCTAAGTTTTTTCAGAGATCTGCCAACTGCACTTCTAATAAATGCTTTTTATGTCTCCGCCAGTTATCCCGAAAGGCATTCAGTATCACCCCTGCAGCTGATCCGCACCGTCCTCCATGTCAACCCGGGTCTTTGAGGGATTCTTGGCTGTGTTAATGTTTTAGCTGAGGTCCCGCCTGTATATGCAGTCCATATTCCTGGGATTCCAAGTCAATATTGAGAAGCAGTGGTTTTCAGAGGCGCTTTTTCCCTGGTATAAAGGGAGTGGTGGTTTGAAAAGGAATAAATTACTTATCTTTTTTTTTTTTGAAAGCCTGCGCTCTGGTAGTATCACAACTGTGCAATCTCCAAAGTGCGTTTATTGGTGGTTAAACAAAAAACAAAAATTGTGGGATTGGGTTCGATTCCCAGTCTTCGCCTTGGATTTATTTGATGTATTAATATGATTTATATATAGAACAGTTTGTTTGCTATCCGTCTCCATCCACGACATCTGACGTTAGTTGTAAGTAAAACCTGTCTGTAAAAATAGGCATTTATCTTTTCTTGCTGATATATGCGAGAAAGAATGCTTTCAATACAATACCATTTCAGTTTTCAACGTATAAAAAATAAACCATATGAAGTACCTTCCTTAGCAGTTAGTTACGCATTTAGTACATATTTGATATTCATCAATGAAAGCAAAATTGTTATCACACAACAATCTCAGTATGCTGCTATAAATCGATGTACTTTTTCCAATTTTTATTTATTTATTTATTTTTTTTCAGGTATAGAGAATGTTTTGTAGAAGCAGTGTTTCTATTGCCTTGCTTTTGTTTATGATTTGCTTCAGATTTATTTCGTCTAATATGACATCCGTGGCATACAAAGCTGGAACTCATTCGGTTGCTTATGTAACTGCTCCGTCAGAAGAAGTTGCTAAGAAATTAGCCAAGTGAGTTCAATATACGTAAACGTAAATAGGTAGTTTTATCTTTACAACCTTTTCCTTTTATTTAAATCTCTCTTAATTACTTGATTACCTAAAACTAACAAATTTCTTTTGTTCAGGGGTGCTGTAGAAAATGAATTAGCCGCCTGTGTTAACATAATTCCCAAAATTACATCAATGTAAGTCTATTGTGCTCAAGATCTTACTTTTAAGATCTTTTTAAAGTGTAATAAAAAATTCTTAAAAAGTATAAAAATAATTTAATTATTTTCAGTTATAAATGGAAAGGTGAAATTAATGAGGATCCTGAAGTCCTCATGGTAATTAATTTTTTCTAATTAAAATCTCAGGCATGTTTTTCTTTTTTGTTTTTGTTGTAAATGATTTGTATTTCAGATTTTAAAGACTAGAACATCTAAGGTTTCGGAGTTATCGGATTATATTAGGTAATTAACTTAATAAATTATATTTACGACAAATTCCCTCGAGATATAAGTAATCCATTATTATGTCCTTTTATTAAGGAAACATCATCCTTACGAAGTTTGTGAAGTCATATCTACTAAGGTAAATTAAAACAAAATTAGTAGGGAATATGTGAAAGGTATATATTTTTATATTAATTGGAATCATTTTTCTATAGATTGAAGATGGTAATCCTGCCTATCTGAATTGGGTTTCATCGGAAGTACCCGAGACTAAAAATTAATGGTTCCTTTTATCTTTCAAATACCAAGATTCTCAGTAATGGTTTTCTAATTTTCAAGCAAAGAATTTGTGTTTTTATTTTGAACAGCATTTGTATGAATTCTGAATAATGTAATACTGTATGCAGTTACAATTATATTTTTTTAATGGCATTATTAACATTCGGGATTTCCTTTTTAATGTATTCTGTTACAAGTGTTCTTGCCAATGGCCATCAAATAAATCTAATTTCTTATTCTTTTTTAGCACTAAGGAAAATGAATAAATTGCATAATTTTTTTTTTTTTTTTTTGCCTATATGAAGAATACATTTTAAATCTGAAGAGAAAAGTTTAAAATAAAATTTTAGACTGGTAGTTTCTATTTCTGAAAATGCATTATTTAATACTTAAGTATTCTGTTATAATATTGTTGGTTTAGAATAGTAGAATTGTTATTAAAAAAGCAAAATGTTGGTTGGCTGGGCCCAAAAAAACTTGTGAACTTTAAAAGTTTATTCTATCGATGTTTAGGACACCTTTCTCAGGTTTGTCAAGGAGAGGTAGAGAGTTAAATACTCTCTAATCCGAGGAAAGACACCAAAAGTGTCCGAAACGTCGATAGAATACATTTTTAAAGCTGAGAAGTTATTTCTTTGGCCCCAGCCAATTAACATTTTGCTTTTTGCATTTTTTGGGGGATGAAGTTGAACGATCACCTGCTCGTGGTGCAGTCTAAACGATCAACAACTGCCGCCTGTAATCGTGCGACACCCAAGAAGATGCAACGTTGCATACCACCGAATAATGCAATCGGCTCTTCTCAGGGTCTTGACTCCCTCTGTATTTGTTTTTGAAATGCAGGTGGTCTGATAAGAACAAAGTTCACTGAACTATTACATTTATTAAAAATTAGGTGTAGGGTATAAGTCGTTATACCGATAACGACTTATACCCTACACCTGGCTGTCATATTTACAAGCCTAAAAGATCCAGATAGATAGCGCTTGGTATAATAGGTGGAGTTAAAAAACGTCTCACATCCAACTTTTGAAATCTTACACGAGATGGTGGGAGGTAACGTGCTTGAGGCAGCGTTAATTATCTTACGAAAACAAAACACCCGTTTCTAGGTTATTGCTCTGTACAATCCCCTCAACAATAAACTGACATTGATAAGTAAACAGATAAAGGCACTCATACACTGATAGTTGGAGATTTCAACGCCCCTTCGAGACGATGAGCTATAGAAAAACAATTGCAACGAGTGTGATTATTGAAGATTTCGTAGACGACAATATTCTGGATGTACCCAAATCGGGGCCAATGTTTTTATTCTTTACTGAGCACCGGAACTAAAAAAACATTCAGCAAAATGGCGATTCCGGTTGATGGATTTTGCCCGAAATCTTATGAAAATCTAATTGTAAGAGAAAGTAAAAATAACATTAATTGCTGTACAAATTTCATTTGTATTTGTTTTATCATTTTATTGTAAACATTTTTGTTTAATGTGGTTCTGAGGAATCTGATACATTAAAATTAGTGTGTTTGTTCAATATTATTGGCCTTACTACAATATAATCATTCTCTACCGCTTCTTTTGTTAGGTTGGCACTTGTCTCCCCACCATCTATATATGTATTTGGGCATACGAATAAAATTCTATATAAGATTTGCCATTTTATACATAAATGTATTAAGAGGAGTAAGAGAAAGTCGTGTAAGTGGTCACACCAGATTTTTTAATGAAAATTCTGAGTAAATTTTCCATAGTATCCCAAACCTGGAAGGTGTTGCTCATAATTGAGCGAGATGCAGCATAAAATGCTTTTAACTTTGAATTTAATGGTATTGAAATTGTCAATTAATTTAGACCAAGTACAATTCATGGCAAAGTTTGACCTTCGTAATTTTTCTTTAAAATATTGCTCATAAGAGGGAAGGTGTGAGAAGTACTTCTAAATAATTATATTTATCCACTATGTCAACAATCTTGCAGGAGCCTTGCATCTGTGGGGAAAAATACATAGGCCAGACTAAAAGATTAATTACCAGACTAACGAAGAAGTCTGCCCACGCAGAACATTCATCAACTGGGCATGCCACAAAAAAAAAGGCACGAAAGTGCTTGCTCAGGTTAACAATTATTACGAACTTGTAGTAAGAGAGGCAATAGAAATTGAGAAAGAGGAAAACTCTAAATAGAGACGATGGACTCCGTCTAAGCAGAACATGGCTGCCTCTGTTCAAAGAAAGGAGTGAAAAAGCAGAGGAAAAACGTTAATGGTTTTCCAGAGCACGTGACTTAATGGTTAAAGGTTAAAACTTTGGCAGGAAAGCAGTGAGATGAGAGACTTGAACCTCGTCACCCGCCAACCGTTGGCAACATTAGGTCCCGCCCACCAACTACAGTCAAGATGGCGGAGGAAGGAGCCACACTCCTTAACTACCAATTGCTCCATTGGCTTTCAAGGTGTAACGACCCTGAAGAGGCTCATTGCAATATCAGCAAAACGTCGGTTTATAGCAAACCATTCAACTCGGTAAGTCAAGTGTTTCTCATGATATTTACATGAAAACTATATTATATAATTTACTTCTTATAGATTAAATTTTCTTATATTACACCTATTACATTTTCTAGTTCTCTCCTTGTCTGAAAAAATAAAAACAGGCAGGAACTGGGAGAATTTATTACAAGACCGAATCCCCACCGGTGACCGGCCTTCCACGTAATGCCTTCACGGCGAAAGTCCGACTGGCCACAGGATACAACTACTGCAAGCCCAAAATGTAATGTTTCTTTACAGCTATAAATATCTACAAAACATCTGGTGTGAAATACTCACGACTTTCTCTTATTTCAATTTACATAGTTTTATTGAATTATTTATTTATATGGGTATTATCAAGTTACAAATTTCATATATAATTAAAAATGAACATGTGTCCTAATTAATATAACTGGGCTAACAATACACACTTCCAATACACCGACTTTCATCAAACTAAGAATTTGGTATCACATTAAATTTTCATTAATATTTTCAGGCACTTTAGAAGAAAGCCTGACGCCACATTTCCCCCAGAACATCACTTAAATGACATCAGGAACAATTAAACACTGATTATATATTACTAGATTGAAGAAAATTTATCGTTTGGAATTGAGAAGCGCAGCAAGAGAAAGTCCTAATTCAAACAGATTTTTTTGCATTTTATGTACATTATAGCTGTTTTTATTTCAACAGTCACATAAAATTTGATTTTTAACACTGAAAAATAGAAAATACTGGAAAGCAGAAATCTGAAATATCATATTGTAAGGTGATAAAAATTGCATTCATTGTAACTTAATGGCTTGAAAATATTTCGCCACTCGGAAAAATAAAATTTAATAAAAAGGCTACATAAGGAGAGCAATAATATGAATTAACTTTTTCATAGTTAGGAAGTAAATGTCGAATGAATTAATACTGCTTTAAAATAACTTTTGGTTTTTATTTAAAAAACAATTAAACAACTTTAGTTGCGGTTAACAAATGCCCTCCACTTGCGCTCATGTTAACATCTGGATGTGTCCTGTCTGGCAATATCTGATAAGTCCTTAACCAAGATTCAGTGATATGAATCGCAATAAGATCTTTTCTTTTCTTCATTTCTACATATGTATCAATTAGTGGTTCCCTATATAATGAATATATGACAATTTGTTTGGACGGCTTCAAATATGTAATTAAATTCTCCAATATATTAATGGGATACTCCTTACAAGCAATAATAATTCCATCAACAGATTTTTCTTTAACTACATCCACTGCTTTTTCAAATTCCTCTGCCCATTTTGGCTTTTTAATGTTTAAATGATTATTTTCATTTAATTTTCTTTTTCGAGAGGACTCTTCTAAAGCCGATTCCCTTTCATCATTGTGGAGCTCGTTTTCAGAATCATTACTCTTATTACCTTGATTTTCTGTCTTTTGATTAATGGTTAATGAATCCCCCCGAAGAGCCTTGAGGAAGTCCGAAATTTTCACAGTTAACAATCGGTTAATTTGTTTCTTGTTAAAATTCATCCCAAGAATTGCCTGTTTTGGAGGCTGATTTACAAGAGATAAATTTATCAAAGTACCATCTTCACTTAAACAATTTAAAATTGAGGCTCCAACTAGCGCTTGAGTTCCACTTTCAAACAAGAGATAGGTTCCATTGTGTTGAATATTTCCTAAACTAAGTATTTGGGATAACGTATCATAACGTAATCCCAAAATTTTGAAAGGATCTCTATTGTAAAAAATGTCAGCTATTAAACGTAATGTAGGTTTCCTTACTACAATATATTCAAAGTATTTTTTTTCTTTCTTCTTTAGATATTTTTCCTGAGAATATTCAGTTTTTTCTTTAAATGTTGTACTATTCTGAATTAATTTATCCACAATATTTTGGGCAGAGAGTCCACTTTCCCTTAACCCAATAATATCTTCGGCAGTTAGTAACTGTGACTTGCCATCATCACTTATATTTCTGTTATCCATTCCACTAGAGATTTCCTTCATAACAACTTCTGGAATACTTTCACTTTTTGAGCACACTTCAAGAGAGAATTCTCTTTTCCCAGATTTTGCAGGAATCATCTTAAACATTGTCCAGAATTGCTTACCAACAATAGAGCAGATCTTCACTTTATCTTTTCCAAGCATTAAATCACATTTCTGAGAAAGCTGGTGCAATTTAAAGTAGCCATGTCGCTGAATAATTACGTAATCACCAATATTTATTAAACTATTGTTTGAAACTGCTTCAGCGTCGTGCATTTTGAGCTAAAAAAAACAAAATCATATTTCATAAAAATTAAATTTATAAACACCAATTTTTCAGCTCACATAATTTGAGGGTTAATACTTACAGCAACAATTGTTTTGGTCCTAAGAAGCAGCGACTATAACATCACATTAATATCAGATAAATTCAACAAAGAAGTAAAAGAGGAACTTACTTTGTCAACATTTGCCATTCATGTTTTACGACTCTCATCTATTTAAAGATAAAAAGAGAGTATTTTCTTTACATGTATCTTTAACACTATGCTCTCTTTTCTCTAATCTCTTTTATGCTACAGTAACCTTCACTTGCTCATGGTTTTGGTAAATCACGGTTTGTTTACATAATTCCTACCAACAGAGAAGGTTATAGAGCAACTCTTGCTGTAAAAAGATTTCAATCAGCGCTAAAGATAGACTTTCGATACCAAGCAAAAACGTTGATATTTTTATATTCATTTCTATACAAGCTAAAATCGTGCTTGGCTAACTTACAGATACATCCATGAATTGTTATCAATGTATATTTGTCTATAATAGCGCGATGTGATAGTTATAACCTAATAACCCAATGTTTGAATAACGAACCTGGCGTTTTTTAACTGTCCACACACGCATGTGATCGGTATACATATGTATGTATGTATGTATGTATGTATAAATACATTGATGGCAAATATTGCATTGTGATAACATTATTACTGAAGATATTATAATGGATGATTCAAACTATACTTCAGAAAAGGATATCTCTTGCAGGTCAGGCATTATATTTTTTTTATATCACCACTTCTTGGACAGTTTCTCAAATGTTCATCTTGATTTTCTTGCTTCCAAATGTTATCATAACATGCAGTTATCTTTACATTTCTTTGTATAATTATAACAGCAATTTGGTATAACCAAATGAATTATTAACTGAGTATAGTTGAATCAGATATTTATAATAATCATACAAAGTGTTAGTGCCCTTGAGTATGTACCACTTCCAAGTCAAGTTTATTGACAAGTTATTAATTCTTAATTTTCTATAATATCAAGGTTTTTAATTAAGTGTGAGAAGAAACAAAAGAAGTTGGTATCTGTTGTAGGTTGGGTGTTTGTGAAGTTTGTGACGCAGCCCTTGCCAAATATACATGTCCGCAATGTGAAGTGAAGACTTGCTCGCTTCCTTGTGTCAGAATTCATAAAAAAGAATTACTCTGTGATGGTATCAGAAATAGGGTAAAATTTGTACCTTTAGATAACTTTACCACAATGGATCTACAAAATGGTAATATATACAAATAAATGATAAATCTAATTTCTTGGAATGGTGAAACTAGTTATTCTAGACAAACATGACTGACACTATTCCTAGTATCACTCTTCCACAATATCTGTTTGTAAACAGTCAGCACTAAATCCGGCAATACAGTTTTGTTTTTCACTTCATTATTCCTGAAATATATAAGAGAACCTGAACTAATGAGAGCTTAATGTGGTATTTTCCATATTTAAGATGCAAGACAAGCTGAATTTTGTCAGCTTCCTCTGCAGTAAAGATGAGCATCCGGAATATAATCCACGAATACCCAGGTACCGTCAATAATTGTTTACTTACTACGACAGTTAAACCTAATTCTTCATGGGATACTTAATTAATTGTAACAATGTGCATAGAAAATGATTAGATCTTGTAAGAAAGGTGGTATTCAGGAGTGATGTCAGCCATGTTTGTCCAAAAAACTTAGTATTACCAAAAATAGAATATATTTTCTAAAAATATATTACGAAATATATTGTTTTGTTACTAAAAACAAATATTATACATTTCATAAAATCAGTGTCTTTTTTTTATGTTTTTACAGATTACATGTTGCTAGAAGATGCCGGGCGCACTGTCAAAAGGATATCGTCAGAAAATAAAATTTTTTCTGAAAATAAACGTGAATTTTTGGTATGATGATCATTAATGTTTATAGGCGATCTCTAATATAATTATTTAATAAATGACTAAATCTAAAATTTTAGAGGGTTGTTAAATTGAAAAAAGCTGCGAGGGTAAGAGGAATTAAGTTAGAGTTTCTCCCATCTAAGTTTACAAGGCACAAAGATAATAGTACTTATTTAAATTGGAAAAATGGAGAACTGTTTTGGAAAATACAGTGGGTGTTTCCTGAAGCTAACAATTACACCGTTTCCGATCCTAGGTATTGATTTAAAAAGCTGAAATGAAATTTAGTCAAGCTGTCATTTTTAGCTATTAGAAATTCGTTTACATAAAATTTTATTAATTTGCAGAGTTCTGGATTCTTATACATTAGCAATGGCAGCAAAAAAATATATTTCTAAAGAAGATAGTAGTATTGATATTACGACTGAAAAATTGTCAAAATATCAAAGTGCTAATAAAGAGGAAGTAAAAATCATTCTTAAAGCTGAACAGGTTGCTGGAAGTAAATTTTACGAGACTGAGATTGACAACACGATTTCATACAACTTAAGAGGAAAAGTTATATTAGAGCACCCGATATTCTATGTAATCTTATCTGAAAATTTGAAGAATTATGAAATAGAAAGGACAGGTAATATCTTATAATTATTCAGAATTTTATTTATTACATTGTGGCTTATTAAAATGGCTAAGTTTTGATATGTAGCAATACAAAGTTGCAATTAGATTTAGATTGTTGTACGGGATTATTGCACTGCGGCCTGAAAGATCTATTGTGTCACCCGGAGCCTTCCCCAATGCAAAGCCGGCCTCCAAGCAGCATTCTCTAGCCAAGACGACACTGCCTATCACCGGATAGTGAATTGTAGAGGCTCCTAGAAAGAAAAAATTCAAGGGCAGCATGGTGGATTCGAACCCGGGACCACCGTGTTGCTGTTCAGCGCGCTACCACGAGCTAATTCCTTCCTTCTCCCTTGGCTTTCGCCAATTAACTAGGGACCGAGACCCTAAGTTTGTGTACTGTGTTTTTCCTTGTCTGTAAAGTGTAGATGTAAGTAAGTGTATTGTGAACTGTTCTGATGAAGTGCATGGGGTACTGAGCTGTGGTAACACCTGGGGTCAGTACTCCCCAAGTAACTGCATGCAACAGATACCTTGCGGGCAAATTTGCACTTAAATGAAGTGTATTTTAATAGATGACTTTTTACTTTCTTTTACTTCTAGTAATCTTACCAGATTTTCGAAATTGAGTTATCACCGGAAACACATGTTTTGGGTTCCATTTTTAGCGTTTCTGTATTAAGTATAAATGATTATGTATGTTTATATGTACTAAATATCTCAAAAACGAAAAGATGCAGAAAGCTCAAACTTGGTATTACGTTTAGGCACTACCACCACATCAGACAGGAAGGAGCAAGATCCATCAACCGGAAGTCGACTTTACTGAGTGGTTTTGTAAATTTTTTATTTTCCTCAAAACAGCTCCATCGATTTTTTTTTTAACTTCGTATACTATGTACACACATAAATCCCGGTCACTTTTATTTGAAATATTTTCCTGGGCAAATTGATTTTTTGAGAATTCTGTGGGAACAGTTGCGTTATGCTTTCCTCCATAGTACCCTTCACTATAATGTATGGTTTTGCCACCTACATTAGAAGCATTGATAGAATTCCAAATTTGAAGAAAATTTGTTAATCGGAAGTGCAATTTTACAGAATAGGTTTTTGAGATTTTTTGGAATTTTTCGAAAACGCTTATAACGATTTTTTTTGAACTTGGAATGCTTGCATCATACATAATCGTATCATTTTTATTTGATACATTTTTCTGAAAAAATTGATTTTAGAGGGGTGTTGGAAGTCTGTCAGTTAGATTAAATTTAAATTTGCGCTAGGTTTCTTGGTTTTGTAGTAACTTTCTTGGTTATAGAATGCTCCACATAAGGCCGCTTAGGTAAAATCCTGCCACCATTTATGCGGCTACCAAACTAAACATTGTAATCTTGCAATTAAAGAACATTTTTTGTTTACATTGTATTAATTTGAGTAAGAGAAATTGTAGCATGATTTTAATGGAAATGGAACAAATAATTTTATTTATTTGAAAAAAAAATTCCTGTAAAGCAGCCAGAATTTTTCATTATTCTCTGCGGGATTCAGAAAAATAATCCTTTGAAGAAAACAAACAATGTCTTGATTGAATAGGCAATTATGTCCGCAGTGATGGAAAATGATTATGATTTGACCGATTGCATGCTTGTTTATCTATATACACCTACTTTTGGAAATTTCATTTTCGCCAAAGAAGTTTGACAATAAATTTTTTCATTACACAGTCTCGTGTTTTGAATACACTCTGCAACTTCAAATATTGAAATTAAAACTATTAATCTGTCTTGTAAAACTGTGTACTGACATGTCTGTTGGATAGTAACCAAAACTCTTCAGAAGAAGGAATATTAAGAATCTAAGAAAGGCAAAATTTCAGAGTATGTCTTGATTCTTATTGATTATATCTTTTCAAGAAGAAAATTGTAATCTTTCTCTAAAATTTATTTTACCATTTTCAAGGATAGGTACTGAACGTTCATTATTTTGCTGAACTTTTTCGATTCCTATTCTTCATTTATTTGGAAAATCATACAGCACATATTAGCAGATTCCTAACCGCTTCATATTTGAATGAAAATTCTGAAAAAAGTAGGCATTACTTGGGTGAACATTCAGTTGTTAACTAATATTTTGCATTTTATTCTGTTAAAAACAAATATTTCAAAATTGGGCCATTTACTTTTATTTGGCGTAAAAGTTAATTTTTATTTTTATTTTCAGTTCCTGATGTACTGCATCAAGATAAATACTTCAGAGAAATTAATGGAAGTAGGAATTTTTTATTTTCGGCACTCGACAGTAATTAATTTTGAAGAACAAATATGATCCTATAACTAATAGTAAATAACTAAATTAATTTTCATATTTTATAATTCTTTTTTTTTTGTTTTGGAAAAGGGGCCTTTGCCCGAAATCGCTCTGCGACTTTCACGCTCTATTTTGCCATGCCCCTTGGATGCCGCTGGCTGGCCAGTCGAGCCAGCCCCTCAGGTGCTGCAGGCGAGCATCTCGCCTGAGCACTCCCATCAGATTAAGGCTCCTTAGGAGTCTCAATATTCTGGAGGGCTGTAGAGAGGATATATTCTCCTCATCTTCTTGGTAACTACCCAGGCTCCTAAATCTTGTCTGTTTGACAGCCTCACTGTTCTATAAGAAGATGTATCGGAGTCCCCCCCCCCCGAAATCTGCACGTGCTATCACCCTCCAAGCCCTGCTTCCTCAGGTGTGGTTTAGTCTAAAGTGCCCCGAGAGGAAACTAGTAAGAATGAGGAGCTTGTTCTTACTAAGACCAAAGCTTGTCTCCGATCTTTTCGCGTTATAATCTCACAACCAGATCTTTGCTTGCCTCAGATCCTAGTCTTCTCCTGTTTCTTAAGTTCCCCTAGGAGAAACTGGTCGCTGACCCCACAAAGGGGTTTAGGCCCTTTTCCAGAGCCTAGTCTCACTTTGCCAGAGCGTCGGCATCATCTCATTTCCTTCAACGCTCACATGACCTGGCACCCAAAACTGGGTGACTTTATTCTTCCTACCCAGGTCACTAAGTTATCGGGTTCCTATAATGGTGCCTGGCTATCGGAAAGGATAACAATCTCCTGAATCCGATATCCGATAGGTTAAATTGATCACATATTTCAATTGCGTTTATTTCCGCCTGAAAGATGCTGGCTTCCCATGGGATTTGAGTGTTTCGTTCTTGACCCCTGCATCATTTCTCTCGAGGGTCTTAGGCCGCCTTCTGTACACCATTTAATAGCAAGCTCTTTGATACCTGCTAGGGCGGATTCGCTGCTCCACCCGTTCTTGTTACTCAGCTTTGAGGAGAAATTTTTAACAAAGCTGTATCTCTTTTTATACAATCTCCAGGGAGGATCCAGGTAGTGGGGCCGGTGGATTAGGATTGCCTCTCCCTAGTACACTGGGACCCTCCCCACCTACCTAGCTATGGACCCCATGCCCTCCCTATGAATTCTGAGGAGAGTTCCCTTCGCTGCTCTCTCACCGTCAGTTGCAGAGATGACAGATTGAGGATAACCTCAATCCCGCTATCGGTTAAGTCCTCATGGCCCCTATTATGCATAAGCTTGCAAGTCACTACACCCTGACAAGAGATTTCTTGACGATTGCTATCTGGTCTATGATCATGTACACCATAGGATACTCGGAGGGCAAGATAATGGTGCCTGAGATAGCGAGCCCCAAGATTTGCCCGCCATCTATGTTCTGATGTTTCTCGCGGTAAAACTTAGAAATAGAATTGAACTATGGAACTAGGATATATGTATTTTGTACTATTTTCTGAAAAGCAAACTGAAAATGATATGAAACATGTGCAAAATAGATTTTTTTTTTTACTGCCCATTTAAAGCATCTACTTGCTATAATAATGTATTTACATATAATTTTTATAAATTTAATTCTAGCAACTATGTATAATACTAATCGAAATAGATAGCCGGAACAATTACCCTTTGAAAGCCCTTTTTTGGTTCATGCAAAATTTCAAGTTTTCTGAAAGTTTTTACGAAGTTTATTTTTCTTGAAAAACTCGAGATAGATAAATCCCCGTAAAGTGGAATTTTTAGTTACCGAATCGTTCTTATCTGGAACCCCTTGCAAAATCAACATATATTTAAGCCTCCTTTTAAGTTCAAATAAAGACTTCAATGAGATTATTAAAAATTCTAAATTATTTGAATGCCTAATTGTAAATAAAAAGTTTGAAAAACTAGTATTGGATACCCTTTAATTTTATTTTATACATATAATTTTATTATTTTTGAAGTACTGAAAGGTAAAGATCGTCGGTCAAAAGTTGCGTCACTTATTTAAAAATATGAATAAAAAATATCAATGTTATATACAATAAAAATGCTAAATGTTATATAGTAGGAATGCCAGCGATATCTTTTAAACTGGTGTTTAGAGATTTGTTCTTGAAGATGGTCAAGAGATGTCAAAATATTGAGAATTTGGACATAATTACTCCGAATCGATAGCTGGCTCCAAATATTGCGATTAGCTTCAGAATTTTAAAATTAATTGATTAATTGAAAAGTCAATTAAGTTCTTGGGATAAACATTTTTATGATTATTGCTTTAAAGGGAGAAATATTTTCGATCTTATCTATTTTTAACTTTTGGTCAGGATTCCCAATACTAGGCAGTAAAATTAATAATAATTAATTATAACTTTTATTCCCAGGATCACCTACTTCGATTAAATTAACGCCAGTTTCATTCCTTCTTATATATTTGCTTAAACAAATTGCACTTTAACATTTATAAAAAAATGATTTTTCAATGTTTTTAAAAGTGTAGCTAAAATAATTAATTATTAATTGAATCTGTGAATAAATAATTTGAATTTATAACAATTTATTACAATCTTCACAAAAATAAATGAATAAAAAATTATTAATAAATACAAAGTTTATATCTCAGAAAACCATTCCGTTTGTTTATAAACAGTGGTATAGTAGAAGCAAAATGCAACCTTAATGAATTAGGACAGTCTTTTGGAAATTTTTTTGGGAGCAATCCGCAGTAAGAAACTTTTTCCTACTGCGGTAAGAAGTTTTGCGAATTGACCAAATTTTGGAACATGCCTCCAATGAGATATAAGTTCAACTTAAACAATTTTAACAACAAACCATATCGTTAAACATGTATTGATATATAAATCTGGTTTGGTCAAAATCAACTTACTGGAAGTTATCTCTTAACATTTTAAAAGGTTCTTCAATTCCAAAAAAACGCATTCATTTTTCTTTAACTTAGTATAATAACCATTTTTTATTTCATTTAATTGTTATGAGCTCAGCAAGGCTATTCTACTTCTGCATATTTGTTTTTACTTAATAAACACATAATCAAAAATGTTGTTTTTTTGCCCGTATACTTTATATTACCTTTTTTTTTTATTGCAACATCTTCGTATGGCGATCCAGCAAGCTTATCAATTAACTTGAGATAAAATTTCCATTTTTTATGCCGGTTTAGTTAAATGTATGTTTAGAACGCATTTCTTTAAATCGTTTGTTCTAAATTAGTGAATACAAAGTAAAAAATATGCCTAGACCAGCTAACTAGTGGTAACGCTTTCACTTTGTGTGTGAGTAGTATAGTCTGGTTTCGTCCCGAGAAGGTCAAAACTAGTGTCAAATTTGAAATCAAAGTCATTACAACTGAACGTTTATAGTGATACACTTTAGGCGTGTTTTGACGTTTTACCCAGCAGATCAAAAATGGAACAGAAAAAGTAGCCAGGCTGAACAAAACTGTGGGTTCACCAAAACGCGAAAATGTTTGATACAGAGAACAGCTAATTACCATACTATAAACTACTTGTTGCCAAAAGGTCTATTTTTAATTTTAATTTTAATACGTATTGACTGAAGAAAAAAATAAATTAATATCACATTTATACTAACACTGATTATATGTAAATATCATTGTATGTACAATTAGTCGGTGCATTGTGTGAAAGTAACTTCAATACTGGAAGTTATCGTATCTACATAAACTTGACCTGACGATTGAAAATCCAAAACCATTAGAATTAAAGAAAAGAAATCTTTCGCTTAGTATTACACTTCAAAATTTTTAGAAAAATACAGAACATAATAAATTTGAAGGTCGGGTTCCGGATTTTTTTTACCACTATACCACTATTCTAATAAAAATAGCATGCATGCATGTAACTGTATAGTGTTTGAATTGGAAACATGTAATGATTTCAACTACAAAGTTATATATGTACACAATTGAACATTTTTCATTTTTACATTTATGAACAAACAAAAGCTGTTTATTATACACAATAATGTGCCGACACCATGTACAAGTCCTTAATATATAAAAGTCTGATAAAAGGGGATATTTTATAGGTATATTGTATACCTAAATAATAATCGAGAATATCATACAATATAATAAATAATAAAAACATATATAAATATTTTTAGTGCCTTCACAGTATCCAGAAATACATTATTAATACTAAAATAACGATAGCCCCTGCTGCTGTTTTTACATATAAAGATTTCATATTTAGATAAGCTGCATCCTTCTTATATTTTTGTGATAACATTGATAAATTTTGTGCCTTCGAATCTAATTCTGGAACATTCAATTAGATTAACAGATGAAAATCATTGTTTAGAAACTCATAGCTTTATATCAATTTTTTTGTAAACCAAAATATGAACAGATCTTACCAGATAAAACGACCCCTCTTTGTAGTACATCGTCTATATTTTGAACCATTATACGCTGAACATCTTGTAATTCAGTATTTAATGAATTAAGATTTCTTCTGACACGTGCATCAGTAAATGTCTTTCTGGCCTTTTGAATATATGTATCTAAAATAATAAAAGAATATAAAATTTATTCTTCAATATTAATCCATACTTTAAATTTATTATTACTTAAACAATATAAATGATATCATTAAAAGTTAAATAAATTATTGTAGTTTTGCGAACTGTGTCAAGAAAAAAAAAAAAAAAAAAAAAAAAAAAAATAGAAAATTCTATTAACAGAATATTTTGCTTTAGAATTATGGGCCTGGCTACCCATTTGAAAGAATGCGTCTTATCCACATTCCTAATAATAATAGCATAATTTAGACAATAAATTTAAAAAAGTCAAAAATTTTAGCCTAAATATTGAAAATTTAAATTCCGACGGTTCGCAAAACTACTAATGATATTAACTGTAAGTTTACGATATAAGATACACACCAAACTCTATGAATATGTAGGGTCTTGTAACAGTACTAACTTTCTTTCCATATTGGGAATAAAATTCTTGGGCTATATCTTCTAGATATGAAAACGCTAGTCTTTTAGAAAAACTTCTTTCACACAAGACTAGATAACAAACTTCCTTTTCTATTAGGTAACTGTAAATAAAATGTAAACTGCAAAATAATGTTTTCTAAAAATGTTCACTTTACTTATATTTAAAAAAGTAGCAATGAAATTTTTCAATCAAACTAAATGTTTTCTTAGTATCCAAAAATAGGAAGAATTTGAATACTTATATGAAAAATTTTTTTTTACTTTACACTAGTGGTTTTTCCTGAGCACTAGAGGTAAGAAACCTGTTTCAATAGGCCGGCAATGTAAAAATTAGGTGGTTCTCTGAAAAAGATGTCAACTAGCCATAAATGTATATGTACGAAACGTACCTAAGTAAAGTTTGGAGCCTGGTTGGAGAATAATATACAGAAAATGAATATTTTATTATATTTTAATACTAACTGGTAGCAGCAAAGTAAACAAATTTAAAAACTAATATTTTTTGGCAAATTAGAGAAAAAACTCTTACTGAAACAAATAAGGCCCTGTTTCCAGTGTACACTGAGGAGGACTCTGTGGTGACAGTTTTCTGAATAACATTTTTGCTTGGTTTTGATATTCTAAAGTACTACGTCCTGACTAGAACATTTGAAAAGAATGTAAGAAATCTAAAGTTATTACTATCTAAATTCAAATTTAAATTCTAATAAAATACCTGTTCATCATCTTGGACGGTAGCCGCCAAAGGTAAACCGTCAGTTACCCTCGCTATCATTGTCATTAAAACCATTTTTGCTATTACTGCTTTAAATGCACCAACGATATAAAAAAGTTATCACAAATCAAATTTATGGTGCCATAGACACATGCAGCACAAATCTTTCTGATGGCTATAACTTAGGTACTAATACCATTACTTCTCACTCGTCAGCTTACAATCACCTGATTTTATTACACGTTGTTCTTGTAAGGTTTACCAACCGAAATTTTCTTAACTTTTCGTGTATTGCATTTTTTTTATTTTAAGATTGCAGTTATCAGTATTTATGAATTTAGTATACACCGTAGCAACCAATTAAATAGAATTAGTTGTAAATTATTATTTTTTTAACTTTTTAGTGAAAATCTTTAAGAGATTAAAGAAGGCAAGGAAAGGAGTGTTGTTAAGTGTCGTCTGTGTATATAGTAGTGCTTAGAGATGTCCTCGATTTTCAATGACGTGAGGTAGTTGAGAGCTTACATTTTAAATGTCGTTTATAGTTAATTGTTAAACATTAGATTAGCACAATCCTTAATATGTATAGTTTAATTGACTTCAAATGTGAACCCTGAATGTTTTTTTGGTTTATGTTTTTTAGCTGAATTTTCACTACGACTTCGCTGTTGTTAACCATATGTGAGTTTTCTTCAGATTCTTTTTCTCCTCATGTGAAATATTTCTTCACATTAAACTTATATAAAATTAAGTAAAACCAATTAAAATAAGAACAATCCAATTTTAGCGATTATTCTTATTGAAGTGCTAAAAATTAAAAATATAAGGTCAATATTTTACTTATTTAATTTTTTTTTTAAAGACTCTTTTATGTATTTAACATTCATAATTGTAATATAGTTTTCTCAGTATAGTTTTCTCTATCGACTATAAATTTGTAAGTACTGAAATTGTTAATATTAGTTCCATATGTAATTTTATAACGCAGAATTTGAAATAGAAAACATCTTACAGTTAACTATTCTATAGTAATTAGTGATAGAAATACTTGTTTAATAGTTTTTAATAATGCCACTTTTATCCTTTCTACTTTCTCTGACTTGATACATATGTAGGAAATGTTGTGCTTTCTCTTTAATGTATTTCTAATTCGCAGCCTATGCTGAACTAGCTCACTAAATGTCTCTGCATTCGTTTTTTGTCTTGCCATTCTAATTAAATAATTTAAACGCCGACATTTTGTTTTTAATATTTTATTAATTTCGTGCATTGCCAAAAGAATATAAGAGAACTGCAATATTACTCGAGAGATATTACTAACATTTACCCTTTATTGAAGCCTGTTGTATAAATATGTTTCTAATAAGGCAATTTTATTTGGAAATTTCTTACAATATTTGGTTGAGTGAGTTAACGTTAAGTATGGACTGGTTGTAAATTATATTATAAATGTGATTAAACAAATCGATCCATTCAAACAAATGCATTGATACAGACTATACTGTATCAGAGATATACTATAATTTTGTTAATTTGATTTTTAAAAAAACTGCATTTTTTTTAATATTTTGTAGTTTAATATTCTGTACATTATAATCAAGTTAATTCTGAATCTGTTAAAATTATTGGCAAATGATTTGTTTTTATTTATTTATTTTCTCAGAGATATAAAAGTCCTCTTTTTCGGTTAAAAACAAATTATTTAACAGATGATGATACTTAAAATTATATTATTATTAGCCCTGAATATATGATTTATTCAGTTAAACTAGAAATTCATGAAAGCTCTTTAGAATGAGAATTTATTAAAGCGCGGTTTTTCTTGAAATTATCATTCTTAATTCATAAGAGTATATAAAATTGTTAGCGTAAAAATTTAACAATTGATTGCAAATGAACCAAAATTTAACTCGAGTGTAATTAGTTTCTCTCTCTTTTTTTTTTTAATAGTTTATTTAAAATAATAAACTAAAATTTTATTGGCACGCTGATTGTAATAAGTAAAAATTCTATTACTTACGAGATCGCTTTAAAAAGGGAATCCTTCAGTAGGGGTTATCCAGATAGGTTTAAATTTAATAAACATCTTTCTCTTACTGCAATTATGACATTTGTAATTGAAAAATTTCATTCAAAGTTGGAATAGGAATATTTAGTTACCTTCAATTCTGTGTTGGCGGTGGAACCAAGCATTCCATTACACATAAAAGGCAGTTAAGAGGTAGTCTTATGTCGCAAACTCCCACCTCCGTCTTCTAACATGAATTTTCCAAGAAAAATGATAGAAGTAAAAGTTGGAAATCTTTACAAGAGTTGTAACAAGTGTAGAGGAAATATTTGTTCGAGAAAATTGGGAAATTAAGAACAATCATTAGTAAAATAGCATTTCTGAGTTAACCAGTTCTTTATATATGGAATTTTTGCAAAACATTTAACTTCCTTAATAATAAATGCCTAAATAATAATATACAGGTAGGGAACCGAACACTATTAAGAAATGCACTTTATAGGGTATCCTAACGTCACAGCGCTCCTAGAAACCCCACTAAGATGAATTTTTCCAGAGTAATGTTTCTAATAAAGGTTTCTAGAATTTATACGTATAGTATTATACCAGAGCTTTGTAGCGATTTCGATAAAATGAGCCACAAACTGCAAATCTATTTAACAAGAAGGTATTTCCGGTTGCCTGATTTTGACCATTACTTATTGTTGGATGATCTGTAAGAAACTAAGTGAAAAGTCAGGTTCAATTTTCCATTTATTTTTACACACAGACAGACACGTATATACATACACGCAGGGACAGTTATAACATATACATATATCTTCCAAGAGAGAATTTCTAAAAACCACTTTTTCTTGCTTGGGTACCTCATAAGAAAAGAACCGTTGTCTAAAATCATCTTCTTCATACTCATGAACATACATATATTTCCAAAAACTCATTTTCGAAAATTGTTTTGAGAGCAATACATTCTCTTGTAGAAGTATATTAACTAGATTGATTCACTATTTCAGTAGAATGAAGAGTTATTAGTGTACAAGTTTTTGAAAACTGGAAATTAGAATTTGAAAAAGTGCAAATTTTAGATTAGTAGTGGTATCTCGATTTGTAGTTCTCATATGATTGAATTTTATTTTTAGAGCTAGTTTGCGAGAATATGAATCATAGCGAGCAAGACCCTTGGACTTGGGGTTATGAGGATAATAATACTACTGAAGATAGTCAACATAACGAATGGGCTTGGCACACGACTACTTCAGTTACAGCTGACATTAAGAAAAATAAGGTAACAAAAAAAAAAAAACTGTTTTTAGCGGTTTTAGAAGTTACAAAATGCCAACTTACTCAGCCTAAAAGTAATAACTGTCTATCAATAAAGTTTATATTTCAAACCAATCGCTCACTAGATCAAACGACATTGTATAAAAACGAGGAATAATACTTCTAGGCTGTGGTGCTTATAATGTTTGGAAGCTAGACGGTGTGTTTAGTGAAATACAAATTGCTGATAATTTAGCCAGTCCAAAAACGTCCTATTACCAGATTTTCCTATGTGATCTCACATCTGGACTCGACATTCTTGGATGGAGATAGCTTTTCCACAAAATTCCAGAACCGAATTAAAGTCACATCATTTTAGTACATTAAAGCAACTTTTCCCTAGTAAAGTACATATTAAACTCCATTAAATTTGAGTTGCAAACCGCTTATCCGAAACACAAAAGAGAACAGTAAACTTCACCTAGTAAATTGTCATCCATTCATGAGCAGGCACCTCTTATAAGCAATTCAAAGATATTATCTTTATTTTATGCCTGTATTATTCCATCTTTATATTTTACTTGGGTTTTTATAGGATATTTCTAATCGATTGAAACATCCGCCTAATCAAGGATCTGATTACTTTGATACAATTAATTTGCGTAATACATCGCATCATGTACAGCACAATTGGGCTCTTGGAGATACAGTCCAAACCAACTATGCTAATTATCTCTCACAATCCAATCCATCAAATTATTTTAATAACAATTGTCAAACTGATGTTGAAAATAAGGAAGTGGCACCACCTGATAATCAGTGCAGTAGGTAAGAAATTTGAAATTATTTTTTATGTTCGCTTATTGTTATTTTTTTAAGTTAACATTTCTTATTGTGTTAAAGGAATACTCATCAACCTTCATTGCCGAAGGATCCTAAACAAGGTCGACCCATTCAAGAACAGATGACAGTTCCTACATCCCTGTTTAATCAAAATACACAGTTGCCAGAGACCAGTGGAACTTCTATATCTGGACCACCATTTGGTTCTAAGAAATGTGATCAGCAGGACAATACGTTCCAGCATCCAAATGAATATACGAATTCTGCAGCTAATGCATCATCAAATGCATCACAACCTCCCAGAAGCCACCATTACAATATTCCAATGTCCCATTCTAAAGATCCATCTTTTTATTTCTCCCCACCTACTCCTTCAAATGAAGCTGTATCTAGATATAAAACCCAGCAAAGTAGTTTGAATGATTTACCATCTCAAAAGCAAATAGATTCAAACAATTTACTTAGCAATATTCCATTTCATTCCGCACCCAATCCCACAGTGAGCAGTAATTCTACGGATCAAATTCCTCAGCATTCAAATAGTATCCCTCCAACAAATACTTCTGGTGCTTTTCATCATGAAAAAAGTATTCTTGAACCGACTTTGTTTCCTTTGAATAATAACACTTCCCAAATTATGCATCAGCAAGTACGTGATGGTTCTCGGAATGAGCAGATAAAATCTCATTTTTCTCAGCAAAATTTGTCTCTTAAGGAAAAAACTTCAAGTGTATTCTGTGCTCCTAAAGCAGATAATGAAATGGCTTCAAATCAAACAGATTTTTCGTCTCATTTATCCAATTCAAATGTTTTAACCGAGGACGTTGATCTTTACCATCCTTCTAAACTAGAACTTAAAGAAAGTGATGAAACTTCTTCTATGCCACCTCAATTCGACTATCAAGGTTCTCATAAACCTCCGGAGCAATCCCAAGTATCTAATCAAATGTCCGTTTTTCAGCCATCTTCATTTCAACGTCCTTCCTTTGCTCATCAGCCATCAGTTTCTCAACAACTTCTAATTTCTCAGCACACTTCAAGTCCTCAACAAACTTCTGATTCCCAACATTTTTCGGTTTCTCAGCAACCACCCATTTCTCATTCCGTGCCTGTTTCTCAGCAACCTTCTTTGTTTCACCATGTATCTGCTTCTCATCCCCTTCCTATTTCGCAACACCAGCCAGTTCCTCAGCAGCAGCCTATGGCACAACAGCCTCCTACTTCTCAACATTTACCGGTTTCTCAGCACCAGTCTATTGTGCAGCAACCTCCGATTTCTCAGCACCTATCGGTTTCTCAGCAACAAGTCATTGCGCAGCAACCTCCTATTTCTCAACATCAGCAGTTTTCTCATCACCCAGCCATTGCGCAGCAACTTCCTATTTCCCAAAATGTTTCTATGCACCAAGCCAATATCCAACAGCCTCCTATTTCTCAACTACTATTGGTTTCTCAGCATCCTCCAGTTTCTCAGGAGTCTACGATTCCTCATCAATCTCTAGGCCCTCAGCAAAATCCTGTTTCTCAACTCCAACCATTACCTCAGAACCTTTCAAATGCTCAGCTACCTCCTGTATCTCAATACCTTCCAGCTTCTCAACAACCTCCAGACCTTCAGCAAACGCCTATTTCTTCTCAACAATCTTCTACTTCTCAGCAACCTCTGACTACACAACAACCTCCGGATGTACAGCCATGTCCGCAAACTCAGCAGTCCATTCCACTTCATCAGCATACAAATTCTCAGCAGTCTCAAGTTTCTCATCATACGCAAGAAAATACTGATACTACGAATTTGCTTTCAAATGCTAACCAAAGGGCTAATCCCTCACAAGAAATATTTATGCCTGATTCTCATAAAGTTCAGGCCAGTAATTTAAAAAGCTTACAAAGTGTTTCAGTCAGGGACTTTAGTTCTGCACCTTTGGATGAAAGCCAATTGCCTCAAGTTAGTTTATCATCTAACGCACAGCAAAGAGATAAAGATGCAACAAGTATTACTCAAACTAGATACACCCCATCTCCTCAGCAACAACATCGATCTCAAACTCCATCTAACGTAGCTCCACCTCCAAGCTCTTTAATCTCACAGAATATTAATTCCACCAGTTCATTAACCGAAATAAAAAAAGATGAGATAGAAAATGTTCCTTTTGACAACGATACAAGTACTTCTAGGAATCAGATGTCTTTTAACTTTCAGAATATTATTCCAGTCGCTTCCAGCAGCCCTGTCCCAGTTCAGAACATTCCTGAAAATCAAGAAAGGCTTCCTGAAAATCATGAGTTGCCCGATAATACTGAAAATTTACATCAAGATATGAAAAAATTATCATTGAATAGAGAGGTTTGTATTATTATAATTATTATTATTATTATTTCATATTTAACTACTATTTTGTTAATTATAACTAAAATTTTAGGTAGAAAATGATTCTCAGATTCACTGTCAGGTAGATCGTAATCAGTACTTAGAAACAGGTCATCTATCAGGACCTAAGGATCATATTTCAGTTGATAATTCTCCAAACGTTGAAGCAATCGATGAAAGTTTGTGTTAATTTTTATTTTTTTTACTTTTTCGTTTATAAATTTATATATAAATTTTAGTATGCTTTACTTAAATTTTACTATTGTAGTAAATTTTAATAACTAATATATATTAGTTTCTAAGATTTTTATCCGTCATAGCATACTTCCTTTCATTAATTCAAACCGGTTTCAAATTTTCTTCCACCGTCAAAGTTTAGTTCATCAAGTTTATTTATAGAAGTTGACTTCTATATACAAAGTTTCCGTCACATAATAGTAGAAGCCAACTTAATGAACCAATTTCCACTTATTTCTTTCGTTTTGCATCATTGGGTTCTATCTAAATTTTTGGCAATCTGATAAGGTATTGTTCGTGACTGAATGAGACTCAACCGGAATATAACATTCTTTTTCAAAATAATGTTATAAGTTTTCGATATCATTTCTATAATGAGGTTCCTCGTTGCTTGACTCTAGTGTAAAATTTTGAATGATCTGGGCTTATTTTTCTGAGATAAAAGAAAATTCGAAACCGATCAGAATGACGGATCTAATTTCTAAGTGATGACAGAAACAAAAACAAAAAATAGCCAAAAGTTTATTGGTCCACGTTTCTGACATTCATCAGAGAATTAATAACTATTAACTTTTTGTACTTGCTTCAAATAGAAATAGAAAGACCTCCATTAAAATCATGAGTTGCCCGATAATAAAGAAAAGTTACTTATGATATGAAAAAATGATCATTGAATAGGGACGTTCATGAAGTCTTCCATATTTAAAAGTTTTTTATTGTTTTGTTAATTATTATTAAACTTCTGAGAGCAAATGATTCACAGAGTCACATGCAGATAGTTCAATGGTAAAGGAATAATTTCATAAAAGAATATAAATTCCTTAACATTTTTGAATTCGGAGAAACTAAATTGTATTTTAAGAAAAAAAAAAATTTTAAAGTTTAAGAAAAATAGTTTAAAAAAAAATTTTTTTCTTTGCCCCTGCCAGCCCGTTTTATTTTTAAGATATTTATATCTTATGAAAACTGTTAAAACATGAATCCCTATAATTTTTATTTCGGAACTTACCATCGTGGGCTACATACAACTGTGTAACAATACAATTCTGGTCCGTGCTAAATATGGACCGTAATAAAATGTCTTAACTCATGTATTTTATTTTACTTCCTTTATACATTAAGTTAATTCTGTTAAGATTTTATAATTTGAAGACATTAACGGTTTAAAAAAATCATGAACTCAACAACTACGGTATAGTGTTGAGTGATAAGTGTAAGAAAGCAAGTATTAAATGGAAAGTGTAAGAAACCTTAGCTCATATATTTGGTTACTTCTGCAGACTATTATTTATAACAAAGGATGATTAGAAAGATATCGTTTCATTATTTTTTTAATCATCCAGTTTGGTGGAAAGTCGCACTTTCGGTTGAAGGATTTTGCATTAGTCAAATGCATTAGTAGTACCTAAACGGAAACCAAGTTTGAGGTTCCTGTGATTTTTCGTTTATTTTGTTCACATACATACAATTTCACACCAACATTGGCAATAGTACATACATCTCTTCTTATCCACAAAAATAAATAGAAAATTTCGTAAGAAGTGATAGTTTTACAAAATCAATTATAAGGTTATTATATGATAAGGTTTCTTTAAACTCATTATATAATATAGATATATATATATAGTACATAATATATATATTATATATATACAACCAACTGCATATAATATATATATATATTATATTATATATATATATATATAATATTAGATTATAATATATAAATAACCATTAGAGCAGTAGTTCGTGGAGCTTGCAACTGGATAAACTGTATAGACCATTGATAAAAGGATACTTCCAGTTAACGAATTTTGACTAATAAACTTGCTGCAATCGGAGGGATCATACTGAAATGACATATCAAGTATGAGCTTACTGCAATTTTTCTTTTCTAAGTTAAGCTGGTTCTCTTTTGATATATATATATAGAGAGAGAGAGAAAGAGAGAGAGATTGATTGATCATTCTTTGGACCGCAAAACTTATATTTCCGTTGAAAACTCAATTTCGAAAGTTTGACACTATCCCAAATTTCCTAGGTAAGGGTTCTCGAACCTTGCCAAGGCGATTTTTATTGGGGGAGTATGTGCTGCATATCTCATTGTCATACTTTAAAATTTCTCTTTATTAAATTAAAGAAATTTGAATTTAAGGCGAAGCACCACCTCCAGGTCTTCATCGATTAGTGACTGGCCAAGGCTGTGAAACTAGAGGCTCTCTCTCAGTTGGTGATCATCCATTACTTATGGTTGGGGCTGACTCTACAATAGTTGATGACAATAGACAAAGTTCACCTTCATCTTCAATTGCTGGTTCAGGTAACATTTACAGTTAGAATTAAAAATAAAATATAAAAATTTCTAACTGCTACAATAGTTACAGTGTGGTTAGGAGATCTTTAACTTGTATTGTATTTCAGATACTAGAAATGCTCAAAACGGGCCGGTAGGAGATAGTGAAGTACATACTCGATCAGGAAGATTAGTGCAAGGTCAAAGTATAGGAGATGATACAGACGGTATAAGAGAAGTTCCTGGAGAAGCCACCCCTTTTCACAATAGAATTGTTTTGGGACAAATGGGAAGGGGTATTACACCTCCACTTGTACAAGATAATAGTACGGCAAGAGGTTGTAATTTGTTTTTATATGATATTTTAATTGATGTATTCCAGCTTTTTATGTAATAAAAATGTTGGGTTCAATAATATGAAATTTTAGATTACCAAATTAATTTGTAGTCTTCAAACAGTCTTATCTTTTGGGACTTTTAACAGTTAAACTCTTAAAATATGTAGGATGGAAGGGAATAGCTAAGTGGTTAGCGTACTCCCATGCAGAGGACCCGAGTTCGAGTCCAGCTTTGCTGTCCTTAGATTTTTTTCTTCCTAGGAGCCTCTACAAGTCCCTGTCCGGTGATGGGCAGTGTTGTCTGTAACGAGAGAACACTGTCCGAAAGCCGGCAGTGCTGGACTAAGAAGGCTCCGGGCGCCAGTGTTGACGCGCCTTAAATAAAAAAAAAAATATGTAGGAAGTGATTTTTATTTTAGGAGACAATTCAAGAGAAAGAGAAATCGTGGGACGTATGGTTTTAGGTGAACGATATGATGATAGAGATCTTTCGCAAACTGTCAATACTCAGGATGATTTCAGACAATCTCATAGGAGTTTAAGAAGAAGTAGGCGTGGAGAGTAAGTTTTATAATTTCGTTCCTTATAATAATTTCCATTATTATTATTAGCTGATATATATTTTTATGTATAATTTTTGTTTTATAAGGAGTAGTTATGAAGATGAAGATCATGATTATCCTAGTGACAGAGACCGGCGTGTCGATGAATATAAAAGACGTGGTGGAGATGACAGGGTACGTCACAGGAATCGACGCGAGCAAAGGTCTATTTTTATTTTCATTTTATTAATATATATATATATTTTTATTTATTGTTCCACACACATCATTAATCGTTATTGCTTTTTAACAGATCCCCGGAGTATAGAAGTGATGAGGAATTTGAAGATAGACGTGGATTTAGTAGAATGGGAAGGAGTGAAAGGTACAGTTATTCTCCCTGAAATTTAAAAATATTATTTAAAATATTCATACTATTTGCTTTTATTCCAATTGACAGAATTTTCTTCGAAAGGAATTTTTACATTAAAAGAGTTTTAAGAAGAATTAAACGTTAAATGATACTAAGTTCTGTGCCCCTAAAATTATTTTTTTGGGGGAAAATGCTATAAATAAATGTAAAGGGTCCTTTATATAGTTGAACCTAAAAACATAAACATATACATCCATAACCATTAGAGTAGTAGTTCGTGAAGCTTGCAACTGGATAAACTGTATAGACCATTGATAAAATAATACTTCCAGTTAACGAATTTTGACTAATAAACTTGCTACATCCGGAGGGATCATACTGAAATGACATATCAAGTATGAAGTTACTGCAATTTTTCTTTTCTTAGTTAAGCTGTTCTCTTTTGGTAAATATTAAGTTTTTAATTTCATAGTCTATAAAAATATTTATTCCCTTAAAATTTCCATAGCGGATCTATGAGAAGATTTACTTCAAAATCCGTGACTTTACTAAAAAGATTTTTCACATCTAACGTGTTCGAAAAAATTTCTAACGGTTATATTATCTTTTAACTTTCTTATTCTATGAATATTTTTCCGATATTATTTATTTTAAGGACGTTTTGGAAGATGTACGAGGCTTCCGCATTCATTGATTGCTTCTTCCATATGTTTTTGTGGTTCCATCACCAACCAATATTAGTTGTGTAAATGTAATGTAAAAATTCTGAGCTTAAAGAGAAATTGTCTTATAGAAACTGAAGTAAGCGATGAGAGAAAGTCGTAAGAGTGTTTCATATGGGCGCTTCTGCCGCACTTAAAAATATTAGTTTTTTAATGACTAATTTCTTTCTCATTATTAGGAGGCCCCGTGATTTTTCACCAGATATGACGTACTATAACAACAGTTATTATAGAGACGATCATAGGTTGTTATACTTTATTTTGAAATATTTTTTTTTGAATTTATTATCCACTTTAATGTCTAAATAACTTAGTAAATATTTTTAGAAGACATAGAAGATATGACCATTATAGAGATGAATATGACGATTATTATTATCGAGAAAACAGATCACGGCCATCTAGTAGGACTGGATCTGATTACAGACGCATGACTATGGACTACTTTTCTGGAAGAGTTAACCCAAGGCCTATGTTCTATACTGATTTAGTAGGAGGTTTGTACTGAGTGCATTACTCTTATTATTTTAACTGCATCTTTCTTAATATTCAATACTTACTCTGTAATCATATTTTTTAGGGATTCCTTACAATCCTCGAGCCCCAGAAGAATATTATGAAGCTATGAGAAGACTTGATCCTATGGGATATGCTGCTTGGTATAATCAGTACATGAATAGTAGATACAATGTTCAACAGACCCAATCCAACTATAACAACGATAGGGCAAGCGTTCATTCTGGCCAGAGCTCTACTAATAATCAGCGACCAACTGTTGAAACGTAATTATTAATTATAAATTAATTTTTATTGTATTCGATGGAATTTATGTAACCAGTATAATTTGGTACTATTGTTTGATTTAGTCCACAAGCTGGAGTGGAGGAGGAAATTGGGAGAGATGAAGAAGAGTTTGTATCTGCTACTGCTCATATTAAAGGTGAACATAAATTATGATGCTTCTTAGAAAATACTTATAAATACCAATTTATCCTTATATTGTACTGCCACCACCATTAATTATACATTGTTAACGACAACTAGATTTTAGGAAAAACTTCGTTTCAAGAAAACTTGTCAATTATAATTTGTAGAAATTATAGAGAGTAAATCTTTATTATGTTTCACACCTAAAAGAATTACTGAGTCACTTCTAATGTACTTGAAAAGTTATCATCTGTGTAAGTTTAGCTTTGGCATTCCAGGAATTTTCACAGTATTTTTTATATGTATCACGTACTTACCAAAAAAAAATTTTGTTCCTCCGTACTTGTGAAAGTGTTTCGAGTAAGTGTTAATTTCATTTCCTAAAAAATTACTTCGAATGGCCCGAAGCAGAACTAAAAATATTTTTCGGATTAATGAACTCGTTTTGCCGAAATGATATTTTAATCTTTGATATTTGGTCTTAAATAAGATTAAAACATTTTTTTTTCTAACAGGAATAATAGACAATTGTGGTCGTTTGATTGTTATTGATCCTCATTATATGGATAACCAACGACGTAACGTCAATATCTACAAGATCTCAAAATTACAATCTGATCCTGATCTTGATGAATTCTTAGAAAGCCCTGGACCTTTCATTCCGTAAGTAATTTTATAAAAACTTAGTAAAACTGTTTTATCTACAACTGTTACTAAAACTTATTATATTTACTAAAACTGTTACTGAATCACATTAATGTTCTTGAAAATTTTTCTCTTAAAGTTAAGCTTTGCTATCCTAGGGTATTTTCAAATTTTCGTTTTTGTTGGTTATTTGTAGATGTAGAATAAAAACGTTGTACTTCTTAATCTATAACCTGAAGTTATAGTTTTATTCTTGGCATACTCGTGTTTTAGAATTTCAATACCAATTTTCTCAATTTAATCATCGAATATTTGTTTAATATTCAATCTTAATGGGTTATATGAAGAAAAGTGTGTACTTACTCTTGAGTACGTACTCCTGAGCGTGAAGTATATATATTGTAGTCGGTTGGCGAGAGGTTAGGTAAATTTGGTGGATGAGGCAATACTTGTATCCCAATTCGTTTAACTTTAAAGCGTTTGTTGTGCTATATGTAGTCGTCGGTCTTGTCGTGAAGAAGAATTAGGCCCTATCTGTTGACTTGTGCCGGCTGTAAGCGTTGCAGTTTTCGGTGCATCTCATAGATTTGCTGAGCGTACTTCTCAGATGTGATTGATTCGCCGGGATTCAGAAAGCTGTAATAGATTAGACACAAATAGGGCCTTGATCTTGTTTTGATGGAAGTTTCGCTTCGGGAAGAGTTTTCGAGCTTTCCACTCCGGCCAGCCACTGAGCCGGGCATCACAACTTGTCGTTTAAAATTCACTTTTCGTCACACGTCTTTGTATTGCACTGTTCAGTGATGAACATTGTTGAGTCTATAAAAATAAGGACACTGCCCAGGGGCCGGCAGTGCACTAACAAGTCCTAGCGCCATGACAGTTGTTACACGCGCAAAAAAAAAAAAATGATTGCCTTTTAGCATTTACTCACACAAATAATATGAGCATATATTTATAAAAATGGAAGATTATGTTATAAACAACACTCTTTCTCGTCTTTTGGGGGAAAAAACAGTTGAATTCGTGTGGAGTAAAAAATTAGAAAATTAGCTATTTAAATTTTATTATTTAGAGAACATCTGATAATATTATTATTTTTAGCCGGTTTGGCAACGTAAAATACATTTTCCGATACCTGAAATTATATCTCCTGTATCTTTTTCCTCCATATTTTCATTTGTCACATTTTCTCCTTTATATTTCTCTCTCTTGCATAGTTCATTGGATTTCCAATTAAAGGCTGGCAATTATTTATTTTTTAAAATATCGTTCTTATTGACTTCGATGTTCTTGTGACTTTGAATTAAATCCTTTTAATATCAGGCACAAAAAAGTTGAATTCTCATATCCGATTCTCACGTATCCGGGCTAACGTTGAGTAGCTGAACTTTGTTTTGATTCCAGCGTAATATTAAAATCCAGCCAATCATAAATATATCGTGAGAAAATACTTTGGGAAGTGTTGCCCAACACATAGGCGTAAGGAGCCATAGGCTGAAGACGCCAGAGTGGCGGAGCTCCCCTCCTGAGGGGTTGGGCTGGGGGTAGGGCGTCAAAGGCGGAGACCCCTCTAGGGGTTTGGGTATCGAAGGTAGAGTAGTAGGAGCAGAGCTGTTTTATAAATAAATAAGAAAGCTATTTGTGTCACGATTTTGTGAAATGCGTTAATATTGCAAATGCGACTGGACGGATTTTCCATCGGTTTGCATCATTTGACACACAATTTTCTTGAGAATGGTAGGAGGGGTGAGGGGTTTTCGGATTTATGTGTGTGTGCTGTAACAGCATAAAATAAAACCATGAACTCGAATTTGATTATTCGTATACATATTAACATAGAAATTAGAGGAGATGTGTTAAAGTTTTTCTGTATTTTTCAAATATCTTGAAAAAGATATCAGTGCATCGCAGCTGATTTTGGCTTTGCCTCGACTCCACCGGACGAGATCTTTGAAATGAGATCTAATAAGGCCGTTAATCTACATTCCAATCCACTTTTAGACAATTTAATATTCCATTTATAGTAACTAATGGTGACCGATCCTAAACATGGCTAAATGAAATGATTAATAATTGAAAAAAAAAATTAATATTGAACAATTGAGTGAAGTAGATTCACGCAATACCGTGCATCGCCGACTTCCCGGTGTGTCAGGGGACAGAGCCCTTGCAGTAAATAAATGAGAAGTTTCTTGAAAGACGGGAGAGGGGTTGGGTGCCGGAGACGTCAGAGGAGCTGAACCCTCATGAAATGCGTTAATATTGCAAATTCTGCTGGACGGATTTTTTGTCAGTCTGCATCATTGACACAGAATTTTCTTGAGAATGTTAAGAAGGGAGAGAGGTTGGGTGCCGAAGGTGCCAGGGGCCTGATCCCCCTAATATATATATATATATATAATTAATAGAATAAACACGTATACTGAAATAAATAATTTTTAGTAACGTTTTTTCTGCTGTTTCTTTTCCAGAGGGGTAACACATAGAAACACAGTTCTGCAATACCTTAAATGGATTTCCGAAAAAAGTACCAAAAGTTCAGAAAAATTACTATACGATTTAATTCATTTATCTGTAAAAAGCAATGGGGTAAGTGTTCAAAATTAATGTCTTTGAAATGTTTAAAAATTATAATTCCATCATTCTATTAGCAGAGAATAATATCAGAATAATTACTCGATAAACTCATTAGTTTTCTTAGATAGTTTTCTAATTCTCTTGATTTTTTTTTTTGCTGCATTAAAATTTCAGACAAGTATTTATTATTGTTTTAAAGGAACTTAATGGACTAGATGTGGCTGATTTACTAATGGAGAGTTACAAAAAGTCTCAAATAGTAGAGGGCCTTAATGTAACTAAACCATTAGTCGAACAGATTTCTTCAACTGATGCTTTAACGAAATTTAGAGAATTATTGCAGCAAGGAAATAAAACTGAAGCTTTAGGTAATTAAATTCGTCCTAATAATTAAAATTGAAGTTATTTAAAATATTTTTTTAATTACTGTTTTTATTTGTTTGTTTGTAGAATGGGCGATTGATAATGGTGCATGGGGTCATGCTCTTTTTCTTGCATCAAAAATGGACGAGAGAACTCATAATAATATAATGTTACGATTTGCAAATAGCATTCCACATAATGATCCCTTACAAACCCTTTATCAATTAATGTCTGGGCATGTACCACAAGCATCCACTGTATGTATTATTTTGTAAATTGAATATCGCAAGACCGTGTATAAATTATTCCTAAAAAGATTGAAAATTCAAAATAATTTTGTTTGTTGAATTTCTAGTGTTGTGCTGATAAGAAATGGTCCGATTGGAGGCCACATTTGGCTATGATTCTTGGAAATCCAACAGGAAATACTAAGTTGGACCGGAAGGCAATAATAAAACTTGGCGATTCTCTATGTTCGTCCAAATTATTATCTTAAAAATAACTCACTATCATATATCTCATCTTTTCAAATTTAAACGCCACTTAACGTTGTAGTGAATGTGCATTCTCTATCTAAATTCTAGATATCTCTAGGATAGTCCTATAAAAACTTACACAAAAGGCACATTGACTTACACAACAGGAAGTTTGCAACTATATGGATGTGACATAACCGAAAGATAAACCGGAGTCCCTGACACTTTCTCTTGATTTACTTTCATCTTGAACATTCAACAACTTCTGCAGATTCCACATTGGAGATCATTCCGAGCTAGTTTCGTGTCGACAACTTAATTTCCCGATTATATTATAAAGGAGGATAAGATGAAATAATTTGCAACTTTTTATTTTATTTTTGGTTTCTTTTCTTTAATTTACTTTACAATAATTTTTTTCTACAGTTTGCTTATTACCCATATTGTAACCCCTATTGGAGGAGCGGTTGTTAACTCTTTTTTTTAAGTATCTTGGCATCCTTCCTAGTGTTCAGCTTAATAAGCATAAACAAAACTTAGGCCTACAGATGAAGAAGGTATTAAGGAGCCTTAAAAAACACAATTTTATAGATTACCCAATGTTACGACAAATTTATTGTGTTCTTCAGGGGTAGATTTGAAAAGCACTGAACTAATTCTTTCAAACATCAAAGTATATAATAAAAAAACTAAACACAAATTGCTAAAATGGTTGATCTCACTGTTAAACTCCATTACCCCAAATGCACTACTTGCACTTACAGTGACATACAGAAGGAGGTATACAACTTCTTGGTATGACGTACACACATATTAACCAGGGAGGGGAAGCTCAGTGGTAGCGCGCTGGACTAGCAACGCGGAGATCACGGGTTCGAATTCAGCCGTGCTACCCTTAGATTTTCTCTTCCTAGGAGCCCATACAGCTCACTGTCCGGTGATGGACAGTGTTGTCTGTAACGGGAGAACACTGTCCGGAGGCCGGCAGTGCACTGAGAAGGCTCCGGGCGCAAATGACCACAGATGTTGAGACGCCTTATATTAAAAAAAAAAAAAAAAAAAAAAAAAAAACATATTAACTCGAGCTCCCTGGCACACACATTCACTTCCATCTTGCATATTCTACAACTTGAACAGATGACTAGTAGCTAATAAACAAAACACAAAAACTTGAGGAATAAATATATTACATCCCAATCAGTCCGTGGTATTATTTCTATACTGAGGATAGATCATTTTATGGGATTATCTCCAGACTTAGATTTAACTACAACTACACCCCTCATCTTCTTAATAGAAGTGGTATAGACCTGGAACCATTATCCACGTCCTTGCGATGGGGATCTATAGCAGTCACCAACCACTTAATTTTAGCATGCCCACTGTACTCAAATGGTAGAGACAACCTCTGGAACTGTGTCGTTAACGCTAAATTTCCATTTCTGCCACATCTATCTAAATATTGAACCGATAAAATGGCGATATATATGTAGTTCATTAATAATAATAATAATAATGTATATTTGAAATAAAAAAATCGTTTTACAATAATACAATAGTACAAAAAAAACAAAATATACTTAGACATGGAATTTGTATTCCGTCTGTCAAGTCTGCTTATCAAGTGTTACTATATAATAATCAAATATTAAATGATTACACAAATAAGGAGAAACAAAGAACAGGTATAAGGGTTTAAAAGAAAATACAATAACTCTTGGAAATAAGAATAAGTAAACAAAGCCTTCTAATTAGTAATAAAGTTGAGACAATACAAAATGGAAAAAGACACTTCAACATACCGTGGGCAAATAATAAACATATTTCAAATCAAAAATAGTCAATTGTTTTAAATGTATTTAAAAGTTAAATTCAGAAATTAATTCACCCCTGTACTGCACTGAATGTTTTACATATTTTGCCAGCTTTGCCCAATCTGCACCATTCAAAATATCTATTAATTCATGCTTTGCCAGGATTGTTTTACCAAAAATTCCAAATTTAAATTCCGCTAATACCGGACACCTAGCCAAAAAATGTAAAGTGTCCTCTTTTTCGCCTAAATTACACAGTGAGCATAGCTCCCTCCCATTAACTCGCCACTTTTTATAATTCAAATTAAGCAGCTCACATCGTGTTTTGCAAATCCAGCGCACTGCATACAGATCCTTTATCTCTCTTAAATAATCTTTACCATTTTCTGAGCTACATATTTCCGCATACAGGGGACTGTATACTGATTGCCGGCAACTTTGCAGATTGTACTCTTTTTCCCTTTCTTCTATCGTAAGTCTCAAACGCACTAACTGTTGCGATAAATTGGCAACATTTTCAATAGAGACGGGGACTTCATAATAGTGAGCTAGTTCACGCAGTTTGCTATACCAGAATGTATTTTTCTTAATTACCTCTTTCGCTAAAATGAATGGGAGACGGTGAGGCGGCATTTCTAAAACTTTTAAAATATAATCAAAATGCAATTTTAGAGTAAAAGAATAAATAGGTTTTATACCAATCTCATTTGCTAGAATGTGATTGGGGGTGTAGCGGGGCAGAAAAAATATTTTTTTAAAACAATATCTAGAAAATTTTTCTAATACATCGTATTTTTCGAAGCCCCAAACTTGAGCTGCATAAGTTATGATAGCTCGAGAAACTGAGTGAAATATTTCATACTTCATTTCAAGAGGGATATTTCTTTTGGATATCAGACTATGCCAGGAAAAATTTATACCAAATTTTGCTTGAGTAGTTTTCTCTAGCAGGTGTTGTTTCAATGATAATTTTGGAGTCATGGTAACTCCAAGGTATTTATATTCATTTACGACTTCAATCGGAACTCTATTTAGATGCCACTTTTCATTTTGCGCTGGTCTTCCACCATTACGGAAAACTATGATTTTCGACTTCCCTAGGTTGACATTGAGGTTCCATTGTTGACAATAGGCCTGCAGATTATTTATCATCAATTGTAATTTATGTGGGTTATCAGCAATAATTACCACATCGTCGGCATATAAAAGACATCTTATATTTACTCCAGCTATCTCTATCCCCCCTCCCAGAGACTCATGTAGATCATCTAAAAATAATGAAAATAATAGAGGGCTGAGTAAGCAACCCTGGCGCAAACCAACCTTCGTATTAAAGAATTCATGTAGTTCATTAAAGGCAACAATTTTTAAATTTAAATTACCTCATCACTTAGCTAAATTTTTAGATTTTGAACTGCATGGCTAATTAGCACAGCCATTATAAAGGGTGTTACATTATATATATTGTTACATCAGCCATATTGTCTAAATTGTATTTTCATAGGTAAAAATAAAGGATTTTCATTTGCTATATACATCAGCCGATGTATAAAAAATAGCCAGGATAAATAGCCAGTAAATTTTTGATCAGAAACAAAAGATAAAACAAAAATTTTCGAAATGTAATATTCTTTGCATTAAATTCAAATCGAAGACCGCCGCAGAGTATGAATGGGTGCATTTCATATCGAAAGCAAATTTAATGCTATAAAGAAGTTAGAATAGGCACCAAAGCAAATGGGGTTTAGAAAGTAATAATAAAGGGAATTACACAGAAATCGTTATGGTACACTTATAACATTGATTAATGGTGCGTTCTGTTCTGGTTCGGGCTACTTCATACTGGCATTTTTTTTTATTTTTTTATTTTTATAGAAAACATGGTTTAAATCGCGTTGTAAATGATATACTTAACGCAAAAACGAAGTATTTTCCTTTAATTTGTTACATAGGTAGTTTGTAATATTTTGCTATTATTATTATTTATTTATTTATTGATTCTAATATTTTTCATTATTTTTGTATTAATTTTTTATAATAATATATTCACAGTTTCTCGAGGAAGAATTTTTGCTTCACATTTCTGTTATGTTACTGCGCAAGCTGAATTCACAAGCTATCATCAAGATGCAAAATTTGTACTATTGGGGTCAAATACCAATCAAGAATTTTCCCAGTTTGCAAGTTGCAGAGCAATTATGTTAACAATGTGTTATGAATATGGATTGAAATTGCGACAAGCAAATGCTAATATCCCTTCACTTCAAGTATGTTTAAAATAAAATTCCAAAATTTGGTCCAAAGTTCTACAGAAGTTGCCTTCAAAACTTGCAACTTTCTATTTTTTTGTTTTTAGTTGTACAAATTGATTCTGGCAACACGACTAGTGGATAGTGGAAAAAATAGAATTGCATTACAATATTGTGAAATGGTTGCAAATGAAGCTGTTAGAAATGAATGTTGTGAAAGACCCCTAATAGCCTCTGTAATTGATTTGTCATCTAAACTTAAGATGTTGGATCCAGCGTTAGCATTGACTGGGGATGTAGAAACTGATCCAGATTGGTTAGCCAAGTTGAGGAATTTTTATGATAATCTTTCCGTAAGCTTTTCAAGAATACTTCTTTGTTGAACCATTTCTATTCCTTGTATTTGTAAATTATTGTAAAAATAGAAAATTTAATTTTATCTACTAGGAGGAGTATGACGCTGGATTAGCAATGAGACATGGTGTTTCTTCATCGACTGTGTCTGAAGTTGGTCAAGAGCCCACACCGTGTCAACAGGAAAAGATTGAAGTTAGTATCATTTTTAACTTTGTATCACAGATTCCTAATTATTTTCAAACTTAATTTGATAATCTGAACATGTGTCAGAAAGATTGGGTTGGATAGAACGTCTAGTTTATTGCCTTCTTTCAGAAGGAACGTCAAAGGCACAGGACTTTAATTGCTACACCCCTTCACAAAAAAACAATTAATTTGTTATTACTGTATGTGTGTAGGCCAACGAGGAAGTGGTGAATACTTATGGCAGTGAACCAACCTTAAATAAAGTTGAATATAATATGCAAGTAGCTCAGGCATCATTACAGCCTCCACCCAGTGGGCAGACATCACTTCCACCGGAAATAATGTATCAAGAGGAACAACATCAAGCGTATCAACCAAATTCCCTCCCTCCTCTTGGATCAAATAGTTAGTACCATTTTATCTGTAATTGTTAACATTATCTAAAAAATAGATTTTCCGACCAATTTCTTCGAAGCAAGAAAGTAGCTATAATCGGTTTCAGAAGGAGAGAAAATGGGTTGTATAGGTAAATAAATTAGAAGTATGGGTGAACACTGTATAATCGAAAAGTAGCACAAAACTGCCTGGACTTTACACTAAAATATATAAAATGCTAGTGAGATGTAAAGAGAAAGCTTGATGACGCGTTATGACTGCTGTATGAACTCTGCTGCAAGACTGTCGGTAGACTCCCTCCTATGGCCGACACAGCTGTATTTATACAGTTTCTCCCCTTCTAGTCTTAGTGAGAAACTGTTTCTCACTGTTTTGGATCCCACTCTTCGGATCCTATTACATAGCTTAAATCAACTTTAGAAATACAAGAGCGAAGAGCAACAATTAATAAAATGGAATTAATTTTATTTTTCTTCATTCCCTGCTTTAACAGGCTTTAAAATTGCTTTTTTGCGTTGGTGAGTACTAATTTGAAAACTATAATTCGTTATAACCATCTTACCAGGAAAAGGAAAAGAGAATTTTCCCGAAATCATTAACTGTCATCGCCACTCAAGATTGTTCGTTCAATAATTTCAAGATCACTTCTTACCACTTCTTGGATTTATGACTATCACAAATAATTTTTCCTTTAAGATTCATTTAAGGGGATCTTTAAAATTACTGAATTTGTTGGGCATTAAAAGCCAGGCCATTGAAATATAGGTTACTGAAGAAGTCGTGGCAGTCGGAAATTTGCAACGCGATTACAATAACAAATCAAATTGGTTTTATTAGCAGAATAAATTGGTGTGGTTCCACCTGAATAATAATAAGCAGAATTAAATATGTTGTACAAAATTTTCGGATTTTAAGAAAATTTGTGAACTGTTTGGATATATGATCTTCGCAAGATGGCGAAGGAAGGAGCCACGCCTCTTCTCTACTAAGGTTCATTGCCTTATTGGCTTTCAAGGTGTAACGACCCTGGAGAGGCTCATTGCAACATGGGCTAAACGGCGATTTTTAGCAAACCACTGATGCGGTCTCAACTCAGAAACTCAAGTGTTTTTCAATTGTTTGGTTTCTCACCAGATTTTTTTACTTTCTCTTACTCTTAGTAAGAGTAAGTATTGCGATCGTGTCAGACTTTCAAATTAAGTTTTACTGGAAATACACGTCCGTTTATGGGGTTCTCTGAGTCCAAAAAAGAAGTTATTAGAAAATGGTCTGTATATGTGTGTTGTTTGTGAACAGAATATCTCAAAAACGAAAAGTCACAGGTAGCTCAACTATATTCAGTTTTTGTGATTTTCTCAAAAACGGCTCCAACAATTTTCTTTAAAATTGGTATATCAACTACAAATGTAATGAACTACAACTTTTATTTGAAACATTTCTCGGGGAAAACTCATTTAAGAAGGGACTTTTAAGGGTGGGTGGGGTTAGGTTTTCCTCTAAAGTGCTGTTTCAGTTTATTACACAATCTAGATAATATTGATTACAATTAAATATGTTGTTGAAATTCCGAGTTTGAAGAAAATCGGATGACCGGAAGTGCGTTTTAACTGAAAAACATTTTTCAGTTTTCTGCTGTTTTCTCTAAAACGTCTCTAATTGATTTTCTTTAAACTATTATTTAAACTACACGCAGGAAGAGCTACAACTTTTATTTCAAACTTGTTTCTGGGTAAAATCATCTAAGGGAGCTTTTAGGGACTGGTGGGGTCATGTTTCTTATATATTTGTGTCTAATTTATAATCCTATAGGTAATTAAAAACAGTAATGATTTTATATAACGTTCCTTTTGTAAAAGTAAAGAAAATGAAGGCATTATACTTTTATAGGTAGATGTTCCATATGAAAAGAATTTAGACTGAAGTGGTTGCATAATAGTTACTTAACTATGAATGATGTAATTGATTATTTAAACGTAAAAACTGATCTGATCTTGTTAATTTCTGTAAATATAGTTGGGTTTACAGATCGGTATTAGGAAGGGAATAACTACAGTTAGAAATATAGTTACTTAATTATAGTTAGAAGTTAGACCCATCCAGATATTCAATGGCTGGAAGAGTTTATTTGATTTTAGATTTTTGTTTATTTTGTTTCTTTTTTATGATTGGTCCAAAACAGAGTGTTTTATTTTATGTGAATTTCTCTGAGTACTATTTTGTCTTCAGAGTTACTAATTTCTCTGGGTTTTCACTTTGTATATTTAGTTTATATTGCTTTTTGTATTTTTATTTAAAAAAAATAAATACATTGAAAATGAAAAAATAAAAAAAATAAAAAAACAATCAAACATACCTCCCCGGACAATTATATTGATCATGAGGTATTGTCAGTTTTTTTTTATAATATTGTAAGTTTTTTATTGTATGTGTATATATATATATATAGAATTAAATATTTACAAATATTTCGAGTTTGAAGCATGGTTCTTCTGAACATTTTTTTAGTTTTCGTGTTTTTCCATAAAAATACAACGAATTTCATTTAAATTGGCCCACTAACTGTTAGTATAGCCTCAAGTTCAATTGGAACTTTGTTCCGAGAAATTCATTTCAAGAGGTTTTGCGGCTTGGGAGGAGGAGGTTATGCTAAGTCATTTTATTAAGTTTAGATTATTCTCCCAATCATATACTTAATAATAATAGAATATTAATATAATATAATAATATATAAATAAAATAAAATAAAAATAAAATTATAATATATATATAATATATATAAATAAAAATAAATATAATAATAATAAATAAAATAATAATAAGAATAATCTAAACTTAATGAAATGACTTAGCATAACCTCCTCCTCCCAAGCCGCCAAACCTCTTGAAATGAATTTCTCGGAACAAAGTTCCAATTGAACTTGAGGCTATACTAACAGTTAGTGGGCCAATTTAAATGAAATTCGTTGTATTTTTATGGAGACATATAAATACAAGATTTTGAGATGTATTTTTATAAAACTGAAGACAAAACATTTAGTCAAAACTATAAGTTTGAAGAAAATATGTCAATTACAATTTTTTTACTGTAGTTCTTACCACTTGAATGTCGCGTGAGTGTTTCACACAAGATTTTTTTAAATTTAGAAATCGCAATAAAAATTCAGTGCTTTAGAATAAATTTATCCTAGTAAAAAATTCATTTTAATATAATTTAGAATCACAAATTATTTATTTTTGACATTTTAATTTGATTTCATCTATTGCAGCGTATTCTACTGAATCATTTCCCCAACAAACTGCGATTGATCCTTACTGGAGTTCTAGTAATGGTGTTCCAACATCAAATACATACGCAAGACAAGAAAATGTTGAAACTAGTACTGTTTCAAGTTCGAAAAACAATTTTTTCAAAGCTAGCGAAGAACAGCTTAAGGTAAGAAAACTACTAATATGTTTTTCCTGCTTCTTTAAAGCTCGAGTACGACTAATATCTCAAGCTTTAGGATAATATTTATTTATATTACCATTTTACTTTCTAATTTCCTTTTCTTTTTTCATTAGCTTAGAGTTTTTTTCTTAAAAAACATTTTTACAGACTGAAACAATTTATCAGAACTTTTTTTAAAATGCATATTTTAATGTTAGATTTGTTTTCATAGTTCAGAAAAATTGGTTGATTCTATAATTTATGAACTTTCAGATTTCCGCAGCCATTATCATGCATAATTAAAGTTTAGGTTAAGAGCGCCTTTGTTTTGATATAAACCTCATTTCGCTCATATTGCAGAAGGATTCTTCATGCTGGTTGAGTTTTGATCCAAGTAACAAGATTTGCGTTGGTTATTTGTTAGATTGAGGGATTTACATACCTCCGGCAGGATTTCCTGCTGCCGTCGAGAAAGTGCAATGAGAAGATAACGTAACACGTCTCAAAAGTACACCTACTGTGCATGAAATACAGAGAGAACAGCATATGAAACACAAAAAGTCTATACTTGCATAATATGTAAGAGAGGTATTACAATTTGAGAAAGATGAAAATTGAAAAATAGAGATGATGAACTTGATCTAGGCAGAATATAGTTAGCTACATCTGCTAAGTGAAACCAGAGGTTTACAGTACAAAAGAAGGCTGTATCTCATTCTCAGCCTCAATATTGGGATATTTGGATCAGTTCGAGCGGATAAGGGAATGGCAAATTGGGTCCGCTCTACATTTTGTTCAGTTGGGGAAAAGAAATTAGGCCAAAACTCTTCTAATTATAAAACCAGCCCCTACGAAACTTGCTAATGTTGCTTTAAATTTCGTCCAGCATTATCCCGAACAACCTACTGCAATATGATCGGAACTTGAGTATTCATTAGCGGAATTCTTCGGTTAGGTCTAAATATAGATTTAGCTTACCAGCGTTTCGGCGATTTATTTACTCGCCATCTTCAGGGTTACAGAGATACAAAAAATAGGTTTTAATACAATAAAAATGCCGCTTAAATGGTAAGAGAGAGACATACAAAACCACTATATAAATAAATGGAAGAGTGTTGCATACCCACTATTACTGTTTCTAGATTTTACTGATGGGAGTTGTACACTGTTACATTATTATAATATTTAAGGGAGATTACTTATATATCCAAGTAATTGCCACAAAGGTTGCATTATAGTACTGTAACCTCTGGCATACAAACAAATGTTGATTCTGCTATTGTATATAGTATCTGTGTTATAAATAGAATTTAAAATTTGCTAAGTACGCAAGGAAAGATCTTTATACCGAATACACTATTTACAAACATAATAAATGTACGCTACAACACCCCCAAGTGTATAACCTAGAAGCTATAATAATTATTATTATTATTTGTCTGTGGGGAGGGACCAAACCCTACGCTATCCAAAGCCTCACTAGGCCCATATAGCCACCCCAAGAAAAACAACAACAAACCGGGTCCAGAACAAATATCCAGACCCGGATCTAATCCAACTAAGATTCACCGCAGTCCGAACAAATCGGACAATAACCTTAATCGGGAAATAGCTTAAGTTCTTCCACAGACATCCTGCTCCGACCAAAGGTCCTGAACCTAATCTCCTCACAACCCAGATAATCTGTCATAAGATGGATGGGTGTGTTCTCCTCTGTCTCACAGACTCTACAAAACGGATCCGCATAGCCCCATTACGTAGAGATATCTCTTTAAACCACAATGCCCAGTAAGGGATCCAACCAGATGCCTGAGAGAGCTCCGTGAAAGACACTGCAACGTCTCACTAATAGCCTTGTCCGGACACCCGACAACCAACTGAGCTCATCCATAAGGATCAATGCTGTGCAGCTGTCAATGATTGGAAGCCTGACAGACATGTGCCAGAAGACACGCCAACAGCAGCTCAGGACCAATGAAAGGGACAGAGGCGCCTAAATTGGCAAACCTATCCACGTCCTCATTCCCAAAAATTCCCATGCGACCTGGTATCCAGACTAGAAGCACATCCTTCAGAGAAGAAAGCTCTTCCAGTCTTTTAGAACATTCTAACACCAAGCTGGAAGTGAAGACACATGAACTCAGCGCCTTCAGCGCAGCTTGGCTGTCCGAGCAAGTACCTTTTAAGTTAGTGTTATGTACTCTCTCATCCAAGATACAACAAGGAATTGCATGAACCTTAGTCTGGAAGACTGTGACCATTCACCAAGAGGTACTGCCAAATGATCTCTGGTCTCAAAATAGACCGCAGCTCCAGACCTACTATCCATTCTGGAACCGTCCGTATAACACCGGAGGTAATTATCAGGTAGCACACCAGACGGACCCAGTCTTGACCAGTCTTCCCTAGAAGGTAACCTAACTCTATAAGAATGCTTAAAAACAAAAGTCTTCAACATTCTGCCAGAAGGAAGCACTAATAGTGAGGTATTAGTTCCATTTAAGTTGTTTCGTTAGTATATTAGTACATTTCATACCTCACAGTTTTTATTTGTACTAAAACCTATTCTTTGTATCTGTAGCTCTGAAGAAGACGATTAAATAAATCGCCGAAACGTTGGAAGCTAAATCTATATTTCATTAAACCTGACCTAACCGAAGAATTCCGCTAACTTATAGCGGATGGAAGCTAACTGTCCAAATAGCTTGAATTTTCAGTAAAACCATTGTCCCGGTCTCAACCTGAAGCGATAGATTATAGATAGATATTTATAGCATATAAACTTGTTTACCAGTTTATTTACGGGAAATGTTTTTAATGAGATTTTGTTTAAAATATCTTACGAAGGAATGAACACTTTTAAGGCATCCAAGTAGAAAGTAAGTTTTGAAACGAAATTAACTTTTCAAAAGTTTGCTTCAGAAATCTTGAATGTGTGATTTCTTTACATGATTTTCAATCTCGTAGCATTTTCAATCTTGATAGATGCCTAATTGTTTATTTTCGTTTTTAATTAACAAAGTAAGATAGAATTCAGTTTTTTTTTTTTTTTTTTAAAGCAGTTATGCTTGTAACTTAGAACTAGAATTCTTTGAATAAGTATAAAATTATTTAGCCTATTTTTTCGAAATTGAATCTTTAAAACTTGAAATTGTCGCTTTTTTCAATCGGAGAGGTTTGCTTAAGAAATAAATATATTTACGATTCTTCTATAATCTGTGCAGTGTTACTGTTCATTGAATTTAGCTGTACCCACAGTGCGTTAGCTCAGCATAAGTGACAGTGCCTGAAGGGATGTTGCAGGTGCTGTAAACGAGGAAGTCAGCTTAATATATTGCAAGCATTTGTGATTTTTTTGTTTGTTTGCTAATTGTATAATTGTGGAAAATGAATCTACAGTTCCTTGTGCAAATGTGGGAGATTTTGAGATTTGTGTATAGTTAAAATTGTTCAAAATGATTCATGTGTCCTCCACATTTTCGGTTTCAAATATAAAGGAAGTCTAAAGCCATCATACAGATGTTTGGCTATAAGCGCCGAAAACTTTAAATGGTTTAATAAATCTCGTTAGAAACAGAAAGATTGTATAACTCTGGTTTATAATAGGATTAAAAGAAAAATCTGATTTAATGTTTTTCTTTTAAACCCTTCGCCTAAATAAATTTCCTCATAAAACCAGCTGCAGTTTTTAAACTTATCTTAAGATCGGTGTTTTTGGAGATCATTAGAAAATGTTGATTAGAAAGAGGAGAAATTGCCAGACGATCAAATCATTTTGGTGGCTGCAATGTTATTATACTGTTTGGGACATTATAACATTTGAAATTAGGAATAGTTGTATTTTTCAGATATTTACATATTATTATTTCTGTTTTATGTTGAGATTGACAACTCAGCAAGTCTTGCTCACAAAATTTGGCCTTTTTAAATTATATGAGTTGCTGTACATAATTACCCTGAAAGAATGGAAAAGAAAATGTTAAGGTTTGGGAATGAAGATATGTGGTGATATTTTATATACTTAGCATTTTGCTGTCGTCCAAGTGGTAATTACTTCTTCCGATGAAGAAGATCTGGGTTAAGTGGTGAGGAAGCTGATGGAAAAATATTCCAAATGGAGTCTGAAAATCAGCAAACAATAGAAATTAAAAAAAAGGATGTTTAACTTATGGCTTAGAAGAGCGAGAATAAAAAACGAGAAAGAGGTGGATAGAGGATGTTGGGAATGAGAAGTGATTGGGAAGGTGCTGAGAGAAGGTGATTGGAAGATAGAGACTTGGCGGACAAATTCGTTGAGTATCGACATATGACCTACAATTAAAGACAAAATATGAAATATTAAATATAAAATATATGAGGGTGTCCCATGATTCGAGGTCCACAAAATAATTAAGGACGTAGTCATTTCGAGTTAAAAATGTAATAGACATACATAGGTCCGAAAATACTTAACTGAAGTACAGCCATTGAAATGTGGACAGCTGAAATTAATTAAAAAAAATAGTTTTGAAACATGACTTTATTATTAAAGCCTTTGACACACAGGGCGCGATCTGTCGCGGGGGGGCAGCGTTCTTAGACCGCCGCGGTCCGGCGATATTGTTGTATGATGCAATATTGCATCACCTCTATCACACACGAGGCGATCTATCTCAGCGACACTGTCTAGACCACCGTAGTATGCGATCTGATTGTACAAAATTACAAAACTTGTCGCGCGGTCTAGGCGATCTGCATCAGTTTTCTTATTTTCAAGATGCGAGAAGATACAGAAAATTTAATTGAAAAAATCAGAAACTACCCGTTTTTGTACGACACTTCACACAAGTTGTACAAAAATATTGTTAAGAAGGCAGAAGAAGCCTGGATAGTCTTGACTTACGGAAATATTCAAAAAATCTGTCTTCATGTGACTGCAAATCCCTATAGAGACACTGGTATTCATCAAGCTCTTCTCTTTTTTTATGTGACTGCAAATCCCTACAGAGACACTGGTATTCATCAAGCTCTTCTCTTTTTTTATGTGACTGCAAATCCCTACAGAGACACTGGTATTCATCAAGCTCTTCTCTTTTTTTATGTGACTGCAAATCCCTACAGAGACACTGGTATTCATCAAGCTCTTCTCTTTTTTTATGTGACTGCAAATCCCTACAGAGACACTGGTATTCATCAAGCTCTTCTCTTTTTTTAGTGACTGCAAATCCCTATAGAGACACTGGTATTCATCAAGCTCTTCTTTTTTTTTATGTGACTGCAAATCCCTACAGAGACACTGGTATTCATCAAGCTCTTCTCTTTTTTTATGTGACTGCAAATCCCTACAGAGGCACTGGTATTCATCAAGCTCTTCTTTTTTTTATTAATTGGGTGCACCCAGTATCGTCTATTTCTTCTGGTGCACTGTAGTGCTAGAAGAAGCAAGAGTTCCTCCTCATCAGAACTACTCATTTTCCCCCAAAAAATTTGCAGAACACTATACTATAACTAATGCAAAATAATACTGCGATTCTGCTCTGTGGACAACACAACACTAGATCGCTCACACAGATCTCGCTTTGAATGTGACGTAGCCATATCACTGCCCGCCGCGACAGATCGCGCGGCCGCTGCCCGCCGCGACAGATCGCGTCCTGTGTGTCAAAGGCTTACAGGTTCATATTCCATTAATGTATCTTCAATTGCTAGTAGTTGAGTTACTTTCAATTGTTTTCGAGTGTCAGTTTTCGTTTTAAATTAAGTCAGTTTTGTTGTTGATTTACTAAGTTGTTAAATGAAATAACTTAAAAATGCATTTTTCAAATAAAGAATATTCCGATATTTATTAAGTATACAAGTTTCGTAATTAAAATGAAAGGCGGGCAGTTGCATAATATCAGAGCCGATTTCCTAATCACAGAGTATCGATCGCCGTGTATTCATATATATGTATTGAGGTTGACTAAACACTAAAGGAAGATTTGTTATTACGAACAATTTTATTTTTATAAACTGAAGTCTAATGTTAATTTGACAATATAATTTATGAATATAAATTTTATCTACATTCATAAAAGACTAGATTTTGCAAGTCTACTCTTAACTCAGTCAGATACATGATGAAAGGACTAGATTATCCACAATCGGCATTTTTATTGCAATAATAATCCCTTTTTTTTATAAAGGAACTAGATAAAATAAATGGTTATACCTTCCACTTTCCACAGCATTTTCCAGGCAATTTTTACAAACCTCACCCTAAGAATAATAGCTTTATATTTTATTTCCATTCTATAAAATAATTTGGCCTTTTTCTTCCAAATGCTGCCATATCATATACCTGTCTGTAACATACCGCGACATCCTTATACTATAAAATAACAAAGGATTTACTTAGTCCTTCTTTCTCAAACGTGTTGAGCTAAGCAAAGTAGTATATAATTCCTATAAAAATATTATGTAATTCCAACTTGAAAAGCAGCAACTTCTTGTTAAATTTTCTTTTTTAAATTTCCATTCAATACATTTGTTATGAAGGCATTGAATAGAAATTAAACGCGTGCAAAAACAAGCATCAATAATAATTCAGTTTTATTAGAATTAGGCCGGGCTAGGAAGCGTCGAGCCTATGCAACGTTTTGCACGAGACCCTTTTGAAAATCTGTATACATTCAATTTGTTATTTGTACTGCTATAATAACTTTCTTAATTATATTTCTATATTTTTTAACCATTAATCAAATCAAATGACTATCAACATAATATTTATTAAGCACAAAGAAAATTACCGCATCATAATATATAGGGTAGTGTATAAATTGTAGATAGTGTGACAAAAATTATGGATGAAGATAAAAATTATGGATGAATGTTGAAAGGAATTCAGTATTTGGATTCTAGCTGTAGAGAGGAGTTAGCAGGGAATTCCGTGAAGTTGAAAGATTCACAGGAAAGTTAAAAGGAAAGTGTTGACTGTTTATTGAGCATATTCTCTTATGCAAGGCTCATTAATCAGTGCTAGAGGGAAAAGATTTTGCATAAAGACTGTTAGACTTGGTGAAGCAAGGAAGATACACAGCTCTAAAATGTACCAAATGAGACCTCAGGTACTAAAAAATTCTGGGAAGGCATTGCAATATTATGGAAAAATGTTGCCTACCGGCAATGCAAGAGGGGATTTTTGGATTTCGCACAAGCCTTTATTTGATGAAATAGAGAAAGTGGAGGAAAAATCTTAGAAGTGTCCGCTGGAACGCACCATCCAGAGATTTGATCGATTGCACTTAAAATCCTGTCTGAAATATTCCAAATAGAGATAGATGTTGGCGAAGCAAGAGAGCTTTTCAGGCCAAAATATATATCAAATGAGAGACCGCACGAATGTACGATATGCTAATGTTAGATCCTGCAATTCGTGATATTAAAAGGGAACTGCAAAGTTCTACTGAAATGTTATTGGTGCTAGAGACTTACAAACATGGTAATCACGTAGCTATGTCATGTTTTATTGTATTTTATGCATTAATGGCAAAAATATTATTGGCCGGAATGTAATTATTAGCGTTTGTCGAAAATGACACTTGGGAGAAAATGTATTAAAGATAATTGTTTTTTCCTCTCCAAGTTTTAAGTCAGGTAGATTTAAAATGAAAACAAATTAACTTTCTTGAAATACTTGAAGTAAGGCTATATAAAATTTTTGGAAGCTATTTAAAATGTATAACAGTTTGTTATAGTTTTGCTGTTGAAACTTGCTGTGCTATATATTTGCATATAAAAACTTTTAATCGATTCAAAATATGAGCATAATGTGGGCATGACTAATATTTTTGTTTTGTTTTGGTGGTTTTTGTTCATTGTCTCATTATATATATATTTTTTAATAGAGGGGTGTTTTTTTATATAAAATTAATTATTCTATATTATTAAAAAATATTACCATATTATATAATTATTATTAATCCGTAATTGCTCTGCTTTCATGCTGATAGGATGTAGAGGAACTTACACCAGTAAAGAAAGCTGTAAGTACCCCAGCCTTGCGTGGATCACCCTGCGCATGTACTTCTGTGAAACATCATGCTTCCTCCTCAGTGATCCGTCACAGTTCAAATACACAACCAAATTATAAACAAATTGATCCTGGCATTATTGATTTATATACTGAACAATGTTGTTGTTTACTTAGTGACAGTAATTTTTCATTAGAATCAAGTAATTCTATATTAAGATTAAGAAGAACAAGTATAAGTAAATATGGTAACAAGCGAGAAATTATATTTGGTGGAACATATCCAATTGATTGTCCTATAGGAGAATTAAGTAGAAGTGAATTATTTACTGTAGATAAATAACTTAATTGGCGGTTTAATTTATGTATTTATATTAGTTTAAAAAAAAGAAGAAATATATGCTGTTAAAAAAATATTTTCATTGTAGTTTTTCTCGAACTGTGTGCACTAAAATTTTTAAAAAAAGAAAAATTTCCTGATTTACAAAATTAAATTGATTCATGCGTATTAAGGGACATCAGATGCTGAGGTCATTCTTGAATATCCCAATTAAAATATCGCATCGATATTTAGATTCTCATATTTTTTTAAAGACTTTATCTAAAAAGTCTTTCAATAAATATTGAATTTTGATATATTTAATTTGTCTTTTTAAATCGCTAAAATGACGTAAGTTTTTAAAAAAAGGGAATAAAACATTTTAAAATTTCCCTTAACTAAAAGTTTCATTCTGCTTCATATATAAATAAATATTTATTTAATTCTTTGATAGTACTGATATACTCATATGTCTTTACTTAACGAAGAATTTTCATTTGTTTAAGTCTGCCGTGGTTTTGAAAGCAATCCTAGAAACCAATTTTCAAAGTCATATATTGTACTCGAACTATTGTACTATTTTAAATAAACAGAATCACAATATATTTTATGATAAAATAAATCTTTTATAATTTAAACAATAATCGTAAACAGCCCAAGAAGTAAATATTATAATAATTTTATTAGCAAAACACTGAATACAAACAGACTTTTAGATTAGGTAACATTTGAAATGTTGTATCCTCTTTTATCTATAAAAAAAAATTATTCCAAAGATTTAATAAATACAAATTTTTCCCCAATCAAGTTTAAATATTTAAACATTTACCAACAAAAATATTGTCATAAATTGTCGCATGTGACAAGCGGATTCAAAAATTGACCCGGATCTGTCTGTTATAAAACATGTTTTAATAAATTTTGTTTAAGCCGTTTTATTGTATATTAGTATCTCTTCACAGGAATTAGTTAAATAGAAAGATGTTAATAAAACGAGCTTTTGAAGTTGAATAAAAAAAAAGGTGTCAAAATAATTTTTTTTAAATTATCATTTCACTTCATTTCATAAACTGTTTTGTCTTAATTAGTATGCTTTATTTTTTGTTTTAGCTTAATGAAATCAGCAAAGAAAGTAATCGAAATAATAAAAAATCAAATGAAAACAAAGCTGCAAAAATTGAAGAAACACAACAAGGAGGAGGTTGGTTTGGTGGAATATGGGAAAAATTATCTATTCGACCAAAAAATCAAATGCGCTTGCCTGATGATAGCAACCCATCGGTAATATTCATTTTATTTTGTTATTTATTTGTGTGGAGCAATGGGAATAATTCTCACCCCTGCTTGTAATAAAAATCAATTATTTGCAGAACATATATTATTTATTTCAACGAGAAGGGACATACATTTCTTCCTTCTCAAACAGTCGACGCGACCTCTTGCGCACTCCACTACTCCACCAGTAGGCTGTAGATATTGGGTGATGAGACCTCCACTGTTCTGTAAAGAACCCCAGCGGCCATTCTCCAGGCCTTCCAAGACACAGGGTATCACATACAGCAGCCAGTGGAACCTCCGAACTCAACCCAAGATCTCACCACTGCAATATATTTGTATGGAGCAATGAGAATAATTACCACCCCTGCTCGTAATAAAAATCAATTATATGCAGAACATCTATTATTTATTTCAACGAGAAGGGACATACATAACAATTTTATTTGTTTTTTCATTACTAGCTTTGATTGATTGAACAGCATTGACTGATAGTGTAAACTAAATAAAGTTTCTTACAGTATAAATAAAGATTCAGTACTCGTTTACGGATGGAGGGTAATAGACTATACAGAAGTTCCCACTATCTATCGATCTCTTTTAAGTAAAACTGCTTTTACATTTAATAATTTAATAAAAAAAATACATACATATTACACTTGAAAATTATAATATTTCACCGATCATTTAACAAAAAAAAAAACAACCTGCTTAAGGAACCGTGTTTTAAGGAAAATTGGATGAAACTGTAATTCCTGCCGTTTTTATTTTTGAGTTCGACGTTCACACATACCCATTCACAGGCCAAATTCTTAAACAAAAAACTAACATAATACACCTCACACTTAAATTCCTGTAAAATGTAATTTTTAATTTTTTTTTAATTACTCTTTCAATAGAGGAAGTAAAAACTAAGATAGAATTCCAAGTAGATTATTTCTAAAATTATTAATAATTAATCATTTTTATTAAATCTTACTTTCAGATTATTTGGGATGAAAAGAAAAGAAAGTGGGTAAATTTAGATGGTGATGACGATGGACAACAGACAATGAAACCACCGCCAAGAATGGTAGAAACTGTTAATAAATCTCAGCCACTTCCCAGTGAAAACACTTCATCAGCACCTCCACCACTTGGGAACAAATATAAAATTCAAAAAGGCAAACGTAAGTTATTTATGCTGTAATAAGAAATACAATTATTCATTTGATTATTTTGCCAGTTCATTTTAATGTGGGCGTTAGGTTATTTATGAAGTCACATTCGAAATTATTATTCAAAAATTTGATCTTTGCAAATTATTTCGAGATAAGTAGAAATTCCTTAAATGTCTACAACAGGGGTTACCAACATTTTAGGAACTTTGAGCGCAAGGAAGAATTTTAATCAGCCGTGTGCACCAGTGTTTTTTTTTTTTTAGCAAATTGTTAAACTGTATAAAAGAAGTGTACAGATAAAATTATATTTCATTTTTATTTATTTCTGTTATATTAAATGAAACAAATGCTGAAGATTGTTAAACATAACACAAAACTGAATACATAAAAATAATTTATAAAACTATTATACTTTGCCCCTAACAAAAAGGGTGAACGTGCGCCCGAGGTCGCAGGATTGGCCCCCCTAGTCTACCAGATACAAGCCCCTTAAAGATAAATTTAAGCACTGTTAATGTTCTCCACTTCCATCGTCACGGCTATATTTTCGCTAAGCTCTGCCCTCCCGAAAAATTATATTAGGGGCAATATTATTTTAAGGAGTTATTTGCAGTTCACTGATTGCAACTTCGATGAAATCCCTCTCGTATGTACTTTTCATTTACTTAATACCTATCATTTTTTTGTTTTTGTTTTTTAAATTTAGATTGTACTGTGTACTTATTTCTCACGATAAGATCCCGATCTTTTTTTTCATTTGAAAAACAACAAAGTTCTTTGTAAGCATATCATTCATTTTTTGGATTATTCCAAGTCAAAAAGGGTAGCTTAAGGAAGATGATCTAGGTGAATATAAACAATAAAATGTCTCTCTTTAACCCATTTGAAGTGTAATTTTGGATGTACAATATGTTTGTTTTCTATTTCTTTTAAACTGATTTTTTTTCAAGTTGTACATTTTTCATCGCAGTATTGATAAAGTATGGGGTTAAAAATCGCATAAATAGAGGATACAATTATCGCAGCGGAATCATTTTGAATTTTCAGTAGCCAAAATATCAAGCTAACTTGAAGAACGTTTCTATAAAACAAATTCTTTGTAGTTTGGACACGGCATTTGGCAGACCTATTATTAATGAACACAGATTTTGCATAGTTGTGGTTGGTTACGCAGAACTGGAAAGTGATAGCCTGCTTCGATTTGTGGTCATCGACCGGATTCGGGCATTCGCCCATCATCAGGATGTTTTTGTCAAAACAGTGTGATAACATAGACTTGCACAGAGCAAATTCAGTTAATACACTCAATAATACCTAATTCAAAGTGTATTTGTTCTCTCTCACGAATCCGGTCGATGACCACAAAAAGAAGTAGACTATTACGGAAAATATCTTTGACAGATTTTGCAAATTGTAATATAGTTTTGAGTGTTTCAGTATTATAAAGTTTTTATAATTTCAGTGATGAAATCAAATTATGTTAACATAATGGGCACATCTAATACAAATCAATCGAGTACAGTACGTCCTATAGATGGATTATTTCCAACCCCAGTTCAGCCAAGTAACACAAACTTCTTTGTACCTCCTCCTGGTAATCACTTTTTTAAATTCTTAAATTATTATAATATCAGATAAAATACATGATATTTTGTTCACTATAATCAGATATATAGCTACTGCTAATATTAAATGTCCTGACTTCGTGTTAATTTAATTTATTATTAACAGCCGAGGGAAATGAATATTCTCCAATTGATTTCATTAATCCTGGGAGTGTGGCAAGTAACAATAAACCAACAGAAGGAACCACGGAAACCAAACAGGTAAATCATTTGTAATATTTATTAATGCAAATTAAAATAATTGTTAGGCAACAAAAATATTGGATAATGAAACTCTAATGCTTTTTACCATTTATACTTCAGTTCTTTGTAAGTTTTGGAACAAACAAAAGATGTATGTAGTGAATTAGTATTGGTTTAGATTGATGGCTCTTTCTGAAGATTCACTATTGATTTTTTTATTATTTTTTTTTTTAATAAAAAATTTGTCCCATTCATACTTAGATGATTTTAAACAAATACCTTAGCTTCACTATTTTTGTCTTTAGTGTCATTTGGTAAAGAAGTAGTTTAAAGGCCGCAAGTCTGCATTGCGATCTCATTACATTTTTAGTAAATGTAACAAGCACCTGATGGAGAAAGGCCACAACATACTGAAGAAGGGAGGTATTTGTCTTGATGAAATTGCTCCCTTTTACCGCGGCTAAGCCTCTCTCGATTACATGCATGTACGCATATAGTGAACAAAGCTGGTATAGGAATTGTAAGAACATGTTCATTTTGAGAGGAAGTATTGTTTTAGGGATACTTTTCGAAAATCAATTATTTGCAACATTATTTCTTGGAAAGAAAAGACGAAAAAAAAGACTTTTCTAGTCTCTGGAGAAAAGTTTTCCATTAAAACAAGTTTTTGTCCATTGCACTTGTCCTGTTATTCTCCTAATAGATAAAGTAATATATTTAATAAACTCACCCTATCTGCAGCAATTTTGGATTCTGGAAATAAATAATAGCCTGAGCTAAAACCGGATTCACTCAAGGTGGAACACGGAAATCCAATTTTTCTTTCTTTTTTTTGTATTAAGCCACACAAATTTAAAAAAAAAAAATGTTTTCTTCTTCTTCTTCTAATAATAATAATAATAATAGGTACCTTTATTGAACAAATTGTTTACAAAAATATTATTTACAATTATTAAAAGAAAACCATCTGACAAGACATACTCATTGGCCAAATGACCTTTTGAGGAGGTCGCCACAAATAAACAAATATATTGAACTGAATAAATATGTTGAAACAATAAATGAAAAACTAAACATCAAAAACCGTTATGACTAACTACTAAACAAAAATGTAGACTTCGGTAATTAAATTCAGATACCATTTCATACCTCTGGAGCCAAGCTTGTTTACAGTAATTAATTAAACATGACCAATTTTTGTTATTGAGATAACTCAGAAATTCTTAATTTAAAGTACTTTGATTAAAATACTTTATCCGAAATTCTCTTAATATGGGACATACATAAAATTAAAAAACATCTTCTCGATCTTGCAAATTACACAGAGAGCATAATTTTATACTTTATTTAAATGAATATTTATTTAAATGCAACATTTCCCCTCATAATTTAAATAAGCCAGCTAACAGAGTTAGCATCTAAATTAATGTTTACGACATTAATCTGTTGATCTAGCTGCTTGTAAAGAACATGTCGATTACTATTTTGTGCTGCTACTTTGAAATCATTAATTAATTTTACCTTCATTATTTCTAAAATTTGCGGTATTCTTAAGTTTCTGGAATAATGTCCGAGAATGTTATATTGAAATCTAAGCATAATTTTTCCCACACTTTGTACAGAAATATCTTTTTAGCAATAACTTTTTTAAGTAAAATAGTCAGGTATACCTGAACGTTTCTAACGTTTGACATTCATCAATATATTGCAGATGTAATTTAACCTATAAAGGGAAAGTTGGAACTAATTTTGTTTCAAGAAAAATTAACAAAATCTGGTGTAGTCAGAGGTAGATTAAACATTTTTTTAATGAAATATTTTTATAATTTTTCCACGCTTTCATACATAGTACAACCCCAAATTTGGGCTCCAATGTTTGCTTCTATTATACTTGAAAATGATCGCTCTGCAGATCAATAAGATATTCTTGGAGTTCTAAAAATATCGTGAACGGCATAAATAAAAAAATCATTTTTAGCTTCATCAAATATTGCTTAAAAAAAAATAAAAATAAAAAATACTACTTATATAACACTTTTGTTATATTAAATACTTATATTGTAAACTTATCTTGGAAATTTCATGTAATAGAGGTTTCTTCGGTTAACTTAAACCATATTCGTTTAGGTATTTTAAGTACTGTAAGCGTCCTGTTTAGCCAAAGCATTTTTTATGTTAATAATTTTCTCTTTTTTATGGATTAATAAAAGGCTTCTTTTGCCAAATCTGCAAAATAATAATTATTTTTTATTATCATGCAAAATAATTTGTGAGGAATTAAAATCATATCATACTCATTATCACCATCTCACAATAATAATAATAATAATCACTGCACTTTCAATCACTTTAGAAACATATTAACTTAGTTAACTTTGGCAGTTTTTTTTTTTCAAAGCATGTGCTAATAATTGTGATTGCTTTTGAATAATAAATAAACTAGCGTATGTATTTATTATAAATTAACAATATTGTCAGTGGTGATAGCAAGAAAAAAGAGGTTTTTACAAGTTTTTTTTATTTTTTATTTGAAGGTTTATTACTTTTTTTTTTTTTTACTGCTGCAATGGAAAACATTGCGATCTTGTCAGATTTTCGAAATTGAGTTTTCATCGGAAATACATGTTTAGATGTTAGTGAAATATTTTACCATTTCTTTGTGTATGATTGATGTGAGTAATAGGTGTGTGTGTGGGCACATGTACGAACAAAAAATTTCAGGGAGTAAAAGTTCTGTTTATTCTGTTCTGTGTTCTGCGTTTAGGTATTACTAATTCCTAGTTTAGGTATTAGTTTAACATATAGGTTTCAATCAAAATCCGTCTCCCGGAAGTACGACTTTAGACTTTACTGAATGTGTTCTGAGACATAAGGCATACATTAAGAAATAACGCTTCCCACTAAAATGCCGTTTTGCAGTTCATTGGAATAGTAATGGCCCGGCTCCATCCGGTGGATGTACGAGGGTAATTCAGAATGTTTTGATGTTTATTAAATCAAGTGCAACAATTTGAATTTTTTTTTTTTTTGTAGGTTTCGTATCTAGTTAACTTTTACAAATCAGACGTTTTCTTTTATTCACTGAATATGCAAGTGAAATAATTTATTAATTCTGAAAATCTATGGAATTTTTAAAGAGCATTTTTACGGCTGCAATGCTCTACGATTTATAGGAGAAGGAGGTTCAATTCAGGCAGTGCTTGCAGGTCTAAAAAGGGCAATTTCGCTTATTGACGAACACCGAATTCGAAAACCATTGCAACTGCAACGTTTAAGAAGCTTGCTAATTTTCAAAAAAATGATAGAGGTTGATTCTATGATGTTTATAAAAAAGGTTAGAGGTGTCATTTAAGCAACGTTGCCGCCACTATCTACATCATTTTCAATAAAATCTTAGACTGAAAGAGATCGTTTGACGTTGTATTACGCATTTGTAATAATGTTTCAAAAGTCAAAAAAAAAGTTTAATGTCCGAAAAAATCCGAAAATTAACAAAGAAACCCTAAGAATGTGGCGGTAGTGTATCATAACTGGTGATGAAATGTTACATACTGTTTTAACGACACTTTAACACGGCCAAGAGTGTAGAATCTCGTTAACGAAAATGATCAAACTCCCCAGTACTCCCCAAAAAAACGCTTTTATTGAAAAAAGTAATGTATGTAGTAAAAGTTTAATGCTTCAACATTAGCATTTTGACATACAACTACCAAGTAAACTTTTGGATTTTGCCTGCCCATGGGGTCAAATTATTGAACAACTGATTTGACTTACGGTTCTTTTTCCGATAAAAATGTTCACGGGTTGACGATTTCGTTCGAAAGAGGTAGTTATGAATTTTTTATTTATTTATTTATTTTTTTTGGTTGAAGACGGATGTCGTAAGTGATGGAAAATAGGACTTAACAAGTGGAAGGAAATTACTTGGAGCATTCAAAGAGGAAATTTTTCTCATATGTCAAAACTTTCTACTTATTTCCTACATAACCTACATATTTCACCCCAGATTTTTTTTTTTTACCTTCTCTTAACCCATTACACGGATCCATCTAGGGCAATGTACACGCATTATTCAGTTTATATCCCGATAAAATTAAATAAAAAGGAGTAACAATTGGACAGAACAGCTCAATATTACAAAATTTGGCTCTTTGATATTAGAAAATAATTTATTATTTTTTATAGCATATCGTTAAGTTGTGACATAAATAAACTGTAATTGCTAGTTACTTATTTCTAATTATTGGCGGTTATAATTTAATAACATCATTTATTTTTAATATCCATTAACTTTAATAATGAGATGCAACAAAGTAAGTTTTGTTATTATTACTTACTAATATCGTCTAATGAAAATAAATTAGTCCAATAAAAATAAAACAATCGATCAAAATCAATCTAATAAAAGTCAAAACTAAACAGTATGAATAAGGAATGATTTTTTCGCAATTAGTTTTAGAATTAATGCTTGTTAAATATTCCTGGGAATTTAAATCAAACAAAATAAAATCTTTTTTTGTACTTTCGATTATATTTGTATATAATCGAACTTCAGGCTTATTGTGCAATTTTCTCGCAAATGATTCCACGGTTATCTTTAAACCTCGCTTACTATCAACTTAAAAATAAATGCCTATAGCTTTTATTTGAAACTTTTTTAGGAGGTTTTGGGGAAAGTAACGTTAAGCTTTCCTCTAAATATGAATTTAGTAAAATTTATGGTTCTGCCACTAGCATTCCAAACTTTTCTGTTAATAGAATTGTTTTTTGAGTTTTTTGGATTTTTTTCGAAATAACTTCTACGATTTTCTTTAAACTTAGAAAGCTAACTGTAAAGATATAAACGTACCATTTTTATTTGCAACGTTTTTTTCAAATTAATTGATATTAGGGAGTTCTAAGGAATCCCTTAGGATTCAAACTTAGGATTTCAAATATTATTGGAGTTCGTTCAATGTTACTATTGGCCCTATCTTCTGTACTGCAATGTAATCACTTCAAGTAATATTTGTTATGTACCCCCTTTTTTAGTTATACCTCCCGACATATACGAGGCATGTCCAGTAAGTGTACTGAATTTTTGTAGGTTACAAAAATTTTTATTTGAACAAAAAAATTACCTGGTTACATTAGTACATATGTAAGCTATTTTTCGACATAGTCACCATTCCTCTCAATGCAGGTGGTGAACCGGGGTATTAATTTTTTGATGCCTTCCTCGAAGTAGTTTCCCGCCAACCCCTTCGTCCACTTCTCCACCTCCCCTTCACCTCCTCGTCGGTTGAAAACCTTTTTCCACCCATGTGCAGCTTCAGGGAGGTAAAGAGATAGTAATCTGAAGGTGCTAGGTCAGGGGAATGCGCGGGATAGTACAGGATATCCCATTTAAACGAGGCAAGCGTGGCGTTGGCCGTGTGTGGTTTGGCATTGTCGTGCAGCAGGCAGACTCCCTTTGTCAGCATGCCTCTCCTTTTGTTCTGAATCGCCCTCCGCAGAGTTCTCACAGTATCTTGCAGAGTTGCTGGTGGTCTTCCCTTGAGGCATATATTCAATTAAAATTATGCCATGACAGTCCCAAAACACGGATGCCATGATTTTCTTGACTGAAATTGTGGTTTTGAACTTTTTGGCGGAGGGTGAAGAGGTGTGACGCCACTGTTGAGACTGCCTTTTGGTTTCAGGTGTGTAGTGTGCAACCCAAGTTTCATCTCCAGTAATGATGGAGCGGATAAATTCATCTCCATGGAGTTTGTAGCGTCTCAAAAACTCTTGCCCGGCCTCCACTCGATTCAACTTGTGTTGGTCTGTCAGCTGTTTTGGGACCCACCTCGCGGACAGTTTCCGATATCCGAGGGTTTCTGTGATGGTTTCGTGTAGCAGAGATCTGGAGATTTGCGGAAACATCGCAGAAAGTTCATCCACAGTCAATCTGCGATCGTCACGGAGCGCATTTTCGATTTTTTCCACAATTTCGTCAGTCACAATTGAAGGTCTTCCGCTCCTCTGATCATCATGCACAGACGTACGACCGTTTTTAAATTCGCGACACCACTTGAACACACTCGTACGATTCATAGCTTTATCACCATATGCAGTTTTTACCTCATTATAAACCTCAACCGGAGTTTTTCCCTTCCAAACGAGATAACGGATGACGCCGCGTATTTCACACTTGGCGGGAGATTGGATTGACATTTTTCACGAAACGTATTGTCGCGTCGACAGTTCTCAACATACTGACCTCGAACCGGTCTCGTTGCGGAGGGGAGGAATCAGGCTACACGACAGTGTAGCCAACATGTCGAAAACAAAATCCCTCCGGCCGTGAGAGCCTCAGTACACTTACTTACTGGATATGCCTCGTACCTCTGTATTTATGTTAGGGCAGCTGAGAAAAAAATGTCCAAGATTAATGTCAATTTGTCCATTTTATAGTTATATTTAACTGCAGTAAAAGAAAATCATATGAATGCTTCATACCAGATTTTTGAATTATGATAATAGATGTTTTCTCATCAAGAAAAAAGACAAATGATTCTTATACAAAATTTGTTTAAAAGGTTAATTTTACATTTATATTTTCAGACATTTTGTCGTAATTTGAAAGCGGGCAAAATTTTTTCATTGTATTTATGATTTCGAAATGTTTTGCCTTTTGGGAGTTTTTGTCCAACACTGACTATAAATCTTAAATATCCAAGCTCCCTTTAGCAGTTAGGAAATGTTCTTTGGTTGTGGCAGAAGGAGCGAAATTTTCAGCTACCTTAGATTACTGAGACATTAAAAAGAAAACTTTAAGGTTGAATACCGTATTCGATTAATTAATAAAATTTAGTTTGCTCATACTTAAAAAAAAAAAACCCTTGGATTAATTGTAAATTATATTGCTTATTTTTAAAGTAAACGATAAAATTATAATTGTTCGATGTCTTGGATTATCTTTAGTTTCTTGATATTATACATACAGTAGATAGTGTGAAAATATAACTTTCTATTAATTGCTGAGAATTCACTTAAGTATGTAACTTTATGGTGCAAATTCCGTAGAGAATTTATTTTAGGAGAAAATTTATATATGGAGAATTTTATTTTAGTTATAAAATTGACTTGATTGTTTTATACCATAATGAATGGGCATGAATACCAAAAGAAATTGAACTGAAAATCGCTAAATACTAGTTCAGTTTACAAAAAAATCTAATAATAATGATGAAAATTATGATAACTCAACTTTGTTATTTATAATTATTGTTTATTTGACAAAAATTGCACTTTTTTTTTGACATATACATTTTATTTTTTGAATGCATGAATGCTTTTTTATTTTTCAATCGTCATATATTTAATGAAAACAAAATGATGAATATTAATTCTAAATTTCCGAATATTATATTATTTTTTATTTATTTTTTAATCTTTACGTTTAATGAAATTATTTGGCTAAGGTATAACATTATTTTGTTTTGAATTTTTATTTCATTTTAACATTCAAAAATTCATATAATTTGCAATATTTGTGTGAGATTGTGGTGTGGTATACTGTTGCTTGTGTGTGCATGCGCTTTAGCTATCACGGTGCAGTTCTGTCAGTTCACTATCACGAGAAGTTCAGTATTACATGGCACCTCGCAATTCTCACAGCAGGCCTCCTGTAAGTATTTTCTTTCTTCTTTTTTCAGTTTTTTTTCATATCCATAAAATTATTTGTGAAATATCAATAAATTAAAAAAAAAAAAATGTATATTTGATTGGTTAACTTCTTTTACTTATTTTTAGTTATTTAGAAAATAATTATTATTTGGTAAAAACTATGCCATAAACAGCTCTCTAGATCTTGTTTTAGTTTGTTAAAGCCAGGGTTTTCAGTTATCTTACAGCACACCAAGACGTCCCTGGTAATAAGGAAAAATGGATCCTTAATTACACAATTTGGTAAAGCATTCTAAAGAACTTTTTGGGAAGTTATTTTCCCCATATGAAACGGGGATATTGAACTGAAAATCGCTAAACACTAATTCAGTTTTAAAAAATCCAAATGTACTTATTTGTAACAATTACTTCTTCTGATATCATAAATTGGTTTCAATTATTTATATATGGGATTACCAAATCTTTAGTCTAAAATAATTAAATAAAAAAATGTTACATCTAATTAAAAAAAAAAATTTTGCAGATTAATATTTTAATCTTTTTTTAATATGACGCAAAACACTTGAAAGGGTTTAACATATTTCATTTGAACTTTTAAAAAGGAAAACCAAAAGAAATTAAATTTAAGAAATTTAAAAATATCGTGGAAGCTTTTGTTTTATTAAATTAGAAAATCATTGTTTTTTTTATTATTAACCCTTAGTATCAATTGCAATATCTTTATTGATTAATTTTTGGAAGAATGTTCAAGTAGGAATAAGGAATAATAATTACAAGAAAAATGACAAGAATAATATTATTTGAATTAAAACTGATTTAATTGTTTTGCATCTTCGTCAAATGCAAGCTACATAAAACTTCAATACTACTCACAAATAAAAACAGTTTATAAAAAGTTGCATCAGTTATCACCAAAGAGAATATCTGTCTTTCTCATTTTCTCTCTCGGCGGTACGTTCTCTCTTGCAGTGTTGCCGCCACAACTTCAGTAACACAAAAATTGGCCAATAAGAATCCACACAGCGCACACAATAACTGAACGAACTGGCAAGCACAGCTTATATCAGTTAACTTATATTTCGGTAATATTTGACTGTTAATAATATTGCAGTCACTTGACAAACTAGGATTCGTGGCAAAATAAAATTATGGTTAGCAGAGACTAAAGAAGAAACTTTCTTTTTTTTAATTTTTAATTTCAGTTTTCATATCGATTATATTATTGTTTGCTTTTTGTTTATAATTTTTGTGAAATATTTTGAAATTGTTCTACTCTGTAAAGTCACCCTTTGTTTACAGCATAATTCACACTTTTTTCCCATTTCTTTTGTAATTTTTTTTTGTGTAGTTTCCGAAGAAGGACAACCAAAGGAATCAGAAACATCGAAAAATAAACTTTTTTAAAGTTTAAAAGTTTTCATATCAGTATAAACACTTCTAAGTGTAAAACATTTCTACCACTCTTCATACTTCCCAACTTGTAAATTTTCCCTTCTCTGTTTTCTTTGCAAGCATACCTTACTCCATAACCAAACAGTAACCTCCTCCCAACACTTAACTCTCCATTTGTCCTTAACAGATATCATCTTTTTAATATTGTTTAATCATGAAATATTCTAATTTTATCATACAATTTTGTGTATTTTTTGTTTATATAGTTCTGAGGAAGGACACGAAAGGTATCCGAACGTCGAATAAACTTTTAAAAATAAAAAGTTTCTTCTTGGCCCCAGCCAACTAATTTTTTAGCTTGTTTAAAAAGTTTTATTTTTTGGACCCTGCCAACCATCGTTTTCCTTATATCATAACTATCGGCCAAAACAAAAACTATTAGTTATTAAAGTAGCTTTAATTTGTTCTAGGCTTTTGCATTAATCATTAGAGAATGGTAAATTTGCGAGTATTTTTTTTTGCGACTAAAAGAGATCCATGCGTCACTGGTGCTAAGGTGATAACACTCAACACACCTTCCAGAAAAGAACTCAGGATCTGGGAAGGTTTTAAGGAAAGTATATCTTCCTCCAACGGCTGGTAACTACCCAGGGTTCCGAATCTTCACGGGATGATATCATCGCAGTCTGTTAGGATATTTATTGGAGTCTCCTCCAGCTCCCCACAGAATCTGCAGGTGTTGTCGTGTTCTAGGCCAGCTTCTTCAGGATCCCTGAGTCTAAATGCCCCGTGAGCGAAACCCGTCAGCATACGAAGCTTATTTTTATTTAGACTGATGCACGTTTCAGATCTTTCTGGTTATAATCGCCTAGGCAGGTCCATCTTAGGATGGGTTAGCTTAAGCCGTCGCGCCTCTTGATGAAAAATATAGATTTCTTGCTCCAGTTTTGTCTTTTTAATAAGATTCAGTAGATTGGAGAGCAATCTCTGCATAAAGCTGTTGGGCATTTTTTTCTCTCCCAGTTGTAATTGCGGTCAAAGAATCCCTTCTTACTGATACGAGAATTGTTTGTTCCTCTTCTTTTTGGTAAAACCTGCAATGACCAATAGGCCCACATCATCTTTAGTGGCCTACGTCATCATCGTAAATTTGTTCTGAATTTAGGCTAGTAGTTATAAACTTTTTTGTCTGTCTCTGACTTGTCCTGAAATTTTGCTGTTTGAAGATACTGCATGAAAAAACGATCCACCATCTCCTTTAACTATTTGTCCTGATGCCTAGTCACCGAACGAAAAAGAGACCTGATTTTAGTTTGTTCACCTATTCGGATGCTCAGCTGGTCACGCTTTACCCAGGTATTACCTAGGTGATATGGACTGAAAGCTCAAAAAAGAGAGGCCAGAAGTTGATGAATCTGGAATCGTGAATCCTTCGTCTTAAGATCTCACTTCTACTTGAAAGATTGTGGGTGGGTAGATATTACCTAAGCTTAACGAGATGTTAATCTTTGTTTAACTCCTTATACTCTCCTTCCTCTTCTTCGAGCTATTTTCGAAGCCCATAGAAGATAGAATCCCCTGTTGCAAAAAAGTGTCTGGAAAAGTTGCGTGTGAAGGGTTTGAAAAAAATCCACATTTTGAAAGTCCTTTATTGGAAGAGGCTCTTTTAGAAACGTTACAGTTAGAGTGAAATGTCCATTATTCCATTCTGCATTATCTGTCTCATAGGTTTCCGCATTGTTCATCGCAAAAGAGCATAAACATTAAACTCTATGCGTATATTTCAAAATTTAAAACTGAATTATTATTTGCTTTTTACACCTTTTCTTGGAGTTTTAATAAGAGGGCTGCCTATATATTAGTATAAGTAACAAGCCATTCATTCGAACACCCTCATGAAGCATGAAGTGGTTAGTTAGTGAAGATTACTTAATGGATTGAATAGAAAGTTGAGAAATGAATTTGTCGAAACTTCCAACTAGAAGGTTGAGAAGTGAAAGTGTTGCACCACTAACAATTTAATATCACTGTCAAGCTTTTGACCTTAGGAAATGATTCAATTTATTACTTTTTTATTTTAAAATAAAAAGAAGTTAGCCTTCATGTGCACATGCTTTGACTAATAAAGGCAACTAGTTGATTGAGTTTAAAAGTTGTAAAGAAGTTTTTTTTTTTAAATAGGTTATGTTTATTCACAGGGATTCTCAAGTTAAATCTAAAAGTTACTTGGATGGATTCTTTGTGTCAAAAGAATTGTGAATTGCGGATTGCAACCCTTGTAGAAATATAATTGCTAAATTGGACAAAAAAAACTTTAATTAGTACCAAAACCATTATTTTTACGGTTCTTCAGATCCATCTATCTTTTTCAGAAAATATATTCAATAACCAGTAGTAAAGATATAGCGATATATTTTTCTCAAGACCAATGCAAAAAGAAATTACAAGCGTTTGTGTCATTTGTCCGTTCAGTATGTCATCAGATACATATATATATATATATATACAAAATTTCTTTGCAACTTCCAGTGTGTTTTCTCAATGTGTAATAGCTTCCGTTTATTAAAAGTATTTTGGAAAAAATGAAGGTGTTCTAACCATCAATTAACCTAATACTTTTAAGAGTATTAATGAGTAATAATTATATTTCCTATCCGCCTTCGTCCACATCAATTGCTCGTTAGCTGGACATAAAACCCTCCAGAAAAATAGGCATTACTTTCCTTTATTTACTAAAAAAAAAAAAAAAAAAAACTATCGCGGTATTGCCCTACTGTCAGTTGTGTACAAGATAATGACCAAAATAATAGCAAAGAGGCTGACAGAGTATACGGACCAAATTTTAGGTGATTACCAAGCTGGTTTTAGAAGGAGTAGAGCAACCACGGACCAAATATGTGCATTAAGGCTGATTCATGAAAAATGTTATGAATACAACATTGATGTTCACCATTTATTTGTGGACTTCAAGCAAGCATATGACAGCCTTTACAGGGATAAAGTTTTGCAAATTATGAAAGAATTTGCCATCCCAGATAAATTAATTCGGCTCGTTAACATGTGCCTCATAAAAACGACTGCAAAAGTCAGAATTAAAGGGGATTACTCTCAAGAGTTTGAGATAAATAGAGGTCTTAGGCAAGGTGACGTACTCTCCACAATCCTATTTAACCTGTCCTTGGAGAAAGTTGTCAGAGATATTGAGACAAACCCAAACGGAACGATATTTAACAGGTCAAGGCAGTACCTGGCTTATGCAGATGACATAGTACTTTTAGGAAGAACCTTAAGGGCTCTGGAAGAGTGCTATGACCAATTGGAAAATAGTGCCAGGGCTGTGGGTTTGTCCATTAATACTGACAAGACCAAGTACATGCTATGCTCTAGGCACGACAACCGAATTTGCAACGCTGCTTCTGTGACGTTAAGTGGAAGAGCGTTCAAAAATGTAAAAGCTTTTAAATACTTAGGTACCATCTTCACTAAAGAAATGGACGTTAGAAAAGAAATTAAAGAGAGGTTGGCTGCCGGAAGTATATGCATGTTTGCTTTAAATAAGATCCTTAAATCCAAAAATGTCTCTCGAAAACATAAGATAAACGTCTACAAGACAGTTATCCGGCCGATAGTTCTTTATGCTTCGGAAACTTGGATACTGAATGAGAGCGAGTGCAACCAACTTCTGGTGTGGGAAAGGCGTGTGTTACATAAGATTTACGGGCCAAATCTTATAAATGGCTCGTGGAAGATAAAAAGTAACACAGAGCTGAAAGAATTGTTTGCATCGCCGGATCTGGTTGCCGAGGTGAGGAGCAAAAGATTGATATGGCTGGGACATTTGGAGAGAATGGATGAGGATCGAGCACTGAAAAAGCTTTTCCGGAATCGCCCAGAAGGAAGGAGGAAAGTGGGAAGACCTAGAAAGAGATGGTTGGAGGATGTGGAGGAGGACCTCAGAAGGCTTGGTGTGAGGCATTGGAGAAGAAAGGCCATAGATAGAGAGAACTGGAGGCATATTACTAAGGAGGTCAAGGCCCTTCAAGGGCTGTAGTGCCAAAAAAAAAAAAAAAAAATTAACATGCTAAGAACATATTTTAGGAAACTTTTTTTTCCCCAAGCACTTCATCCTCTAAGTTCTGGGTTTATTCCGGAAACTTTTTAATATTGAAAATGTTTTATGGGAGGTAGTAATCCGAATGTAACGTAACGTAAAGACACTTTGGAGATTTCAATTCCAAATGAGTGCCGAACGTTTACGGAGACAGTCGAACCCTTAATATTGTCAAAAATCACATGTTTTTGAATTAATTTATTATTATTTGATCTTTTTGGCGGAGGGAAGATTATCTTTTTATCGATGTGTAACCCATTTTCGAATTCAAACTGGTATTATTACAAAAAAAAAAAGAAGACCATTAGTGCTATGCTGTTGCCCGAACTTGAAAATCATTTTTCTCTATTTTGCTATAAATAGCTACCATACTTTGTATTATGTTTTTTAGTTTTCTGAAAAGATTTACTTCTTACAAGCAGATTAACTTCTTCTTTTGCCTTGCTTTTTGTATATTAGATTTAGTATCAGAGAAATGCTTTTATTTTGTTTCTAATATTTAATAATTGTCGCATTATTACACTGCTGCAGAAAAAAATTAACTAATTCAAGTTATAAGGTCTCTCTTTCTCGGCAATTGTTCCGAGTCTGATAGCGATTCACAGTTAGCTTACCGAAAGAAGTCATGTAAATATCAAACCGGTAATATTGAAGTTAACAAAAATATATCTAAGTATGATCCATCAACTTTGGCTGCATCTTCGTGTCTTTCCATTGTTTATACTTTGCTTGAATAGAATAGGAAATACGTCTCCGAGGTAAATTTCTGAATAAGAAAATGAGGGATTTTTATTTTAAAGCATTTAATTTTTGTTTTTTATATTGCACTTAGCTAGAAATAGAATGTATTGCTTATATATAATGAAAGAAGGAATTAATAAAGAAACCAAGTTTTATTATAGAAGTCTAACTTTATACACTATTCAGTTTTGGTTACGATTTAGTTTTAATTACGGTGCAACTTATTCCGAGCGAGATATTATATGGTTTTCCACTTGATATTATTGTTCAAAGTTTCCTTTTTAGTTTAGGTTTTTTTCTTAAATACATTTTATCTATTTTATACCCATATATTTTGGTTCAAGTGCTTTTTTTTTTTTTTTTTTTTTTTATAGCTTTTACATATTTTTCCATTGAAAATGGAACTACAGTAGAAGTTTTGGTAATATAATTCTTTGGTTCTTAACTTTTAAGAAACTGCGCAACTCTTTAATAGTAACAAAAATTTATGACATTAATTCATAAAAATAGATCAAATTTTCTTGTGCAAACGCATCTATATATTATCATAGAAATAATAATTAAACTAATAAAGAATTTCATTAACCTAATTATATATTTTGGAAATCTCAGTCAACAGTATTATCATTATTATTAGAAGACATAACTTCATTCACATATAAGCAACAGTACCAGACTTGTCGCAGTTAACAATTTAGATTATTATAACCTGCAGCAAGTTCGTGAATGTAACACTTGTTTTGTGATAGTGTGTATAGTTGTATTTAGTAGAATCAAAGTTATATGTCGTATTTAAACTTACTTATTGAATTTCAAATAGATTTGATATGTACCGTATTTTAATAGTTTTGGAAAGTCTTTATATTCTCTTAGTCTGGAAGGGAAAGCATTGTTGAAGCTATTTTCAGGGCGTTTCACAAAATACGGAAAATTCCAGTCAGTATAATGATGGTTAACCGATTTCAAATGTAACCTTTGTGTTGGGGATCTTGTGCAGATACCTAAATGAAATGTCGACTCTAAACATTTTGTAATTTGCATTGTTCAGTTATGCAGATTGAAACACGGCACATGCTATATATATATATGTCACATTCTTTCATTTATAATGCCACCAAATATGCTCTTTATATATCACTTAGGGGAACTCAAAACGTGTGTTTCCGATGAAATTTCGAAAATCAAATATGATGCAAAGTTATCTTCTTGTAGCATTAAGTTAAAATAAGACTTTTCTGCCACTCTGAATCAGTTGAAAATGGGATAGGATATGTGTGGTAACAAAACACTTCCAAACAGTGTATAAACGATTTTGCTCTGTGCAAGTCTTAAGTTATCACACTGTTTTATCAAGACATCCTGATGATGAGCGAATGCCCGAAACCAAACGATGACCACAAAATGAAGCAGGCTATCATGGAAAATATCCCTGATGAAAAATTAAATGTTATACGGGGCAATGGCCAGAGAAATTTTTAAAGAAATAAGAATTCTTTGTTGCTCTACAATTCGGGTACCATTGTTGCCCTTCTTCACGAGCTATGAAAAATTTATTGGAGAAAAGATGACAGAATTTTGCAGGGCTCATGAAGAAGGGCACCAATGGTACCCGAAACGTAGTGCAAAAGAATTTTTTTTTCTTTAAAAACTCCTCTGACCACTGCCGTATAAAAATCTCATTATAATTTTAATGCCTGACGATGTGAAAACCATTTTAATAATGATAAACCTTCATAAGTGCAATGTGCATTTTATCAGATTCATATATATGCAAAATTTCTTTGCAACTTCCAGTGTGTTTTCTCAATGTGTTTATTAAAAGTATTTTGGAAAAATTGAAGGTGTTCGAACCATCAATTAACCCAATACTTTTAAGAGTATTAATGAGTAATAATTATATTTCCTATCCGCCTTCGTCCATGTCAATTGCTCGTTAGCTGGACATAAAACCCTCCTGAAAAAATAGGCATTACTTTCCTTTATTTACTTATTAACAAGAACATATGTTAGGAAACTTTTTTTTTCAACCCAAGCAATTCATCCTCTAAGTTCTGGGTTTATTCCGGAAACTTTTTAATATTGAAAATGTTTTATGGGAGATAGTAATCTGAATGTAACGTAACCTATAGACACTTTTATTGTATAGAATGGGGTTGAATTAAAAGTTGGAAATTAGGTGTACACTGACAAAAAAAAAAAATGTTATCTTTTATCATTATTATTCGTTGTGGGGGAGAGACTAAACTCTACGCTATCCAAAGCTACACTGGGCCCATAAGCAGTTATCTACCAAACTATCTAACGTCCAACCAATATAGAATCTAAAGATATTAAAATGTAAAAATTCTGAATTTGAGAATTGAACTGAGAAAACGTTATGAAATTTTTTTTATGATTGCTAGGAAAGAAAGTAGTATTGTGTCTCATATTTTTTAAGTTACATTGGAGTACAAAAGATTTCTAGAAAACTCTCTGACTCTCTCGCTCTTTTTTCTCTTTCATCAATTTTTTCAATCAGAAATTGGGAGTGTGACTTCATTGAAAAAATTTTCAGTTCAAGTTAACGATAACTGCACATGTTATGATCTATCACTTTTAGTTGAATAATGTTTTCGGAAAAATTGAATTTATGTTTCTGGAACGTCTATATTATGTGGGATTTAATTCTAAAACTACAAGTTTTGTTGGTCATGATCTGCAGTGTTTTCAAATTTTGATACTTGCTACATTCTAAGAATCAATAAGTAAAATTAATGTTTCCGCAACACCTACATTAGTTGCCCTTTTATTTAAAGCGATTAGTAAAAAGTTTCAGTTTGTAAAAAAATTTTGTCAATTACAATAGTACTTGGAGATTATGAGATTACCATTAGTAGTATAGGGGATGATAACCTCACGAGGCCAACGGAGTCGGGCAGCGGTATTATTCGCTGCTATTCAGATGGCTCTAGGCAGGAGGGCACTGGCCTGTCGGGGGCGGGAGCATGGTTTCAGGAGTTGGACAGAGGGAGTTCGGTGGCCTTGGGTGGGTTGGCCACGGTCTTTCAGGCAGAGGTGGTGGGCATTATTGAATGCTGCCACCTGGTGGGGGAGTGGCAGGGAGAGTTCAAGGAAGTGCGGATTTTCTCGGATAGCCAGGCCGCACTAAGGGCTTTGAGTAAGCCTTGGTGGAGTTCGAAATTAGTGGGAGAATGTCGGAGGAAGCTCAATGCTTTAGCTCGGAGGGGTACGGTGCGCCTCTATTGGATACCCGGACACGCGGGAATAGAGGGGAATGAGAGGGCAGACCAGTTGGCTAGGGAGGGATCATCTCAACCATTTTGCGGTCCTGAACCAGCCCTGGCTGTCACAAAGACGTTTCGTGACAAACAGATTAGACTTTGGGAGACGAAAGTTTTGGAGAAACGCTGGGGGACACGCAGGGGTGCCTCCAAGCCAAAAGATTTATAAAGACAAGTAGGCAGGGAACTTCGGAGTATCTCCTGTCCCTTAGTAGGACGGGTCTGAGGACCCTGATAGGGATAGTGACTGGACACACTTGGGTGTCCAGCCACTTGTTTAATATAGGGAGGACGTCTAGTCCCATTTGTCAGAACTGTGACGACGGAGTCAGGGAAACGGTGTACCACTACCTTTGTCAGTGTCCCCGTTTCGCTGGAACTAGATTTCGTGTTTTTGGGAGGGCATCACTCTCGCAGGATTGTCTGCGCGAGCTTGAGTTTCGAGATATCTTGGGATACTGTAGATTAACCGGTAAGCTACCGGTGGAGATTTATTAAGGGGATAGGGGGTATCGGGGGGGATAAAGGCCACATAGGCTTAGGTCCCGCGCCATTAGGCACCCGAACTATAATAATAATACAATAGTACTAATTGCCGTATCCGAATTTTTTACTTTTTCACTATATAAGATAAAGTATTAAATTCTAGTTAGAAATTGGATTCTCACCGGAAAAATCGGAATGTTTTTTGGTCTCCAAAGCACGAAAAAGTGGGTTTTTAGAAAATGGTCTATCCGTGTGTATAGGGTCAACAAAACAAGAATAGAAAATCGTAGGAAATTCAAAGTTATATTTCATCTAGAAGCTACCGGGGTCCAGTCAATAATGTTTTAGTCAAAATCGGTCAATCGGATATAGCATTTTATTTCAGAATGGATTTTTTTCAGTTTTTTTTTTGCAATTTTTTCGAAAATGGCGCTAATGATTTTCTTTAACTTTTTTGCATATTATATAGGTATATCTCCATTACTTGAAATATTTTTCCGGGAAATTCCATTTTACAGGGACACTGGGAGAGGGGTGACTTTGACTTTTATCTAAAGTGCCACTTAAACGAAACTTACATCCATTAATATTATTATTAATCATGGGTGACTGAAGGCGAGGGACCCCCTCCCCCCAAGCTATCTTAATAAGACAATATCATAAGATACCATTTAATTCCAACTCCCCCAAGCATTCCCTTGAGAGTATTGCCCTCCCATATATGCGAACCTAGTATTGGCGAAATGGGAGCACTGTCATAGGTATTGATACACCGTTTCCCTAACTCCAACGTCATAATTCTAACACAAAAAACTAGACGTCCTGCCTAGTTTGTGTAAGTGTCTAGCCACCAATCATGGTTATCAATACACCTACCAGGAATCTCAATAGTATCCTACTCAGGTAGATAAGATACTTCACATCTCCTTGTCTTATATCTTAAAAACTTTTTAGCTGGAGGCAGCCCACCGAGTCCTTCATAACTATCACAAAATTGCTTAGTCACTGTTAAAGCTGGTGCGGGACCACAAAATGGTCGTGTGGATCTCACCACCTTTGCCAAATCGTCCTTAGTCCTCTCATTACCCTCTACTCCGCATGTTCGGATACACAGAAAAAGCTCAACCCTACTCATCAGAGCGAGGCCATTCATTCAGTCTTCTCCTACATTCACCCACTAGTTTTGGCGCTCCAGATTGGCTTACTTAAAGCCATGAATGCAGCTTGACTATCAGAAAATATCTTCACTACTTTAACCTCTCCCTGCCATGCAGCAGCATTTAATGATACCAATGATTTCGGCCTAGAAACAGTGGCCATACCCCCTGAAGCCACAGAGCTTTCTTTGTTCAACCAGGCTCCTGCTCTAGACAGACCAGTTTCATTCTGTCCTAGAGCAATCAGAGGAACAGCAAACAATGCCATTACTTTCTAAGGGAGTTCTTCCTCTATAATATTAATAAGAATTCAGTGTGTTGCCGAAATTCCGATTTTAATGAAAATCGGAATCGGAAGTGCGGCTTTATTGAATAGTTTCCTCAGTTTTTCAATCACTTTTGTTTGAAACATTTTCCTATAAGAAAAATGTTTTTGGGGAGGCCTCTCTCTCTCTCTCTCTCTCTCGCTTCTTTGAAAGTGTTCTTTGATTGTAATTTTGGGTCTCCCACACATATAATTAAGTCTGCGTAAGATTTATTAAAAAATTATTAGTTTTTCAAGAAAATTGACGATATATAACTGTAAATTGCAGTAAGAGAAAGTCGTTTCAGTCTTTGCTTCCAATTGATGAAATATCTAATTTTGTATGTATGTCTCGGATTTAGCAAGTATTATTGAAATAATGCAGATTTGTATGAGAATTTGTCCTAAATAAACTACAAATTTATACCAACGTATTGATATATGTATACTATAGCAGCAACAGGGATTACAGTCGTAAATAATAATGGTTATACTAATGGTAGATGATAAATTTATTATATTAATATTATATATTATAATTTGTAGATTATTTAGACCAAACTTTTTAAACAAATCTGCATTATATCTAACTTTGATTCATCTTATAATATCGCACGGTTTTTATGATATATCTAACTTGATCATTTAAAATGTTCTTAAACTAATGATTTGTTAATTTCTTTCAGAATTTCCCACAAGGTATAACAGCTCCTACAATGTACAACCCAGCCAGATATCCTATTAGCAATGATTGTTGATATTAAAAATATGTACCTAATTTTTGTTCATTTTTAATGTAAATATATATATTTGGTGCATTTATTGTAAATTTTTTTTGGAGTAATGAAATTGATACTTATATATAAATGTAAAATTAAATTTAAAATAGCGAGGTGGTTCAATTTAGTGCTCATTAATCGTGATTTATTTTTATTTAAAGAAGGCAGTATATTTTTTAGAACTGGGTATTTTTTATCTATAGGAAAAGACATTATAGATGATTTTATTTTTATTTTTTTTTTTATATATATACAGTTAAATTACTCAGCCATAATGGCTATTCTGTGCAATTTTGTTAAGGGAATGTGTATATTTGGTATATATTGGCGAATAATTTTTTGTAATTACCGCACAGTATATTATGTTTATTAGGTGATATTTATGAAATCAAATCGGTTGCAGTATATGTTACATACTTATGAAAAATTATCCATGTTGTCAACAAATATATATATATATATATATTGTAAACATTTTAATATATAAAATATTTACAAAAACCTAAGTTCTTTGTGTTGCAAAATATTTTGCTATTTTGTTTGTGAAAAGTTTTCCTGTTTCTGTGTTGTTGTTTTTTTGTATGTATGTTTCGTGCGCTGGTTTTGGTCCAATAATTTAATTTTTATGTTGATGTGTTTTTGTTTTTAACAATAACAACTTGCAAAACAAAAGAACCAAAATTACATTCGCATAAAAATAGTTGTTAATTTAAATATAATGTTTTAATAAATTTTAATTCATAATTAAAACTTGTTCCGGATCAGATTTTTTGTAGGTATCGATTTATTTCTTCTTGAATTTTTTTTATATTACATTAGGATAAGGGGAACACAAAATTAAGAACGTAAACGATATTAAATCCTTTTCTAATCCCATTTTCTGTGAAACTGCCTTGCATTATTTTGGACGTGTGATCACTATACAATAAAATACGAAATTATAATTACCTTTCATGTAGTTTTATTCACCTACTACAGTTAGTTTTTTTTTTTTTTGAGAATTATCAACTTCTTAATATCATGATAAAGAATTTGCCATCTAATTTAAGAAAAAGCTTTATTAAATTTATTTGTGGGGAAAACATAAATTAGTTCTAGAAAGTGACAAATTTTACAACACTTAAAAGGTTAATTGCATGACGAATATTAAATAATGTTGTTGTGGTAGTTGGTTCCGCAAAGTTGCAAAGCATCAGAGACATTTTCCGTGATAGCCTGCTTCATTTTGGGTCATCGACCGGTTTCGGGCGTTGCCCTCTTCAGGATACGTTTGTCAGACAGTGTGATAACACAGACTTGCACAGAGCACATTCAGTTTACACACTCTGTAAAGTGTATGTGAGTAAACTGAAAACAAATTTTATAACTCTCAAACTCTGTATGAGAGTGTGTAAACTGAATTTGCTCTGTGCAAGTCTGGGTTATCACACGGTCTGACAAACGCATCCTGAAGATGGACGAACGCCCGAAACCGGTCGATGACCACAAAATTAGGCAGGCTATCACGGAAAATGTCTCTGATTAAATGAATGTTTTTGAGTTTTGCTGCATCAATACAGTTTATAATAATTTGACTTATAATCAAGTAACTTTATAATAATTACTGTAATTAGGATTTAAAAATGAAAATAGTTTGAAAAACTTAAATTAATACTCATAAAAGCCATTTGGCTCCAATTCCTCAAAATACCTAACCATACCAGTACCTACTTCTCCAAAATAATAATTCTTGTGATATGGACAATATCCTAAATGACTGCATCTACTGGATCCCCAAGGTTCACATATATTCCAGTCCTTCGATCCTGTTAAAATGCAAACAACTTCGTACATGTTCATCGAATTGATAACCTCTTTGAACAACCGTCCTCTGGAACTTTCTGTTCGTGATGTCCCATCACTGACCATCTCTACTTCCTTCTCCAAATCAGGAATTAATTTTAAGTATATTTCCCCTTTGTTTTAGGCAGTAATACATTATATTGTATTATTCTACTTTTCGTATATGAAATGGTAGGTAACTTGAGTGGACCCTAAGTCTTTTCTTCCGATTTATTCTTAATGTCTCCGAAAAAAAAATTTCAATTTATTTCAGAGTTACAGGCTTGTGATATCTTTTGTAATGGAATCGTTTGTTGTGTGTGATTCCTGGAATAGCAGATGTCTTGAAGAGGGCGAAAGTTAGTTTGAGAGATTTTGGAAGTTAGTGCTCGAATTATTGAAACGGATTTTATAAAAATAAACTGTATTTTAACAATAATTTTAACGTAATAAACGGTAACTAATAACTATAATAAAATACTTAGTAATAACTAGAAGATAATTAGAATGATAAAATAACTGAACTAAAGTGCACAACTAAGAGAATAATTTTGAATATAACTGTGTATAATAATTACCGCACGTGTATATAGACGTGCTCGTTTGGCCGTGGATGATATAATAATGATGTTTTCGTCGTATATCATAGAGTTCATATATTACTATTGTTCACACTCACACCAAGACATCTGTCCTAGTGTGCGATCTTCGTAGTTTGCTGACCTTAACCTTATCGCGGTGCTTGCTTATTGATGTAAATATTGATGAAAAGGCTTTGTTGTTTGTTTGGTTGGCCGCTGCTGTCGGCGGCCAACTAGGTTGCTGTTTTATTACTGCCCTTTGTTAAGATAGCAGCTGGCTGGAACCACTAGTTGTAAATTATTATTTCTTTGGTGTACTTTGCCGATGTCAGTGACTTTGCCATGTCATTACACTTTCTATATCATTTTAATCTAATGTCCGTTATTTTTTTTAGCGTGTTTACCGTGTTACACTTTTTATTGTCATTTAAAGCAATGATTCGTAACCAAAGGTGCGAGAAAGCATTTCTGGAAGTGCGACAGCTAATGATAATAGATTTCTTCTATATTTGTAGTTTAAAAAATTAATTAATGTACCATGCCCGGAAAACCGAGCAATATTATAAAGATGAGAAATTAGCCTTTAAATCTGAATTAATTAACCATATAAAGCCATTAAAATACTGAAGCTTTCCTTGTTTTTCAGTGAATGTGATTTCTTAAATAAAAAAATCGGAAATGAAATATTACAATAGTTATTACAATTATTATATTTGACAAATTTCCCTCAAACTAGGATTTTCAATGAATCATAACACATTACATATATATAAATAAAGATGATGGAGAACTTACTTCCCTCTTTGAAAGTAGCAAAATATGAATATAGCTATATTAAAGACCACCCGGTAGTGCCACGCATGAAATAGTTAAGTGTTAAGCCTAACGTCACGGATCCCCCAAAATACTCCAAAAAATCAACTTTCCCGGAAAATGTTGATTCCCACTATTCCCAGTTTAAAGATAGTCGTTGAAGGCATTTTCGAGAAATCATGAAAAACTGGAAAATGCAGTTCCGGTGCGACTAAGCATTCCAAATTTAAATAAAATCATTAGAGCCAGTACCAAAAAATGCTGTAATATCTCACATGAGTTTTGGCCGAAATTTTCGATTCGGATCGCATTCGGTGGTATCCAAGGGAATATCAGAAAGAGCGCTATGCTGTTTTTCGTTTTTGAGTTCACTCACATGCACGTACACACAAGAGCATACAAATTAGACTATTTGCTAAAAACGTTTTTTTCATACTCAGGGTATCTCAAAACCCATTGAAACTCAATTTCGAAATTTTGATACCCTCGCATACTTTTTCTTATTCTGATAAAGGCAAATAAGAGAAATTTGATAATTAGAACAAATTTTAGGAGGGACTAAGAGAATGTATTTTGGGATTCAATAAGGTGCCACCGTCAATCAGAACCACTGATTTAAAGCAATAAAATTATCACAAGTGAGATCAATTTTTAAGTTCAGCAAACCATTCGTTTGGGAAAATCCTAAATTGTTTTCGTTGTTCGACAACTCTAAAACACTATTTTCACACTAGTTAAATATATTTCCACAACCAATATAAATTATGTTAATGGATTTTTATGAATTTGGACCGAAGGATTTGTTTTCTTATCATCGGTATGAAACATGTGCATACAAAAAAAAATCTTCCCATTACGCTAATATAAGCTCTCCGATATACGTATCAACATCATTTCAATAATCACATCAGAATGCCAGAGGAATGAACCATAATTTGAAATTGGCCATTCTCAAACGACAAAAACATAGAAGAGTACCAAAAATTACGAGATCATGAATGTTATGTTAAAATAATTTTGGGGTAATCGCTTAGGTTATTCTTAATACTTATAATTATTAATTGGGCCCTGTTTTAAAGAGCTAATGATTTCAGGCATTTCGATAGGATTAAAAGTGATTAAGAGACAACAGACAAAAGTAATGATCCTAAATCCTAGCTCTTTGAACGTACCAAATTATTGAAATCGATTCTTTGCTACAGAAGCCATTTTGTCTTTCGATATTAAAAGAAATATCAAATGTTGTGTTTTCTCATCTTCACCTATTTCTCTATAATTCCATTTATTTAATAGCGCCTAAAAATCAAGATTGTAAGATAATTCGAATAAACAATAACATTAATCTTTTTGAAATACCTGCTATTGCTGTGTCAACACTGTTATATTACCTTCTCAACTTGACCTGTGGAGTTCACAATTATTGAAATTGTTTTAAAATAAATCATAAGAAGAAAAAAGTACTATTCAGTTTTAAATGAGGTTGAAAAAAAGAATTTCCTTTTCATTTAATATGTCTTAGGAATTGAGGATTTAGTCAACTGCTTCAACAGGTTACTTTTCATACATAATTACACATCAAAAAAAACCAAAGACGTTTTTTCCTCAAAGAAACAAATTGTGTCAATAATATGGATGAAAGGTTTGTGAAAATAAGTGAGTTTACCCTGCTAGTTTATGTAATCAATGGAATTTTAGTTTTTGAGGGTATTTAAAGTAATTTTGTTATATGGTATCATTAGAATTTTCAGAATACCACATAAGTGAACTGCTAGTTTGCGGAACTAAAATGTGTCCTAAAGATGGTAATTTTTATTTGTACAGTTTTTATTTGTTTAATTGTGATCATGGCAGATTTTCGATGTTTTCACCAAGAATACGTTTTTTTTGGTAAACAGAGTTTTTAGTGAATGGCCGGTATGTGGTATGCCTCATTTTATTTGGGTGTGTATTAACAGAATAATTCGAAAAGGAAAAATCGCAAGAAACTCCAATTTGATAATCTGTCAAAGTATCACCTGAAGATCGTATAGAGATTTATGTCGAAAACTCTTTAACTGGGGATTGGTCTAACATTATTTTTAGTTTTTTTTTTTGCATTTCTGAAAATGGAATAAATATTCTTTAACCTCGTTAACTATACATCTATAAATCTTTTATTTTATATGAAAGATTTTTCTGTAAAATTGATTTTAGGGTTTACTGCCAAAGTAGGCTTACCTCTAACTGCCATTTCAGTATAATATTTAGCTCTCATATTTATGATATTAAAAGCAATGAAATTTCTAGTTTGTTTAAAACGCTGAATTTCAATAAGAGAAAGTCCTGAGAGTGTTCACGAAGGGTTTTCTAACAAGCAAGTTGGTACTTTTGTCATTACAACAGATCTGTCTGAATTATAATATAGTGGTAATGTTCATGTTTTAGGATGGATGATAAGTCACCTGAACATGATTGGCGAGCAGAAGCAAGTGCAGTAATTCAGGATATTCAAGATCTTGTGAATGATGTGTCTGTCTCGTCAGAATTACACTCAAATAACAAAGTTATATTTCTTAATCTTACCACGCTAGAAAATAATAAATATACAGTTGAATTATCAGCTCTAGGTTTTAGAATAGTTGGTACTGCATACGATTCTTTTAATGAAATAACCTCTTTGGATCAACAATATTATGACACCCCTTATGCACTCTTAACAACAGTCAGTCCGTCCTATCAGGAAAGGCTTAGCAGTTGTCTAGCCAAGAAATTAAAAGCTTTAGCAAATGATTGTAATAATAAATGCGAATAAATACTAATTGGAGTTATTAGAAATTCGATGTGGAATCTGAAAAAATAAAATTAATAGTGAACATTAGTAACTTGTGTAAGATAAATGTAACCTGTGAAAAGTTAGTACAATGAAGTTCGATTAAATAACATGGTAGGTGATGCTATTGAAAGGAGTAATTGGGAAGATTGTCTGCCTTGATTGTTATTTAAAACACAAAACAACATTAAATATTCCCATTTTAAAATGTAACAACTGTAACATGATTTTCGAGGGGTCGCCTTGGAATGTCGTGTACATTAATTAGATAAATGCAACTCTATATTAGTTTTATTTGTCTCAGCTGACAGTATGCGAGTGATGGTAGAGGAATCAATGGTCTTAGCTAGTGCTGTCTTCGGTTGTGGCAAGCGTAAACTTTATTTATACCTATTATACCTTTATTTATAACTTTATTATTTATTTATTTATATTACTATTTGTTTTTTGACAAGTTATTATCAAATAATAATATAAAAAAAGGGACATATATACTTAAGGCCAAGAACTTTAGTGTGAATTTAAATTTAAAAAATAATGTAGCATGTACGAACTATATTTTGGAGAAGTATTTATTTTTATGTATGATTAATTTCAAGTTAAGGAATTAAGGAAAGAAATTCAAGTTCAAGTTAAGCAATTAAGTTGAATTTTGTTAAGGAATTTAAGAAAGTACATTTATAAGAAGCCTGGGCTAGTTGGCTTCGGCTCGGAATAGCGTTATCTTGGTTGTACGCACAAGAATTTGAAGAAGAAGTTTGAATACGTCATTTTTTTTGTATTTTAAGGAATTGAACGGACTGGGAAGTAATAAGCGGCGTACGAATACTTCCAAAAGGAAGTATTCCATGTGTGTGGTGAAAGTATGGAGCTTGCAAACGAACAGCCGTTATAATGTAAGTATTTTTATTGTAATTATCTATTTTGATTATAGAAGTGTATGTGGAAAAAAAAATCTATGCAGAACAGTGAGCGTTTACAAGTTAGACCGGCATGGGGTTATTTTTTGTATTTCTCGAATCACCTCAGCGAGGGCAAAGGGATAAGATTAACTAATATAATAACAATGTGCTTTTTTAGGTTTATGAAATATGTTCATACCTATATGTTTTAATTTATTATAGATGTATATAAAAAATAAACATTAATTTTTTTTAAGTACATTTGTGTTAATAATGTCTCAGTTAACCTTTTATCTGTAATGGTGCCCGAAACATCGAATAAACTTAAAAGGATAAAAAAAAAAGTTTTCTTTAGCCCGAGCCAACCAATATTTTGCTTGTTTCATTAAGAACAGTCAAATATAACTATTGTTCAGAGACATTTTCCGTGGTAGCCTGCTTCATTTTGTGGTCATCACGTGATGCTTTCCAGCTCTGCGGAACCAACCACCACAATAACTATTATTCATATTGCTAAAAATTTTTCGTTACTGTATTAAATTTGAAATTAATATTCATTTAATATTTCAAAGTGCCCTTTACTATAATTTTACCCAGTAAACACATTTTGATATAAGTAAAGAAATCCCAGTTTTTTAGGTGGGCTTAACATCTAATTACCGAATTCGGTGCCGTGGACGGAGGCGGAATCACCTAGTTTACTATTAACATTTTTTAAATAAATATGCAATTTAGCAGTTATAATATAATATTATAGCGTATTGTAAGTATGGTGAGAATTCATAATGTGAAGAAAATCGGTTAACCTAATGTGCGACTTTAGAGAATATCTAGTAAAATGCTACTAAACTTGCCTTTAAAGTTGAATTGGTAATTTGCTTAGGCATATGTCGCTTTTTCATAACATTTTTAGAAAAAATTGGTTTTATAGGGGTCTGAGGGATTTGTGGCTTAGCTTTTATATGTTTTGGGATTTTATGCACTGGATACAATGTAATTACATTTAATTAACAACTACCAAGTACGCCATCAATACTTATCCCGGCCAACACTATATTTATGTTAGAACAACTAAACTTAGTGAAAATTCTGTGTTTGAAGAAAATGTGTAGATATTATAATTGTAGTACGAGAAAATCGTGTATTTTATACAATTTTTTTTTCGAAGTTTTGGGGTTAAATTTTGAAAACAGGGTACTTAACTTATTTTTTCTCGGATTAACTTTTTTTTACTAGGAGCAGTACCTTTAAATATTTTTAGAAAAGGATGAATTACGTGGATTTGAATAAAAATATAATATGGTGGTTCACACTGATGATACCTGTTCCCAAGACATTCCTACATATATCCGAAGGGGTTTGACTTCTAAATTTTTTATCTAAGAATACATCAGCCGTACATAGGCTCCGTTTTATCTCTATTATATCATGTAAAAGTGACAGTTTCCATTCCCAAATTATTGTATGTAATTCCATTACGGGAAGTGTATTACTGTAATAGGCAGGAATTTAGGGTCCTATATATAGTCAATTAAATTTTTTTGCAATCATTGCACCTTCCGAGGTAAACATCTGACTCGTGTGCAAGAGTTGGTGTGGTAGGATACATATAGCATTCTCCATTTTTTTTTAAAGAATGATGTATTGATTGCCTAAGTTACTGGAGATTTAGGAAGACCTCTTCCAAAAGCGTGTTATTTGAGGCTAATATTAACAGATTTTTAAAATTTCTTTTAATTGGATATTCACGCTTAAGGGGTATGGTATGGTTAATATAGAATGGATATTAATAAATTTTAGATATTACTTTTTATGTACTTTATTAAGTGTACAACATCGCCCATAATTGATGATGAAAGATTTATTTATTGTGGCCTGATAATCTCGTTTTCTAGAAATGTGAAGTTACGTGTTGCAACATTTATAAATGTAGCTTCTGATGAGCTTGCCTCTGCAGAATTGACTGCCCTTATTTTGACATCGATTGGTCAACATAATATTCAGCAACATTTGCCCTTTTCCGACTCTCGTGTTGTTAAAGTCGGAGTAAATAGCCGTCTTCATTAACAACTGCAGATGCTGAAGTATGCCGAAATTAGTGACCGTGAAAGTTTCTGAATTTGATAAATATAAATTACTAGCAGTTGGATATTGTGTTAATGCGTACAGGTTGTATGCCACGTTTTCCCAGTTTATAATTTATAAAAAGGCGTTGGTACATCATGTATAAAAGTGATTATGTTTATGAAGGAAATTTGGTTTGTTAGAATGAAGGTAGGTGAAGCATTTTTTGTGTGTTATGAATGTCAACAAGTAATATATCACTATTCTGTTTAATATCGTTGATTATAATTTGTTACCAACACGTTGCATCTGCATGCTCCTACTATTCCCATAACTAGGACAACCTAGTGAAAAAATGATGTATAATATCACTAAGACTGAAATTATATTTAAATAGTTGAAGAAAAAAACAATACCTTCCATCTCAAGTAGTTTTCATCAGGAGCGTCAGTTATAATTTTGTTAACATCTTCTAGACTTAATTTATCTATTTTTTGGGCCTATATCCTTCAGAATGCCGCTTTATGTACTTTTTAAGTTAGATAAAATTACTTATATATACATGCTTATATAAATTGATGTCGATTTTAACATAGAACATACAGATCATACGGTAAACACTATATGCAATTAATGTATTTTTCATAATTTGTTTAACTTGTTACTATTACACCCATTCTTTAAAGGTATTATATTTGGTCTGATAAATGTTTCTAGGCGTTTTTGGAGTAAATGATCAGTTACAGTTTCTGCTTCTTTTTTTTTTTTTTTTTTTTTTTATAATTGGAGATGTATTTTCGAAATATTGCTTTCCATTTTTTCTTATAAAATGTAATCAACAAAAAAGAAATGTATGTATTCAAGTTTTTGTTTAAAAAGAATTAAGATGGTATTTATAAGTTAATTTTAGGAATGTTTACAATGTAAACAGAGGAGGTTACCTTCTGAAAGATTACAGAAGTTAGTTTAATAACGTCGGCCGCCAAATGCTGTTGCACTGGTAGAAAGCCTCAGCGATTCCAGTGGAGCAGCGAGCCAACCCTAACGCCCACATCGTGGGGGCCGGGCAACGTGGCACCTGGGTTTCTCCCGTGTCACGGCTAACTAGGGCTCTGGCGGGTCAACGACTACCCCCCCGTTGGCCTCCTGTTTATGTCGCCCTTCCTTTAGATCCCTGTTCACTTTATCCTGCCTCTACATCCGGCTCAATCCTACGGTGTTATGCGATCCGTGCCTATAGGATGGTTGGTCCCGGAGCCTAATCCCGGGGACGTTACGGAGCCTCTGGGATAACAGGCGCCCTCCCAGAGTAAGTAGCCTTACCCGGTCATTGCGGGGCTCTCACCGGGTGGACTTCACCTCCCCAGCTACTCGTGGGAACAACATGGAGCAGAACCTTCAAATTTTAAACACAGACCTTCGGACGAGCGGGCGGATGCCCCCACGTCCGAGGCCACTACACAGCCTCCCCGGAGAGCCCTAAGGACGCTATCTCTATAGGAGGTTGACGTGATGTCCGACATGGACATTCTTGCAGTCCGTCTGTCAGGCGCGTCCAACAGGCGGGTGCAAAGGTTAGTCGATCAAGGCACTGATTTGGCAGTCGCAAGACGATCCATAATCAGGGAGAACCTTGTCCGGCAACAGGAAGAAAAGGCTCAGGCCGGAAAAAGGCCGCGTTCGGAGGAAAGTACCCCGAAAGCATCGCGGCCGACGAAGAGGGCGAGACCTCGTACTTATGGGGAGGCTTTGTCCTCGGAGAAGGTCGCGATTGCCGCGGCCGATTGCCCGGACACGCAGTTGGAGCCGGATAGGCTGAAAGCCATCCAAAAATCCCAGCTGTCCAGCATGGCGGCCTCCACGGATGACCGTCAGGTGCGCTTTCTTAAGTGCACCCATAAAGCAGGGTTTCTCCTGCTTACATGCGCAGACAAGGAGAGTGCGTCCTGGGTGACGGAGGTCGTCCCTACGCTGCGGCCCTGGGAGGGCGCTGACCTCAGGGTTCTGGTGGGGGACGAGGTCCCGAAGCCAGTGACATGCTCGGTCTTTGTACCCCATGAGGATGGCGAGCCGGTGACGGCGGAAAGGGTTGTCAGCCTCTTGAGGTTTGGCAACCAGGGCCTCAACCCCGGCTTGTGGACCGTTATGGGGTGTGTTCCGGAGAGCAAGGGACAGCTCTTCACCTTCTCCATGGGAAAGGAGTCCCTGGAAATCCTGAGGAGTCTAGACATGGCTCATTCTACGGGTTCGGCAGGTTGAAGTTACGAACCAAGGAGAAACGAGGCGATGAAGAAGGAGTTGGGGCCCCTTCCGCCGGGCGGATCCCCTCCACTTCTAAGCTGGCGGGGGCCGCCGCGTCGGATGTTCCCACAACGGAGGCTCGCATACCCAAGCCCTCAGCCGGCCGTAAGGCAGGCGAAAAGAGAGGCAAAAAACCGACAGGGGGAAGGGCTTGCCCGTCGCTCTGGGCGAAGCCGGGGTCAGCCCGCTGTTGAGGCCTCAAACCCCTCAGCGGTGTCTGGCGCCCGAGCGTGCCGAAGTGCGGCGGGTGACGAGCCTAGCTCGCCTTCCCCACCCCTACTACATCTTAGGATGGGGCTACGGGTCCTGCAAATCAACCTCCATCACGCCAAGGCCGCTTCGGCGGTCTTGTGCAGGAGGTTTTAATCGGAGCGACTACACATCGCTCTGGTGCAGGAGCCGTGGCTCGTGGTCGAGGAAGTCAGAGCGGCCTCAATTGATGGCACTTTGCTCAGGCGATTTTGTTATAGCAATCATCTCGGCACGGACCGAAGGAGGCTGGTGGCCTGCTCCGCCTACTTTCCCGGTGAGGACCAGTCTTGCCCGCCGGACCTGATGGGAGAGATCGTCGACTTCTGTGAGGCGAAGAATCTCCCGCTCTTCGTGGGATATGATGCCAACGCACAGCATGGGGGAGCAGCAACTGCAACAGCAGAGGTAAGTCCCTTTTGGATTTTATCTATGGTAAAGGGTTACTAATCTCTAATTTAGGTCAGGAACCCACCTTCGTTACGGTGGCCAGGAGAGACGTGCTGGACTTGACCCTGACCACCCATAGGCTGAGTGATGACATCAGGAACTGGCATGTGTCTTCGGAACCATCTTGCTCCTACCACAGGCACATCAGGTTCACCATCGACACCCCCCCGCTGCAGCAGATAACATTCCGGAACCCTCGGGAGACCGACTGGGAAGGATTTGTGGATTCCCTCAAGAACAGAGTAGCACAGGGAATCTCTGACGGGAGAGGGGTGGAGGATCTTGAGCGGACGGTGCAGGTAGAGGAGGTGCAGAAGGCGATAGCCACTGCCTTCCAAGAAAACTGTCCGGTAAGGTCAAGACCACAGAGAGGAAAGACGGTCTGGTGGAACAATCACCTCGAGAAATGAGGGCCGAGGTGAGGAAATTGTTCAACAGGGCCAAAGTTACCCAGAACTGGACCGGCTATCGGTACGCCCTCAGCAGTACAATAAAGAAATTAGGAAAGCCAAAAGACGTTCGTGGAGGCAGTTTTGCGAGGAGATTGAGGACTCACCCTCGTACGCCAGAATCCACAGAGCGTTGGCCAAAGACGGTACTGCGAAGGAAGTGGGGTTCCTCCGAAAGGGGGATGGAACCTTCACTGTCTCCGAAGAGGAAAGCTTAGAGCTCCTCGCGGAGACGCACTTTCCAGGCTCATCCCGACTTGCAGGCCCAGAGGTGGCGGGGATCCCTGGGGATAGGCTCATTAGACCATCCCCAGAGGACTGGAAACTCGCCACTCTCATAACAAGGCCAAGCAAAGTCAGGTGGGCCATCAACAAATCCCTACCTTTCAAATCTCCTGGGACGGATGGGATTTACACGGTCTTTCTACAGAAAGGACTAGATATTCTTTTACCATACCTGTGTAGAATCTTTAGGGATTGCATAGCCCGAAGATATACGCCGGTACCGTGGCGTGAGGTCAAGGTGCTCTACCTCCCTAAGGTGGGTAGAGTGTCTGACCTTACGCCAGGCTCGTATAGACCGATTAGCCTAACCTCTTTCCTGAGCAAAGACCTGGAAAGGTTGGTGGACAGATATATTATAGATGAGGTCTTGTGTGTAAACCCCCTAAGTGCCCGCCAATACGCTTATCAACCAGGGAGGTCGGCTGAGGCCGCACTGGATGATCTTAACAGGCTGCTATCAAAATCCTTGGAGGATAAGGAAATTGCGGTAGCCACCTTTTTGGACATTGAGGGCGCATTCAATAATGTCTCGCGCACCTCGGTCATCAACTCTCTCCATAAAAGAGGAGTACCAGCAGTGTTATGCGGCTGGATGGAGTCTGGCCTAAGCAATCGAATTAACATTTCGACAATAGGCCAAACCACCCTTAGGGTAAAAGTAGGGAGGGGGTGTCCACAGGGAGGGGTTCTGTCCCCTCTGATGTGGACTTTGGTCGTTGATGACCTCCTCCACCAACTATCTGCGGATGGCTTTGACTGTCTAGGCTACGCAGATGATTTGGCGATCGTGGTAAGAGGCAAATACCTTCCTACGATTGCAGAGCGGGTTCCAGCAGCTCTAAACCTGGTTAGGAACTGGTGTAGGGAGGAGGACCTGTCCATAAACCCCCACAAAGCCATAATAGTTCCTTTCACATTGCGCCACAAGTTGGAAGGCCTTAGGCCTCCATTATTTGGGCACACCCCGATTCCATTTGCGACGGAGGCAAAGTACCTTGGCGTGACTTTCGACCGAAGATTTAATTAAATTAATTGTTTTAATTTAATTACATACATGATTTTTTTTCCCCTTATGCTGCTGTATATTTTACTTCAATTACTTTTAACATATTTCAATTTTATCCACATTTTACCATTATTTATATTAACTCACCCTTGACTGATGACATTAGTAAATTCCCATTTCCGAAACCTTGTGCTAAAAACCTTTTTTTTCGTACTTACTGGGCCTTAAAACAAGTTTTTTGTAAAAATGCAATTACCAAATATTTAACACCATCGTAACTTCGTTTTATAGAGTAAGAAAAAGTAAAAACTATTTGAAATTTGAATTTTAATATAGGGAAATAATTAAAATATGAATAATCTTTTTATTAGAATAATGATAATAATAATAATCATATGATTAACTACTAATAATTTTTTTTAGCTTTTTCAAAAAGTGGGACTATCAAAAGACTAGTAACAAAAAATGAAAGAGGTAAGTAACTATAGTAAAATCATAAAATCATAGTAAATACATAACATAGAGTAAATAATTTATTATATCGTAGAAAATTTTTTTTTTATGCATTTAAAATCTTTTTCGAAATGTCCGAATTAAAGGCAGAAGAGGTAAGTATTTTTCAGTAGTTTCTTTTAGGGAGGTTTTCAAGCTCGGTGAATAAAAATTCCATCCCACAGATGTGAGCAATACAGGATTCCTCGTTTTTTTTTCTCATCAGATTTATTGTTACCATTTTATTTAATTATATATTGCCTTAAAATTCGTATATTCTAATACAAATACTATCTTTTTAAAATTAATGCTCATAAATTTAATTTAATGACAATAATTTGACATAATTTTTGAGATACTTTTAAAAAGTTACATTAAATTTTATTATTAAAACAGATTTTTATGCACATATTGGGTTGTATTAAATACCTATCTAATTTTTAGATATGCATAATTTATTATTTTTTTTAATTTCCTATATAAAATGCTGGAACTTATTGTAGCTAATTAGTTGCTAAGCAAATACTGATTCGTTATAGAAGACATTTCAAATACCTACCAATTCAGTATATTAATGACATATTGAAAATAACTGGACAAGCAAGAAAAGCAATAGCCACGCTCAACTCAGTTTTATGGAGGACTGAAAACCTTCCCATAACGGAAAAGCAACATTTTTAAGGCAATCTTCCAAGCTATGAGTCACAGATAGACGTGGACCATAACGAAGCAGTACAGAGAGAAATTGCTAGCAGCCAAAATGGATTTTTAGAGAGACAATCTGCTAGAAAATCGAGGAGGTAAAAGTTAAAAATTCTGACATAAGAAACATTCTAGTAATAAAGAAAAATCTCCTCATAACAATGGAGAAACAGAGGCTGCAATGGTTTAGCCATGTAAAAAGAATGGAAAATCTAAGATTGCGAAAAGAAATAGGTTTTTCGAGAAAAATCACTTAAATAAAAATTATAGAATTGTATTGTGCATTGAGCAACCAAAGTTTAAAGAAAATCCTTTGTTTTCTAGAAAATGGCAAAAAACTCAAAAACCTATTCTATTAAGTTGCACATCGTTAACGGATTTCCTGCAATATTTCTAATGGATATTAATATTATACATGATAAAATAATACATTCTATTTAAGTGGCATTTTACAAAAATGTTTCAACTTTACTATTCTCTTAAAAATTCCAAAAACCAATTTCCTAGGACATGTTTCAAATAAAAAGTGATAGGTTTTATGTGTGTAAATAGTATACGAAGTTTAAAAAGAAAATCGTTTAAGCTTTTTTCGAGAAATCACGAAAAAGAAAAAACTCTTCGGTAAAGTCGCTCAATCGGTAAAGTCGGTCAATATGCTTTGCCCGAAATCTTATAACAGGTACGCTAGTGATACCTAAACGGTATACCAAGTTTGAGCTTGCTGCAATATTACGTTTTTGAGTTATTTTGTTAAAACGCAAACGCACATACAAATCTCTTGCTAAGATATTTTTACTTTCTCTTACTCCTAAGTGCCAGATTTCAGATCGTGTTTGATTTTCCTCTTCTTCTTTTTCCTCTTCCGTTACCGCTAAAATTCTAAAGAAAACATTAAGAAATAATGCAAGCACCTAGTTCTAGTAAGCAATAGTCTGCAAATGGACTAGAAATTAGAAGATGCTCAGTTGGTCGAGAAAAAAAAATTTAATAACTGAAAGCATTAGTGAATAGAAAATCCACTTTATAATGAATTGGATTTCATAGATGTAATAGTGTAAATGTTATACTGCTTGGGTATTTGTGACACCATTTATAATAAAGTGTGTGTTTTTAAATAAATATTTACTACTAATGTTATTATTAAATAACACAGTTATGCAGGAGTCTAGGTGATTAGCATGGTATATTAGATATAACTTAGAGGCAATATAAAAGCCTTTTTTTTATTTCTCTAGGAAGAGAATACTACCCTTCAAGTACCCCAACTGGTAACTGGACATGGGGCAAGAAAAGGATTTGCTGGATTAGGACGAGTATTTGGAAATGATCCATCAAACTTTCTTCCACCTTGGCCTTTATGGAATGATTGGCATATAAATGAAACAGTTTGGGACTTAACAGCAAATGAATTAAAAATGAGATCTGCAGCGTTTACAGCAAGTGCAGAATACAGAAAAGGTGACGGCATGCGTGAACCAGAAAAAGTAAGTGTTTGTACAAGTGAAATAATACGCTTATTCATTCGTCAATGCTATTAAAATATCATAAGCTTTAAGAAGTTAAAAATTTGCAATCAAAAGTGTTATCGTCTACAATTTTGATTATCAGTAAACTAGATTATGTCAAGGAAATTTATGTTTGAAGGGTTAGAGAACCTGAAGGAGAGATTGAGAGGCAATAAGATGGAACCCGTGTGAGAGCAGTTGCGTTGGAAACTTGATGGAAAGTGATGAGTGTGTTTAGCATGTAGTAGTGTATCTGTGTCGGGCTGGATTTATAATGTATACTGGAACCTTAAGTGCTGTTATCAAAATCTAATTTGTTTTGTTTTTGTAAAATCTGTGATTTGTGGGTAACAACTATAACATAACAGTAGTTAATGAAAGTTATAAGATTACTAATTACAGATAGTTACCAGATCACTTGTAACAACAAACATAAAAGAAGTAAAAATTGTTCCCTACAATAATTAGTAGATTTGCTTAGTTGGGCTTTTTTCTTGTCATTTTTCCCAGCTAAGCTCTTGTAAATATGTATATAAATCTGACATTAAACAAATATTTTATTATTATTATTCAAAATATTTTCATGAATAAATACAGGATTTAAAGGTGAAATATACAGTTCAACCATCTACGTAATAAAAAAGGGTACTATACATTTAGTGAAAAAGTAACTTTAAAGGGAAAAGAACAACTTTAAAGAAACTTGGTCACTTAAAATTGTGAGAATTGAATCATGAGGGTAGGTCGTGTGTATATTTCACAACGGATATTTTTTGAATGTTACCTGGGATTTGACAGCACATGAATTAAAAATAAGTTTTGCATTAGTTAAGCAAGCATTGCAGGAAAAGGGGAAAGTTAAGGCATCCATGAAGTAAGAGGAAGTCCGAATTTTGGTGTGTGTTTATTGTTAAATAGAGAGGAATCTATGTTTTAAATCCAAAATCAGTCGACTAATTAATTACTGAATGTATTGCTCTTCAATTTGCTGTATACAGTGCAGTCTGGATTATCCGTCACGTTCGGGACCAGACGGTTGTCGGATAAGAGAATAGACAGTTAACAGAAAACAAGGTTGGAGAATTTATATTTTATTAGTTTTTTAAAAACATGCCACTCTGCTTTTTATATGGGGTTGTGACCGTCACGGAAACCGAGCCAGCAGTAAAAAGTTTTTTTTTTGTATTTTTTTTAATTTAATTTTTTTTTATTTTTATTTGTTGCATGTTTTTTCTAATCTTTGATTTTATTCTTGTGAGGGTTTGAAGAAACTCATCATTGTTGACTTTTTTTAGAATTCCTCACTTTCTTGGCTGCAAGAACTTGCAGTTTCCTTAAAAGTAAATTTGATGCACTATCACACTCTTCTTGGTTTCGTACCTTTCAATAAACTTGGAAATCGAAATTTCGGCTTCGGTGTTAGTAATTTTTGAAATTTGAATTTCATCTTCTTCATTGTCGCTATTATTTTCATCAGTTGGATGCAAATTTTCAATTATTTCGTCATCACTCAAAATGACCTGTTTCAGCATCATCCATTTTTATCCAAGTACTAATATACTTTTCATTTAAATTATCGCCAGGAATCAATTCCGTCACCAAATGGCGGAAGTCCTCGATACTTGGCTCAGAATCTGCTGATTGCCGTTTGGATGCTGGTAAACTTTGGAGCCAAAGTTCATTCCAAGCGCCCCACAATGTATTTTTTTTCACTTCGTCCCAGGCTTCTGCAACGTTGAAAATTGCATCTTGATGGTGTAGGTTTTCCATATGCTTGCCATTTCAGATTCTTTTTTCGCCATGTCGCACAGCAACTTTTCCATGAATGCTCTGCGATAATAGCGCTTCAAAGATTCAATAACCCCTTGATCCATTGGCTGAATCAATGGAGTTGTATTATGTTACCGTCATCACTTTTGATCCCTCAAGATGGGTGGCTTCCAGCGTTGTCCACTAACAAAATTGCCTTTTGTGGCAAGCCTTGAGATTCCAGGAACTTTTTCACTCGTGGAACAAATTTTTTATGAAACCAGTCGAGGAAAATGCTCAAATCCATCCATGAGTTTTTTGAGCATAATAATCGACCGGGAGCGTTTCCATATTAACATTCTTGAAAACATGAGGTTTTTTCGATTTTCCAATTACACCTAACGGCAATTTGCAGGTACCAGTAGCATTAGCACAGACCATCATGATTATCCTCTTCTTTTGCATTTTATATCTATGGACGTCTTTTTCGGAACCAGAAGCCAAAGTTTTATCGGGAAGAGCCTTCCAGAATAATCCGGTCTCGTCAGCATTGAAGACTTGTTCGCGACTAAACCCCAATTCTGCTAATTCTGTCAGGAGTTTTTCGCGGTAACTGTCGACGACGGAACTGTCAGCACTTAACTTTTCACCAACCACGCACAGCTGTCGAATCCCATGCCGATTCTTGAATTTGTCGAGCCAACCGATACTTGCTTTGAAATTCGGGTCACCACCAAGTTTTCCATTCAACTCAATGGCTTTTGCCGATAAAATTGGCCCTGATATCGGTAGTCCATGAGAACAACTTTGCACAAACCACTGGAATAATGCATTATCCAAGTCTTCATTAGTTCTCTTCTTTGCGTTGCCGTCGATGGATTCCATTTTGGATACATGGCCAACAATTTTCTTCGAATTTTTTTTTATATCATTGACAGTCGTTCTTCCAATTCCGTAGTCTAATGATATTTTTGCAGCGCTTTCACCATTCTCCAAACGTTTGACAATGGCTGTTTTGTCACAAACAGTCAAGACAACTCTCTTGCGTTTTTGTCCTCGATTTTCTGACATTTCAGATTTTTGGAACGTATGTCGTAACGAAACTTATAGAAGAAAGTTGAAAGTAATTTTAGGAATCGACTGACTGATGATACTAATTCAATAATGAGAATATCTCAGGTCAAAGGCTTATTATTTAAAGGCCGCGAGCGGGTCTTGTATCAGTGTAGAGGAAGAAAGGGAACCATATTTTGAACGAAATTCATTTGGTTGGAAAATCCCCAGTCACCTGAAAGAAATCTCATGATACAATAAAATTTCTGTACTTTCCAAACTCGGTTATTGGATTAGACGCGTTTGTTCCGCCCAATTGTAGATTTTGGAAAATCCAGAAATTATATTGCGCCCGCGCCGTGTAGAATAAAGAGTACATAATGTGACGGATAATTGGAGGTGACGGATAAAAGAGTGACGGATAATCGAGACTGCACTGTATACTCAAATTATGTCCTACTTATTTTTCTTCATATTTGGATAGTTTTTACGGGGGTTATAGTGCGCTACAGCCTTGAAAGATCTCTTATTCCCATCTACGTATGCCAAGACTTAAAGCACCCTCACTCTGGATATGCAGCGTCCAACCTAGCGGTTACGTCGATCCGGACAAAAAGACAAATTACCGCCCTTAAGAATATATTGTACGCAGCCAGTGGTGCCATCTAGGAGAGAAAGCATGTATCGATATAGCCGGCCCCTTCCCAAAATCTAAAAGGGGAAATCGCTACATACTAGTTGCAGCGGACTACTTTAGCAAGTGGACGGAGGCATATGCTTTGCCAATCCAGGACGCATCAGCTGTGGGCGAAGCTCTAGTGAATAACCTGTTCAGCCGTTTCGGGAGAAACTTTGAGTCACAGGTATTCAAGGCGGTCTGCGAGATTCTTGGCATCAGGAAGACGAGGACAACGCCGCTTCACCCTCAGTCTAACGGCATGGTGGAGCGATTTATCAAGACTCTAGGAAGCCATTTAAGGCTTTTGGTGAGTGAACGCCAGGACGGCTGGGACGAACACATACCTCTAATAATGATGGCGAACCGTTCGGATGTCCACGAGACCACGGGGCCGCACACCAGCCAGCGTTGTGCTTGGAAGAGAACTTCGTCTACCCAGTGACCTTTTATTTGGTAGCCCAGAAGAGGAGGAACGGACGTGGACAACTATGCAGAAGAGCTTCGCCGCAGATTGAGGATCATCCATGGAAAGGTGCGCGACAAGATGGTGTTAGAAAGTGTCCGGATGAAAACGCGGTACGATCTACGGGTCAGCGGAAGGACCTTCCAGGAAGACGAGAAGGTATGGCTGTATAATCCGGTACGGAAGAAGGGAATGTCCCCAAAACTTCAAAACGATTGGGAAGGACCTTACACAATCATCTCAAGGCTCAACGACCTGGTATACCGAATCCAACGGACATCCAGATCCAAAATGAAGGTCGTACATCTGGACCGGTTAATGCCTTACGTCACCAGCAATGTTTCTGTTCGGGATGAACAGATCTGAGAGGGAAGCAGTGTAACGCAGCCTGTGGTACCATCTAGGAGAGAAGGCGGGTACCTAAGGTTCTCTTAGTGGCCGCAGGAAGCGCTGACGGCGCTCTAGTTCTCTCTAGAAGAATCGAGGAAGTTCTAGAAGATTCCCCCGCCGGCATAAATAGTGGGACCGCAGAGAGTTGGGAGAGTTTTCCAGTTACAAACGAAGTCACTAGTTTGTGAAAATTGTATAAAAAGTGAACAAAGTGAACATTTGTGGTTTAAACTGTGAAGTAATTATTATTAAGTGTTGTATTTTGTAATTTATTGTGTATAACAATAAATTGATGTTTTCTTTATTGAAGTTTAGAGTATTTTATCTATACGAACCCACTTAAAACTAGTTGCAGTAGTTAGTCTAGAGGGAAAAACGTTACAATACATACATACATACATACACACACACGGAGAGAAAGAGAGAGACCATTTGCTAAAAACCACTTTTTTGGACTCAGGAGACCTCAAAACGGATATTTCCGGTGAAAAGTCGATATCGAAAATTGGACACGATTACAATACTTCCTCTTACTAGGAGTAATAAAAACAAAATCCTATTTTGTAAAGTCGGGTTTCCGGTTAACCGAAGTTCTTTAAATTTTTCTAGCAATGCTTTTAATATATATTGAAATTACATGTGGTAGGACCATGTATTACATCAAAGTGTCACATTAGAGGAAAGGTTAAAACTATTGTTCCCACGAAAGTCTTTAAAAAAAATTAAAGCCCTCCCCCTAGAAAATGTTTCAATTAAAAGTGTAGGCCTTAGTATGCAAAGTTAAAAAAAAAAGACAGTAGATTCCGTTATAGAGAAAATCGCGAAAAACACTGTAATACTTAAAGTGGCTCTTCCGATCGATGGATTTTGGCCGAAACCTTCATATGAGATGTGGTGGTAATACCGAAACGGAATACCATGTTTTGAACTTCTTGGGCTTTTCGTTTTTGAGATATTTTGTTCAGACACACGTACCAATTACTAAAAATATTTTCTTGCTCAGGAGGCCTCCTTAAAACACGTATTCCCAGTGGGAAAGTGAAACTATATATTGGTCGATTAAAGTTATACATTTATAAAATAACGATGTAGATCAGAGAGACCGCCTGCCACCCACAACTATAAATTCAAAATCTAACTAATTATTATTATTAAAAAAAAAAATAAATACATAAAACACCGGATGTGTTGTTGAAGCTTGTCAAGGAATGTGCGCAGTGTTACCACAACACACATGTCCGAATGTACAGAAAGTAAATCGACATGTATTGTCTAATAGCCGTGTTTCCTTCCTCTATCTCTATATATATTATAAATGTGCTGCTGCTGCTGAAATTTTGAAACTCCATATTGGTACACTTCTATTTAGAATGGAATGTGATAATTACTTTGCGAAATGTTATATCTTACAACAAAATCTGGAATGTACATCTATCATTGCTCCACGAACCAATTGATCGCTCTTTAAAATAGATTATTTGGCTGTAATATTTGAAATATCCGCTTTTTTATGCAAAAAAATATAACATCGTTTGATAGTTATTAATTTTTGAATTTATTCAAATTGATATCGTATGCCGCCAAGGAAAAAACGAAGTTGCAGATTCTGGGCCCGTCGATGACAAACATTCCAGATTTTGTTGTAAGATATAACATTTCGCAAAGCATTTTTGACTTTTTCATCAGTTAAGCTATTTGAGTCAAATGTGAGCAGTAAGTAGGATATATTAAGAAGAACTTCAAAGCCTAGCGTAGTTTTGGCTGGTCATAGTGAGATCTGATTCTAGTGTTGTCTTGCAACATTATTGGACATTTCCTGGTGACCAGTGGAGGTTATTTCTGAGCAGATTTATGATGATACTGGTGAAGTTCAGGAAACGGTGGTACTAGAACTAAGGGAGTAGTGAATTATACCGGCTATAAACCAATATTTGGTCACTAGTTTTTGAAAACTTCTGGTCACAAGTTATGACGCGAAGTAATATAAGGATCATTTCTTCCACGTCTTGCTAGGCTTGTATTTCTCACTTAGCCCACGTAGAACCACTTATCCAACTTTCTCTAGGCTTGCAATTGACTGGAATTAAGATAGCATTATCATCTGATGCAAGTTTTTTGACCTGAAGAGAATAGAATCTTTCAGTTCGCTGCCTCATTTGGATTTTGGCAGAATCCTTCGTATGAGATGCAATGGTAATACTGAAACGGAATACCATGTTTCGAACTTTTTGGGCTTTTCGTCCCAAGAGGTTAACGTTAGGTAAACATCGCTATAAGAGGAAGAATCCCCGTGGTTCGATTTTATTTTACATCCACCAAGAAAATTTAATGAATTACAAACGATGTACGATCATTAGCACTTCCATTTCCAAATGCTGATAAAAAAGATCTATGGTCGCGTATTGTTCAAGAAAAACTACGCCATGCTAATCTATTTTTTAAATTCTTTTTTTAAACTGAATTGCTAGAGAGAAAATAAAGATAAAAGTAAATAGTGGATCCCGTCCTAAAAAATAATGGACTAGCCCCACTTCTTCAGGAATTTCGGTTACCCTGCGTATATCCCCAGCTAGAAATATGATAAACACTAACATTGACACTTCCAGTAATCACGTAGTACATACCGAGCCTGCAGAGTTATTTAATGTTTACAATTAAATGGATTTAACGCAGCCAATAGCCACACAACTCGCCATCACATCACAACTTCCAACCTAGTTACGCACATTTCTACACTTCGCTGATAACTAAGAACGTAATATCTAAGTTCCGATAGTAACCCCTAGATGTGCCATAAGAGATCTTTCGGTCGATTTAATTAGCCACACCATCTACATTACTAATACGCTAAATAGGTAAATAAACTACAATTTCTAGATTTAGCTCCTCTCTAGACAATTGTCTATCTCACTACTAGCCATACCTATTTTCACAAACAATTTTACACTTAAGATGACTATATAAACAAATTACAATACATAGATGTATTTTTCCCGTGACTGATTAAGGAAATAAATTCACTGGCCGATTGACTAAGACAGTGACTTGTGAATTCACCTGCTAATAATGAATAATTAATATGATTCTATAACAATATACCAAAATGCTAAAGAAGAAGATATTGTGGAGCTAATTGGAGAATATCAGGAGGTATTTGAATCACAATTCCAATATGAAGGGAGAGGGACGTTGGAAGTATGATGTTGGCTAAGTGATAGCGTGAAGGAATTCATCGCTATGTACATAGTAAACTATAATATATATATGTACATATATAGTAAAGGTTACAACACTGACTACAACCGTTTTCGTGTTAAAAAATGAAACTAGGTGAAATTTTATTGAACCAACTCCCCTTCCCCTACTTCTTTCCTCTGATCATGGAAAAATATTCCAATCCTACATGTTTACTTCCTGTTATTCCATAGTAAGAGGAAGTATTGTGATCGTGTCAACTTCGTCGAAATTGAGTTTTCACCGGAAATAGATATTTTGAGGTGCCAAAAATAAAAAAATAAAAAAAAATGTTTCTAGTAAATAATCTCTACGTGTTTAAGCAGAATATTTCAAAAATAACAAGTCACGAGAAGCACAAACCCCAATTCCCTTTAGGCACTACCACCTCATCAGACACGAAGATTTCGGGCAAAATCCATCAAGTGCAACTTTACTGAATGGTATTATTTTTTTTTTTATACTTTCTCTTACTCCTAGTAACAGAAAGTATTGTAATGTGTCAAATTTTCGATATCGGAGTTTTCACCGGAAATATCCTTTTTGGGAGGTCCCCTGAGTGAAAAAAAGTGGTTGTTTTTAAGCAATGGTCGTGTTGTGTTTGTGTAGTGTGTGTTTGTGTGTTTATTAGGGGAAATGTATGTATGTATGTATGTATTTGAACAGTATAGCTCAAAAATGAAAAACCGTAGAAAATTGAAACTTGATATTCCGCTTAGGTATCACCATGGGATCTGACACTATGTTATCTGTCAAAATTCCTCAACCGGAAGTACCACTTTACTAGTTGGATTTTTTACTTTTTTTGCAATTTTCTCAAAATGGCTCCGACGATTTTCATTAAACTTCTAACATCAACCACACATACAACGAACTACAACTTTTATTTGAAACAATTTCTCCGGGAAAATGCATTTAAGGGCACTTTTGGGGGAGGAGTGGGATTAGGCTTCCATCTAAAGTGCTATTTCAGTTTATTAGACAATTCTGTCATCTAAATAATGTTAATTAGAATTAAATATGTTGTTGAAATTCCGAGTTTGAGTAAAATCGAATAACCGGAAGTGCGTTTACTTTACCACTTTACTAAATGATTTATTCACTTTTTCGCAAATTTCTCAAAAATGGCTCCGACGATTTTTTTGAAACTTCGTATATGAACTAAACATGTAAAGATCTACATGTTTTATTTAAAACATTTCTCTGGGAAAATGCATTTAAGGGCACTTTTAGGGCAGGGGTGGGGTTATGTTTTTCTCTAAAGTGCTATCACAGTTGATTATACAATTGTATCATGCAAACAAAATTAATTGAAATAAATAGACGGCCAAAATTCCGAGTTTTAAGAAATTTAGTAAACCGGATGTGCGCTTTTACTGAACAGTTTTTTCAGTTTTCGACGAATTTCGTTAAATTTGGTTACACAAACTATAAAATTTGTCAATTACAATTTTTAGAACAGGAGTAAGAGAAAGTTGTGTGAGTGTTTCACACCAGATTTTTTTTTTTTACTTCAGTTTCCGCAATTTTCTTTAAACTTCACTAAATTATCTACACATATAAATACCTATCACTTTTATTTGAAACATTTCCGGAGAAAGTGTTTTTGGGGGGGGGGGGATTCTGGGGGAACAGTAGTGTTATGCTTTCCTATATTCAGTATAATATATAGTTTTACCACCTACATAATATTAATACACATTAAAAGCACACATTGATAGAATTCCAAACTTGAAGAACATCACATTACTGGAAATGGATTTAACAGTATAGGTTTTTGAAGTTTTGGAATTTTCTCGAAAAAGGTTACAATGATTTTCTTTAAACTTGGAATGCTTACTACATAGACAGAAACGTATCACTTTTATTTGAAATTTTTTTTGAATAAATTAATTTTAGAGGGGTATTAAGGGTCTGTTAGTTTAATTTAAATTTGCACAAGCTTTGTTGGTTTTGACGTAGAGCGCTCCACATAAGGCATACAAGTAAAATTTACAATACCCAACTAAATTATGGCCAGCTCCACTAAACACCGTATCGTTGGAATTTTAAAGAAAATTTCTTGGTATTAATTAGAGTAAGTGTCGGTTAGTATTTCACACAAGAGGTTTTTTTCTTTTCTGCTTCTGCTCGCTATAAGACAGGAAGTAGTGCGATCGAGTCAAATTTTCAAAATTGAGTTTCCACCGGAAATGTTTTGAGGCATGAGAGAAACTTGCTTTTAAAATTTATATATTTTATAATAGTTGAATAAATAAAATAAGTTTATTCTGACGAAAAAGATTTGAATGGAATATGTGATACCCTCTGGATTATTGTCAGTGAAACGACGCATTAAAACTATGTTCAAGCATGAATGATTGATAGAAAAATGTGACACTTTCAATTATAGATAATTATGCATGGTGCCCTATTATTTTCTTCATGTAGGATGTTACAAAAGTTTGTATGCATAAAGATAGGATCTTATTTTTCAAAATATATACACCTTAATTTCCTAACATTTTTTACTCGCCTATCTTATTAAAAGCATTTCAATTTATTGACGATCCACTTTTTTGGTTCTTAGGCGAAAAACACCTCGCATCCTAATCGCGCTGCTACACAATGCCATTCTTTGAGACAACGAGCAGCCATAGACCGGAAAAGACTGTAAGTCTGCCACATCGGGGCTAAAGGCAGAGTGATATAAAACGCTTACTTCATGCAAGTCTACTAATTTTATCTGAGTGAAACACGAATGCTGGGCGGGAGCGCATCATGTTGCGGTTAATTACAAAGAGATATTTTGCTTCCAAGACTTTACAAAGCTCTAGCCAGCTGTTCAGCATAAAGTTCTGAATCAACAGTTCTGCCCTCTGGAACAAGCTCAAAATGCAAAACAACTTTAAAGTTCAATAGTTACACCAAACGTAAACCATGCCCCTCCCGAACCGATATTGGCTAACCACTGGTTGAACTTTGTGTAACCCATTGCTTACACTTGTTCGACTTTTTCAAAAAATATCAACTTTTCATCACTTGCAAATTATTATTTAGAAAAAAATCGGTCATCTTTTGGATTTTGATGTAACTTTTTCATACTCGGGCCTGGCTGTTTTGCCTAGCACTCTGGTTATTCATGAGGGTCATGCGATTTGGCCATGATTCATGAATTTCGGACATCCAACTTTCTGAGATGGCGGTTCACTGTGTCGTTCGATGCATCTACAACGGTAGGTAATCTTCCAGCGGACGTATCATCGAAAGCAGAAAGTATAGTTGTCCCTACTACTTCCTTTTTCCCATTGATGACCTCGATTGATGACATTGAATCACAATTTTTTTGCTTCGGATATTTTGGTTGCAGATTACAATAGCAATTGAGTGGTATAATTGTTTGGGTATACCTAACTGAGTAAAGGATTAGTCCAGTGGAATATTGATTTATAAATTATATAAACCAAACCAATAAATATCATGTATTATCTGACTTCAAAAATCAGCATTGTTTTCATGCACAAAAAGTTTCGTAACAACCCAGTAATACCCAAGTAATACGTAGGGGCTATATTTAGAATGAAGGAAATTATTTTTTCACCTTTTCTTATCAATATTTTGATATAGAGTGCGAATGTTCACGCACTGCACATAACATTACATGTCAATCCTCGAACTAGGTTAACGTACTTGGAATTTGATTTCATGTACTTCACGCTGAAGTCAATTCACAAATCAAACACACACAAAAGAGGGAAATAAACTAAAGATTATACAATGAAAAATAAATATCATAAACAGACATCTTTTATGTCAGACAGAGAATTTCCATCTTGAAACATAAAATTGCAACAAAATGTTTAATCAAGTTACAGAACTTCTTTTCAAAGTATGTATAATTTGTGTAAATTGGCGGGTGAAAATTTGCATCATAATTATTTCGTAAAACTTGTTCCTTAAAGTAAACAAAGTCCGATACTTTCACTGATAGAAACCCAGACCGGGCTTTAGTTTTTCTAAATTTGAAACATTAAAAAAAAAACAAAAACAAATCGCACATATTTTTAACGATAATGAGTAAAATACTGTGAATACAACTTAGCTTCAGTGAAATTGAGGAACTTGATTTTAGAAAGTGCCGGCAGTGTACTGTAACTAGAAATACACCTCACTTGTTTAATTGCTTTATTTATTTTTTAGTTTGTTTCCCCAAAATATTAAGAGAATTATAAAATTATATTACGCTAAAGAAAAAAAAAAATTCTTCTCCATTTTGCTCATTTAGCGATCGTGTGAAAGTTTAGAAGAAACTGAATGATCTCCAAAAACATTAATTTTAAAGTCCTCAGTTTGAGAAAGCTGCAAACTTGATTATCAATATACAGCATCTGTTAAAATCCGTCAACCGGAAGTTCAATTTTACTGATTTATTTTATTTTATTTTTGATTTTTCCTTGTTCTTCTTGAAAATGGTTTCAACAATTTTCTTTAAATTTCGTATACTTTCTACACACATTAAATAAATAATTTTTTTTTTTTAAACATATTCCCGGCAAAATTGATTTTTTGGGGTAATTCTTGAGGGAAAAATAACGTTAAACTTTCTTCTAAAGTACCATTCCACTACAAACTATGGTTCTACTATTTAACATTAATATACGATAGAAGCATTGCTAGAGCTCCTCAAAATTTCAACGATATCGATTAAACCGGAAGTGTGTCTTTTCAGAATAAGTTTTTGAAATTTTCTCGATAAAAACTCTAACGATTTCCATTAAACTTGGAACGCTAATTGTACAGATCTAAAACTATCAATGTTATTTGTATAATTTCTTCCAAAAAAATGTATTTTAGTTAATTATGCGGAATTTATGGCATTAAATTTCCAGTTACGAGTACATAGGGTTGGTTTAATGTTATTGGCACTTTCTTCTGGACTAAATGTAATGTAGGGGACTACTACCTGCCAGGGTACCCCCTTATCACCTCTATATTTATATTAGGACAAATGAGTAACATCTGAAATGTTGTAAAAGAAAAATCGTGTTTTTAGTTTTCAGTGATTGTCTGGTTCATTTTGTGGTCAACGATCGGTTGGTTTCAGATTTTCACCCGTCTTCACTTGTCTAGATAAACAGTTCGATGTCGTTGAGTTCACCAAATAAAATCAATTTAAAACTTACGGATAAGTTTTTTAATTGTTGTTGGAGAACGTTGAGATTATCAATTCAAAAATCAATATTACAAATAATTATCTAAATCAAGCTAATTAACACAATTAAGCACACACTTTCTTCATTCATAAACTTTGTTGTGAATAAGAGTTATGAATAGATCATTCATTGTTACACGAGTCTATACATCTAAGACGCTTAATCTGCGGCTATCATGTTATTTTCCCTCAATGTTTGGTTTCCGTCATACACTTTCTAAGAAAGGACACATGTCTAGACGTTGTGGCGTCATTATATGGCCCATGTCGCATAACGGACAATTTGACTTGTTAGATACGCCGACTTTATTTAAATGGTTCTGAAGATATTCGTGTCCATTCTGTTTTTAAATTCCTCTACCGATAGATATCTTGGAAGGTCCAAGAGGTATATATGTCCATTTAGTTCCTATATTTCTCTCTCAGCTTTGTCATAATGAAGCGCATTAAATCAGGAGATTAATTTTGCTTTTATCATTCTCTTTGCGCTTTTATAAGGTGAGCAGTTCATCATGTTACTCCATTTTGCGAGCCTCATGCCTTCCTTAGCCAATCGGTCTGCCTCTTCGATCCCTTGCACGCCACAGTAACTTGGTATACACTACAAACTATTTAAGCGGTCTTTTGCATTTTTAATGACACTTCAGGACGTCTGAGGATTCAATTCTCATATTATTTGCGGGAATAGCTGGTTGCGAGTCACTGAATATGACTACTTTTGGGTAAGGGAGATTTTGTAGACGACTTACCCTTCGAAGTTGGGTGGAAAGTTTTCTTACGGCCGCTGAAATCTCAAACGTTTTGCAACAAACTCCTGCGCCAGCGTACTGTCTAGTTTCGACAGTGAATAAGTGAAGCCATACATCTGCGGACCATACAGATAGTCACGAAGCCATACAGATAATTACATCGTTTCGGACGCATAACTACGTAGAGTTGCCTATCTATAGGCAAATGACAACAGGCTGTATGCTACAACTTAAGCTCACGGACTAAAGAATCATATTGCTATTCCTAAAACAATTATCTACATTATAAACTCACCCTAACAGTAATTGTAATACTTATATTCCAATTTATTGTGTATAAATATTTTTTTAAATTAAAATCTGAAATAATTATCTATTTCAGAGCGACCAGCAACAGAAAGCTGAAGGAGACAGTGGCACTTGAACTAAGTTTTGTAAATTCTAATTTACAATTATTAAGAGAACAACTGGCGGAACTAAATAGCTCTGTTGAATTATATCAAGGTGAAAGGTAAGTATTCAATTTTATAATTTTCATTATTATTACTATTATTATTATTGCTGTGTACTGGTTAAATTATAAAGGTTATGATGTAGAGGTTATTTGAATTTCCTCCATATTCTTTTATAATAATATCAACAATCTATTTGAAATGAACAGTAGTTTTGCCCCAACCATTGCTACCAACTATTTTATTAGCTATGCAACAGTGAATTAATTAATGTCCCTCTTTAAATGTGACTTACGCTATTCAACAAGTAATAGGACAAAAGTACTTAAGTGTCGTAGGTTGGCAATCCTATCCAACAGTTTAAAACAGTTGCTTGACCACTGGTTATAGAATACATAACCTCTATTGCTATATATTCATCAACGATAAGTCTCTTGAAATCCGCATTTTAGAAGAACAGCATTTAGTGATATCATTTCTGGCTTATGGAGGGGTAGTAAACCAACTGAACTTTACTATCAGTAGTATGAATTGTGGCTGATCAGTTAAAAAGTGGCCAACAGGTGTATCTCATCTGCGGCATACAGGAAGATCACTCGAGGTTTCATCTCCACTTGATACTCACTTTGATAAACAAAACAGACGAGTTATGATAGAAAAAGAAGTTTGCGATTCTGTAAAAACGACATGGTTTGCAAAGAAAGGGCCGACTCTTACTCCAGGACATCACTTGCCCACATACTATGCAGTCAACACTTGAAACTAATGCAAAATTCTACCGGTAAGGTTCTGCCATATCCGCCTTCACCTCAAATATATTATTGTTTAGTACCTTCAAGGAGACATTCGTGTAGCAGGATGATGGTAGCTCTAGTGAAATGAAAACACCGGAAATGACGCTCTACTCACAATATATATATTAAGGTTTACGTAATGAGGTGGAATGAGTATGTAGAGGGTAGAGGGACCGAGTAAAGAGCGACGATGTTACCGAGATGATGTAGAAATTGATGGCATTGAATGGATTTGAGATGAGATTTGAACATGGATTCGTGGTGAACTGTTCAAGGGTGATTTGCGATTGGCCTACTCTTCAAAGTTGATCAAGCTGACTTTGTTAAGCCCTTTGGTTTCCGGATTTTTATTTGAGTTTCAGATAGGTCTTTTGTTGAGAGCCTCTAGGAGGAATTCTTAGCCGTCCAATTTCAAGCTCATTCGCCAATACGTGGGTGTGACAAAGGAAGTAATAAATAGTTGAAGGGACTCTTGAAGGGAGGCACGATGGTGGCTTTCAGTGTGGCTGGTAATGGAACTATTGAGTTTAGCGCTTGTGGCGAATTTTCGTAATGTTAGGGCTGGCTAGTTTCCATTACAAGTGAAAACAAATGAGCAAAATTGGCTCCAGCTTCAAGGCAAAAAATTGTTCACTGCCGTCATAAAAAAACTAATAGAGAGATAAGTGACAAGTGTATAAGAATTAACGAAAAAATATGTACTAAGTACAACAAAATAAGTGACACTAACAATGATTGATAATTAGCTAATTACGTTGTCCGCACACAAGAATCGATTTTTAATTTACGTTATTAATGTAATGTTGATGTTTAATTGTTTTTCGAATCGTATTTTACCCAATAAATAATGAGGAATATTAAACTGCACTACAAAATATGTCAATAGGTTATTTGACGAAACAAAAATGTCGCAATTAATGTCGATAGATGTATTTAGAACGGCGCCCCTTATTTGAAATTACAGATAAATTATATGTGGTTTTATTGCCCCCTACACTGTATTTTTTATGAATTTTTTTTTTTTTTTTGAACACTATGATTGTTATGGCAATACTCTCTTTGCAGTCATTAAGACTAAACTAATATAGCCGTAATGTTTGTATTGTCTGGCTGTATGTTATTAGCTATCTTGGTTCTATTTTTCCCTTCCTTGAGAGAATACTATTGTTTCTCCTATATAATGTGATATAGTGTTCTGTATATGTATATACATCTCCAACAGTACCTCCTTCTACTATTATACATATTTCATAATATAATTAGTCTGTTACACATATTTGTAAATGTGGTGTGGTAAGAAGACGCAAAATTGTCCAAATCTATTTTAATCATTTTCAGAACTTAAGGAAAGTTTTTTTAAATGATATTCTCACTGGAAGGTTAATTCAAATTCAATAGAAACTTATCTTCGTTAACTTCGTACCCTTCTAAAGAGGGATATTGGATTAGCATCATTCTTCAGAGAAGTGATTGGTTCCCCATCCGGTATCTTGCAATAATGCCATGTACAAAAGGGTTTGTAGAATTTGATTGAATTAATTCAAATCCTTGAGGAATTGGGCAGAGTTTGTTGCATAAACATGTAGAGCGCTGGCTGGGCATCGCTTAGATGTGTCACATGCGCAAAGTACAAGTGTTGATGGCGATGAATAGAGAAATACAGTAAAACCATGACAGTTTTCTCCCCTAGTTTTTCTTCTTTATTATATTCACTAATATTTAGCCTGATCTCAAACTGTTTTAAACTATTATAATTTCATTGGGAAAAATCCATTTTGCAAAGTGAAAAATATATCAGAGACATTTTCCGTGACAGCCTGCTTCATTTTGTGGAATATGGAGTGTGTAAACTGAATTGGCTCTGTGCAAGTCTGTGTTATCACACTGTCTGACAAATGCATCCTGAAAAGATGGGCGAACGCCCGAAACCGGTCGATGACCACAAAATGAAGCAGGCTATCTTGGAAAATGTCTCTGATGCTTTCCAGCTCTGCGGAACACAACCACCACATGAAAAATTTATTATACAAATCATGGTTGCAATTTTTAATTATTCAAGTATACAAAATTTGAACAAAATGTTTTTGCAAAAAATTTGCCTTTAAATAGGGTTCCACGCTTCCTAAACCCGCCTCTGGTCCCCTTTATAGGGAAAAGGAATTCCTCTAGGAATTAAAATTGAAATATTAAAAATAGCAAGATATAATCTAACTAGCAAAACGAAAGATGCTTTAGTACATTTGGCTTTTACTCGTAGTACAATTGGTGTTTCCGTTTAGATACTACCATCGCATCTAGACACGAAAGTATCGGGGAAATCTATCAAGCGGAAGTATGACTTTACTGAATTTAATTTTTTTTTTCATTTTTTATCGCAATTTTTTAAAAAAAAAAACGGCTCTAATATTTTCTTTAAACTTCGTATACATACCTGTCCCTTTTATGTGAATACTTCCCAGAAAATTGATTTTTGAGGGGTTCTGAGGGGGCGACAGTAAATATATATTGTAATAAACTATATAATATTATTTACATTAGAAACTTTGTTAGAATTCCAAATTTGAAGAAAATCGGTTACCCGGAAGTGTGACCTTACATGATAGGTTTTGAGTGTTTTTTAGGGGGGTGGGGGGGGGGAATTTTCTCGAGAACGTTTTTAACGATTTCCCCCTAAAACTAGGAATACTAAACTGCTCAGAGATATAAACGTGACATTTTTTATTTGTAACATTTTTTCGAAAAAAACTCATTTAATGTGTAGTTCTGTGACATTTATGGCGTAACATTATTATCATGATACGGGTTTGAGTCAGTATTATTGGCATTCTTTTTTGGACTACAATGTAATCGTTTACTATCTATCTACATGAATCGGTTTTCTCACTCCACCTACTCTATATTTATGTTAAAGCAAATGAGTATAATTTGAAATTTAAATAAAATTTGAGTTTCATTGGATACACGGGATTTGAAGTCCTTTGAGTAGAAGAAAAGATAGCGTAGTGTTTGTGTTATGAATCGACACAATTCAAACATTGTTTTACATTTTTCTCGTTAATGCTTCATATTTTCTAAATTTCATATAATCACTGCCCATACATACACAATCACTTTTATCTGATAACAAATTATGTGTTTTACCGAGCAAATTGATTATAATAGAAGGGTTTGCTGGCGTTACAATATTATACTTTCCACTATTGTGACTGTCCATTGTATTGTACGGTTACATTACAAGTGTATATAGAATGTATAGTATACAGTTCCATTATATACAGTATACTATTGTAATGTTATGTAAATTCCACATTTGAAGAAAATGTATCAAATGTAATTTGAGAAATACAGAAGGGGAGAGTCGTAAGAGAATTTATTTCGTAGGAAATTTTTTAAATTTTGCGTGTAACTAATGTAGACAGAAATTCTAATTGAAAAATATATTTCTTCATTTTTAGTGATTTCGATCAATGACCTCATTGTGTACTACGTCATTACCAAAAAATAAATTAAAAAAAAATGGTCGACATGTAGGTTTTTTCCTCTCCCCAATTCCAAAACCCACGGACATATTCCCACATTCAAGACTCTGACCATCATTCTTCCTTTATTATTAAATTATAAATGCATAGAATATAGAAAATTTGCATTGAGCAAACCGAGCATATTCCAACGCGACATTATTAATTAAAAAAAAAAAATCTTCCCTGACTAGCACTGTAACAAGGAGGCGTCTTCTCAAAGCGATTCAATTAATAAAGTACCCGACTCCTTTCGGCCATTTCGCCTATAGAGGCAATAACAGGGATAGGAAGAAGATAAAACAGAAGATTAACATCTCCAATCCATGTTCGGAAGACCAAGAGACTCCAATTCTCAGAGAAAGAGGTAGGGGTGAGTAAAAAATTGATTTTCTCCCTCTTGGGAAATGATTGTGATATCCCCAAGATGCAGATGACGCTTCCAAGGTATTCAAAGAATACAATTTACACCCCCTCCCGGTTTATAGTTTTTGGTCCATCAAGACCAACCAGATTGGAATTAGGAAAGAAGCAGACGAGATGCCCATCTGAAAACAAGTGGAGGCAGGATAGTCTTGATGTTAAGAGATATATATCTTCGATTCCAAGTTCGGCATAAGAAATTTTGCACCAAACTTAAAAAATTGTCAAAATTACGACAAAGAGGATCTGCTGAGAGTTAATTTTTATAAGCAGCCAGATCCATTCCATCTGTAACATGATTGGTATGGGGGGAGGTAAATTAAATATGTTAATTAATAAATAATTATTATAATTCATATGAGAATCTTCTCTAAAGGGATCTCGTGAGGTCTGTGTTTATACAGAAGTTGGAGAGGATGAAAAAACAACTAAAATATATAGATTTAAAATATATATAATTAAAATAAACAAAATATATGTCAGAATAAGTAAAGAACATAATACTGTGATATAACAACATAAGTGTCTTGTCATTTGGGAGAAATTGCTTTTTATAACTTATATATTTTATACAGTCTCTAACTTGAAGAAGGTTGGGTTTCTTGGGGCACTTCCACCACTCACTACTGTAACATGGCTTTTTCTAATGACAGATTTCACTCCTTTTACGACATAAATTTGAACTGACCCCCTTCCCTAAAAGGGTCCACCTTATATTATATTCTACCTCCACCCCGCAACCTTCAAAAAACCCAAATTTATAAATATGCACATTGGAAAAATTCTCTACTTTACAATCATAAAATATTTATCAAGGATATAGTTTGATACAATTTATATTTATTAATTCTTCCAAAGATGTACATATTACACATCAGATCTACTTCTAACGCTCCGGATTTGTAACTTTATTCAGACTAGGTTTTCTGAGGTTTTTTTTTTGAGGGGGGAATTTTCCAGAAAACGGTTGTAACGATTTTCTTCAAACTTACGATCTTAAATACACAAATATAAACGTATCAATTTTAATTGAAAAATTTTTCAGTAAAAAATTGATTTTAATGAGGAGGGGTACTCCTTGAGGAGGAGAAATTTATGACGTTAGATTTAGAGTATTCGATCTGTTGTGTTGTCTTCTGGTTTTTTTAAAAAGATAATTGATTCTCTGAAAATAGAATGGAGCACGTATTTGCCATGCGATAGGATAATTTCCTTTTCTACTAAGTCTTTTCTTATAAAATAAAAAAAAGGAATAAAATTGGCAGGTTGATGGTAATAATAATAATAATAATAAAGCGATGGGAAAGTCCTGTTAACCTACTTTCAGCACTATTAAGATATCCATAAGTCCGGGGAACTTGTTAACTAACAAAACAATTATAAAAAAAAAAAAGTTCACTCACGAAAAGGAATTCCCAACAATCCCTGTATAACAAAAAAAAGACATCTCATATTTATCCTGACTTTATTTTAAAACTAGGAAGCACTTTATACAGACTGTGTAAACTGTGAACGGATTTGATTTTAGATTATAGACCAATTAGAAGTATTGTCAAACTACTACTATAAACGTGTGAACAATCCTAAAAATATGCTGAGAATGCAAGGGAAATCATTATAATGGTACAATTGTGATAATTTTAATTGTTCAGCGTTTGGAAAATTTTAATTACTCGAATCATTATTCCTGATGCTCAATTTTTTTTTTCACTTAAATCTCTCCGTTGTGTCTATTATTTAATGCTTTATTAGATATGACTTCTCACTTTGAAAACATTTGAAAATAGTTGATTTATACAAAAATTATTGGAATTTATTTATAAAACAAACAAATATACACTTATAACATAATAATTAAAATATATAAATATTCAAAAGTTAAACGGGTTCTCAATAGGCGTAGTAATTTCGAGGGATGTGTAATTTCGAGGGATGTCTCAATTAATCAAAATAAAAATTACTATACACAGTTTAAAATGTTTTATTATCATTTGAAGATAATCAATAATATTTGGAAATCAAATTCATAGTAGAAAAAGGAGATATTTTAATTTAAAGCTGGTTAAGGCTCCATTATTAACAAAAAAAAATATCGACAATAGAAGTTATAAGACACTGTTAACTATATATAAATATTCCATAAATATACAAAAAAATAAATTGAGTTTTGTTTCTTCGTTTGTTTTTGATCGATTTTACTTTCTTTTAGTTTAGTACTGTAAGACAGGAAATAATGCTCTCATGTCAAATATTAAAAATTGAGTTTTCAACGGAAATACATTATTTCAAAAAGTGCTAGCATTTATATTTGAGCGAAGTTGGGTGGAGCGCCTTCTGTCAAAACTAACAAAGCTTGTGTAGTTCAAAGTTAAACCAAACTAACAGGCCCCCACAAATTGGTCTAAGGATTGGCGCACTCGTCAGGATTCGATTCCCGGAAAGGCAAAGTCGGTGTTTGTTATCCAGCATCGTGAGAAAACGTGGGAAGCTGCAGATGGGTAGCGCACCGAGGTAGCGAAGGTCGGAACTAAAACGGCGAGAGAGCCACTGTCTGTTTATGCCCAATACAAATCGCCTTGGCCCTTCAAGGGCTATTGCGCCGTAGTCTAGAATCAGTGCTTCTACTGTGTATTAAATAATTTATAATAGACAGTAAAATCGTGCATTGTATTGAAGTGATACTTAGAGGAAAGCATAACGCTACTGTACCATCAGAACACGAAATTTAAAGAAAATTATTGGTTCCATTTTTCGAGCTAAATCAGGAAAAACTGGGAAAAAAAGTCCAGTAAAGTGGCACTACTGGTTGACGAATTTTGTCTTGAAACCTTTGTTTTAGTGATGGTGGATTAGATTAGATTCCATGGTAGTTGGTTAGTATAAGCCTACCCCGCTGCGACCCCAATGTGCCCCTCTATTGGGGCACAGATTAGAGTACCCGCCCCAGTTCTGGATAGAGAAAGAGACTCCTGTGTAAAGCTTGTAGGTATCAACTTCTCCTCCAAAAAGAATGCGATCTTATCCACATATCCCACTCACTGAACGTACAATAGTACCGTTTCCTCTTCTTAAAGAAGTGTTCGTCCAGAAAACCTATAGAGGCTAGCACTAAGATTATGTTAATGGTATACCTAACCGGAATATTTAATTTGAACTTCCTCAATTTTTCATTTATCATATTATATACGTACTCACTGAAATACTTTTTCAGTTTCGTGCTCCTTAGACGTCGAAACATATATTTCCAGTGAAAACTGAATTTCGAGACTTCTTAACAGCAATAAAAAAAAGAGTAAATATTGGGCATTAACTTACAATGAAATAATTATTAATAGAAATTTGTAAAAAGAAATTGGATATAACAAGGAGAGAAATTCCTTAATAAGTGACCTACACACATCTAAAACATAATATCAAGACTGTTTTGATTCATCAATGATTAATGAAAGTATGCCCTCAATTATATATAAAGGTTTATATAGACATGGAAAGGGGAGTGAAAAAAGGGGAAACATGAGCTTAATATAATTATGACAAATAATGATGGTAAATATTGGAAAATTGAAAGTATTAAGTTATGTGAAGAGCGAGACAATTGTCCATGGTAACTATAGAGAACGATGGCTATGAAGAAATGCATTTAAAAAGGCGGACAGAAAGTTGTTAGATCAGTGAAAGATCATGTGGAATGGTGGTATTCAAGTTGTTGGTACGGTCTTGGGCTCCAGGTGAAAGTCTGTTGTTAGAAACAGGTGTCTGCCTGTGTGCGTGTGTGAGTATGTCTGTCTGGTTGTTTTTTTTTTTTTTTATTTCTTAAATATTATTTTGCATTTATTTATTATTTTCATCATTTAAATAAATAAGGATTTAATGATTTCATTATCACTTGAAAAAATTCGAAAAAGTGACAGGAAAATAATCCATGAAAACTTTTATATTTCTCTAATTTTGTTTAATTTTTCACCTAAACTCAAGTCAATAATTTCCATTAAATGTTATATTAGAATTAAAACCTGAAAGTTTCAGATTATTTGGCGAATAACCTGTTTATCTGGTAATAACCTATTTGTATCGGATTAGTTGGCGAATCATAATATAGATGTGAATTAAAACATTGAAATGCAAGAGGGAAAGGAACTTCCTTTTTTGAGGGGAATTTACTTTCTCTGTGATTTCAGAAAGAGGAAGTCCTTCCTCCACGTGGAAGAATAGTTAAAATCCGGTTTCCCACATTAATCCTATTAACTGAAATTAAATTTTTCCCCAGTTTTTCTCAAAATCAACAAAATGAAGATTTCATTAATCATTGTATTTATTTTTTTTTTCAGGCGGGCTTAACTTCCAACTACCAAATTAGGGGTCGTGGACGGGGGCGGAAGCACATACTTTACCATTAACATTGTTTAAACTAACATAAAATTTAGCAGTTATACGGTGAACTCGAACTGGGGCCAGTTACAAGTCCATGCTCATACGTAGATAGTAAATATCGCAGATAGTTCTTTAGGTATCACCCGTGGGATCCGTCAGTATGTTATTAAAAATTCTACAACCGGAAGTTGAATAGATTTTTCAGTTTGTATGTATGTATAAAGTATTATTATACATGTGGATCTATGATTTTTTTATTTGAAACTTTTTTGCAGTAAAATTAATTTAAGAGCGGGATTTTTGGAGCATGAGTGGGGTTTATGATTTTCCTCTAACGTGTTATTTTACGAGTTTATTATACGATTTTATCACTACACCAACACCCGTCAATATCTATAGTCATTAGCGTCCCGGAGCCTTCTCAGTGCACTGTCGGCCTCCGGACAGTTTCTCTTGTTTGAGATAGTGTGCTGTAGAGGCTCTTAGGAAAAGAAATAAATCTAAGGGTAGCACTAGACAAGAATCCAGGACCTCGGCATGGGAGTCCAACGCGGTAACCACTGAGCTAATCCCTCCCCTCTCTAAATAATATTAATTGGAATTAAATGTATTGCCAAAATTTCGAGTTTGAATAAAATCGGTTGACTGGAAGTGCGTTATTACTGAACAGTTTTCTCGGATTTTCTCTATAAATTTTCGTTAGATTTCATTAAATTTGGGGTAATAAACTATAAATACAAGGTCTATATCACTTTTGTGGGAAACTTTTTCAGGAGAAAGGTTTAATTTAAGAAAGTTTTGGGTGGGAGGTAAATATTAATTATTAGATTCTTGCATTCATATATATATAATCGTATTAGTGTTTCACATCAGAATTTTCTTTTTTCAAGTAGTAGGTTTTCCTGTCAGTTATATGCTTCCTCTTCCTTATACAGGGACTTGACGTAAAAATCTTAAAATTTTAACTTTAATGACTTCACTAAGAAGAAGCCTTACTAAAACGTCTGAAGCAGTTTCTATTATTTTGGTTTATTAAACCTTATATTACCAGAGAATTACATATTACTATCTGATGGTAAAGTTGAAGTCTGATTGTAAAAAAAAAGAAAAAAAGAAAAAGAAACCTAATGAATAATAATTAATGGAAAACACTATACTAACGGTGTTATGATTATAGCACTGGTTCGTTGCTACATACGTAATAGTTCAACAAAAAGTTACAAAACTGTAAACATGTTAATATGTATGATATTTAATGTTTATGTATATATATAGCATATAGTTTCATATTTAAAGTAATGATAGTAGAAACTATAACTGAACACTATTAGTGGAAGTAGTTTGCGGTCTAGATATCACGCTGATGGTACCATACGTATATAGTCTAAAAAACAGACAGACAAGACATGTTATTACTTGCACTGTTTGCACTCTGCCTGTTTAATCGCCGTCCAACTTATATAAAAATAAAAAAATCCTTTGAAATATCTGTGTGTGTGTGTTTTCTATCTGTTTCATTACTACAGGTTATAGTGTATCGCCAAAATGTAACCATCCATCACGAATACATAAAATTTCGCCTAAATTAGACATCAGGCGGCCTTTCTCTCCCTCCACTTGCTAAAATAACCTTTCTCTTTATTTCTTAGAAACAATGATCATTAAAGTAAAATAATGATGATAATAATTATATAGTCAGTTATTTATAAATACAAAAGTATATATAAGTGTATAAATATTATATAATAAACTATTAGTAGAACTAATAATACTCGTATTACTCTCAAAAACCAAGACTTTGTCTGGGAACGGCAGAAAAAAAAAAACCCCAAAGTTGATATTTAAATTTGATATTCTACTTGCGAATCACAAAGAGTTCTTACAAAAAAACATTAAACGGAAGTAAAACTATATTAAATTGTTTTTTTTCTTACTCCTTTTTTTTTTTTAAATTTTTTTTTTTACATTATCCTAATCCTGGTAAGAGGAAGTATAACGATCGTTTCAAATCGTTCTAAATCGAGTTTTAACCGGAAATATAGTTTTTAAGATTTCCTGAGTCACAAAAAGTAGTTTTTATAAAATTGTCTGTGTTTGGGTATGTGTGAACAGCATAGCTAAAAAACGAAAATATCGCAGATAGTTCAAACTTGATATTCCGTTTAGGTTATCCCCTATGGGATCCGACAGTAAGTTATTAAAAATTCTACAACCGGAAGTTGAATAGATTTTTCAGTTTGTATGTATGTATAAAGTATTATTATACATGTAGATCTATGATTTTTTTTATTTGAAACTTTTTTCCAGTAAAATTCATTTAAGAGGGGATTTTTGGGGCATGAGTGGGGTTTATGATTTTCTTCTAAAGTGTTATTTTACGAGTTTATTATACGATCTTATCATAATTGGAATTAAATGTATTGCCAAAGATTCCGAGAATGAAGAAAATCAGTTGACCGGATTATGATTTTATTGATCAGTTTTTTTGCGATTTTCTCCAAAAAGACATCATTGGGCTTCATTAAACTATCATTGGGCTTCATTAAACTTGGCATACTATGCGTACAAACTTACGTGGTAGACTATTTGCTGCCTATAAAATTATCCCTTTTGTTTGTATCTTTTTTCAAAATAAATTCATTTAAGAGTTTCCGTGATGAAGGGCGAGGTTGTGTTTACCTTTAAGGAGTCACTTAGTTTATTATGCGAATCAATTATCTCTATATATTCCTTTGAATTAAAGGGGTCAAAATACATTGATTGAAAAAATTAGGTTGACCGGAAGTATGCACTTTACTGAATAGTTTTTTTTTTTAGTTAACTGCGATTTACTTCATAAAGATATAATTGGATTTCTTTACGCTTGCAATACTAATTATACATACATATAGAGACATATTATTACTTTGATTTAAAACCTTTTTCCACAAAAACTGATCTTAGAAAGATTCTTGAGGGGGGTTAAGAAAAAGAGGGAAAGATCATGCTCCCCTCAAAAAATATTGAAGACTACTAAACATTTAGGTTTAAATCTGTGTTTGTGTGTGAACGCATAATTCGAAAACGAAAAATCGCAGAAAGTTGAAACTTTACATTCATGGTTTGGGTATCACCAAGTAGATACGGCAGAAAATAAGTTACCAATCAAAATTCCTCAACCGGAATTAACCATTTTAATCACCAGATGTTTACATTTACAATCCATCATCAAATCGGTTTTTTGTTTTCGTTTTTTTTTTAATTTAAGAAATGTTCCTTAATACTGTGAAGTTCACTGTTCGCCATAGTCACTGTCAAGTTACTATACCATGAACATTAACCGCATCAATAACACTATGTGCACACAGCCAGCCAAGTATTAAAAGAGCTTTTCATTACAACGTTCGTTTGTTTTATTAAATCAACTGTTTAGGAGAAAATTTTACTGTCTGATAAGGTTGTGAAGTTGAATAATTACTTTTTATATAATAATTATAATTTCATTTATTAATATTATTATCTAATTAAAAATGTGAAGATGATTATATAGTAGGGAATAATATAGTAAAAGAAAAGAACTCTTGGATTTACTTGATCGCGCATGTGTATCGATCGTTCACATTATGAATAATTCCGGAAGTACGTGCATGTTTAACCAACACAACGACAAAAATAACTACTACTACTATCGAGTAAACACTAGCGTTTCAAACTTTGTGAAAGTATGTTATTACTTAAGTGGAAGTTTCTATTCAAATTAAATGGAGTTAAATATTCTGAGAAGTATAATTATGGACTATTTAAATACAAAACAAAAATAGGAGTAATCCAGTTTTTATATATATATATATAGATTAGTTCATATTTAACAGATAGCTCTAATTATATTTTGCTAAGAACTCCATCACCACATAAACGGAAGTCAAAAGAGTAAAAACCGACGAAGTACCTGTTGTTTTCCTCTTATTACTATAAAAAAATCGCAGCAACCTCAAACTTGAAATTCCGTTTAGTTTTACCATTGCATACGACACGAAATTTTTCGGACAACATCCGATAACCGGAAATGCAACAATATTGTGTTTTACTTCCTGTTACACCTGGTAAGCGGAAGTATTGCGATTTTGCCAAATTTTCGAAATTGATTTTTCACCGGATATACATGTTTTTTTCAAAAAAAAGAGTCAAAATGTCAAAAAAAAGCCCCCGAGTACGAAAAATCCTAGGAAGTTCATCCGTTTGACTACTACCACCGCATCTGACGTGAAGGTTTCGGCGAAAATCCAACCGGAATATTTTCTCGATAATCGCTCTAACGATCTTGTTTAAACTTTGTATATTATTAATAAATACTTTTATTTGAAATATTTTCCCGGGAAATTTGTTTTGGAGTTCTGGGGAAACAGTAACATTAAGCTTTCCTCTAAAATGCTGAACATGTTCAATACAAAGTATGTTACAGCCACTTATAAAGTAAAGTAATGCCCATTATTTCTGACGGGCTTAACGTTCCCACCTACCAAATTAGGTGAGTCCACAATGCTGGATAACATCTATAATATTATGCGTTACAGCATGCTTCATTTTGTTGGTTCTGACCGATTTCGGATTTTCATCTATCGTCAGAGTAAGGTTTGCATTCAATTCGTGTAGAGAGATAACTTAAACTATGTGTTTATATCACAAATGACATTGGTTGATTCAGTCGACATTGGTCGATACTATTTTGGGGGGAGGGATGAAGCTGTTCGCGTCCAAGATTGTTCTCACATGACCCCTGGATATCCAACTAAACGAATAACATCAATCGCCAGCTCAGCCTAGTTTTTTAATAATGGGCCGCGCGACGCTGAATGGCTAAAAACCAAATTATCTAAGTATCGTGGACGGAGGTGGAAGCATATACTTTACCATAACATTTTTTAAACTAATATAAATTTAGTAGTTATAGGCGGCGCTCGAACTGGGGATCTCCCAGTTACAAATCCATGCTACCACCAATACACCAAAATCGCCCGTATTACTTATATAATATTAATATATATTAGAAGATAAAAAATATTAAATATACATTAGTAAAATTTATATTGTTTTATGCTTTAGAAGCAATGTTAGAATTCCCAATTTCAAGAAAATCGGCCTGCTGGAATTGCAACGTTGCAGAATAGGTGTTTGAGTTTCTTTGGAGTTTTCTCCAAACTTTATTAAGGCGATTTACTTTAAACTAACTGCAGAGATATAAGGTATCACTTTTATTTGGAATATCCCCCCTCCCTCGAAAATTGATTTCAAATAGTTTTGCGGAATTTGTGTGGCGTTAAATTTCAAATATATGTGTTGGTTCAATGTTATTGGAGCGCTCTTCTGGAGTAAAATTGTAATCACTTCTCTAACTGCCTGGATTGGTAGGTTAGTACATGCCCCCCCCCCATCATCTCTATAATTAATGTTAGTAAGAAATGAGAGTAGGAGAAAGTCGTGTGAGTGTTTCATACCACAATTTTTTTTAAGTTATCGAATGTTTTGCTGGGCTGGCAGTGGGCGCTTCATACAGCAATGGTTGGCAACTGATAAATCTTATGTCTTAAAAAAAAGTAAATATAATCCTTACCATCTAAAATTTATATATAATGCTAAGAGACCAATCAGACATTTAATCAAAATACCACGTTTGAAGAAAATTCTGTTCTCCAGAAGCAGATCAATAGAAAAATCAATTGTCCTGTCTAATGCATAATGTTGCATATAAAAGTAATATTTTAATTCACATAAAAACACACACGGCAGTTTCGTATTATCAAATAGATAATGTAAGCACCAGCGTTTTTGGGTATTATACATTTTAAGGGGCTGTGATTACGGATCAAAATAATATTTAGAGAGCTCAAGTTGCTAAGGATTGGCAAAAGTTCAGAATCTGATGGCCCATCAGGTAATTGACATTTTTTTTTTTTTTATAAATTTGTCACCCCACCCCCTAAAAAAGGAAATATTTAAACATGAAAAATGAAATACAAACAGAAATACATATATTTAACTTAGTTCAAGAGTATATAAGGTTAGGAGAGAAAGTCTGGCCAAGGCTGAAGGCCTAGTTCAAGAGACGAAACTATTTTGACTACCAGAGACGGTTATAAAATACATATATATATATAGCCTGGTTATAGCCATGTTATATCTGCAGATAACAGTATGGTACAGACAGAAACGGAATAGAATAAACTTGTTGAGAAACCTGTAAAACTATTTATAAAAGAATCACTTAAAAAAATATAAGTTTACAGTTATAAGTGAACGACTGTAAATTAGAGCCGTTATTTTTATAGTTTTAGTTGAAATTACCTTAAACAACATAATTATATTGCTGTTAGAAGGTATCCGTTTGCTGTTTAGTTTTTTTATTTTCTCTTACTGCTCATATAAAAGGAAATAGTATGACGTCACATTTTCGAAATACGTACAGTTTTTTCACCGATACATTTTTTTAATAGGTCCTTGATTATGAAAAAAAGAGTTTTCAACAAGTGGGTGATCTGTATGTATATGTGAAGGAAATATTTCGAAATTTTCAAAAATGGCTACAACGACTTGTGTTTCAACTGCATATAATATTACACAATATTATATTTTCATTTGAAATATTTTTTTCAGAAAACTTTTCTCTAAAGTGCCTCTTGAAATTTGAGTTTTCACCGGAAATACACGTTTTGCAGACCCTGAATACGAAAAAAATGTTTTTAGCGAATGGTCTATATATATGTGTGTGTTTTGTAACAAAATATTTCAAAAAGGAAAAGTCGCAGGAAGCTCGAACTTATTTGGGCACTAAAATCGAAGATTTTGGGTAAAATCCCTCAAACCGGAAGTGCAACTTTACTGAATATTTTAGCCAGTTTTTCGTGATTTTCTCGAAAATGTTTGGCATCACTGAGTTACGAACCACAAATGCGAAGTGACAGTTGCGTGAAGTCGCTTACAGTTGATGACCCCACCCCCCACCCGCGTATAGTCGCTTAATTAAAAAAAAAAACGGGTTAAACTCATCTCATAGGGAGCAGGTATAAAAAATTAAATTAGGGTAATAAATGTAAGGGTGGCTATTGTTTGAAAGGGTTTACTTTGTAGCTGTAGTAGCAGGCGCCTGTTATGAAGGGTCGCCCCCTATCACATCGTTTAAGGGACATTTCATAATTTTGTAAAAACTTTTTTTCGGCAATTTCGGTTCCGACAGCGATAAACTGGTCTTTGGCAACACCTGGGAAACAAACAAAAACAAAACAAAACAAAATAAAATGCAAAATAAGTAAATTAAAAATCGATCAAAGTGTACATTACACGATTATAGAAAGATAACTTTGCCATATTAATGCATTAGATCAAACGTTTGGGTCAGTTTAATAAAAATAAATAAAGATTGCTTTTATTAATTTAAATATATAAATTTATATAATTACGTACCGCTGGATTCGGTGGTTTCATTAGATTCACAATTTACACATACCATTATTAGGTGGTGTATTACTAAAAATTGTGCGATTCCTACTGCTGCCTACATGTTTCCCACAACTAGATAAACTATTCAGAAATTCCATAATTCTATTCATTTGAATCTGTATGTACTTAGTAAGTGCTGGGATAGGAATGATCAAGAAATTTTGAAAATGTCCCTTAAATCATGTCTGGGGGGGCAGGTAAAAAAGGATTACTGCTTGGCCAGACAATAGCCGGTCGTTAATCCCAAGGGTTAGAGAATGTCAACTTGTTACCTGCCGCCTATGAGATGAGTTTAACCCCGCTTAATTCAAAGTCGCCTGATCGCTCGTTGTCGCTTCCAGTTGCATAGGGAGTTGACTTTCACTTAATTTCTATCAAACACCACCACACTCATTGATTGCCCGGGGAAGTTATTATTATGTCTGGATGTGTTCACATGTAAAACGAGTAAAAAAGTGGTGCGTGAAAAGCAGTAATTCTGAAATAAAATATTGATATCTAATAATATATAATGATAATTCAGTGTATTACCCATAAAACTTCTAAAAATAGAGAGTTCAAAGATGGTAACATTTTGTTGCTGCGTCATTTATTATGGATTTTTTTTTAAAAAAAAGACGTGGGCGAGTGGGGGCTATAAGTTTTATTAGTTGTTTTGCTTTAATTCTATGGGGGAACAACCAGATCACTTTCTCCACCTACAATACTAAACTTTGTTAATTTTTTACAGAACATTTCATTTCCTAAACAGTACCCTAGTATCTTTAACACAGTTCATTTCAAACTTCTCAAAAATCAATTTATTAAAAAAAAATCTGGTGTGAAATATTCACACGACTTTCTCATACTATAATTAATACAATATAATAAAAACATTTCCTATAAAACTATTGTGTTTTTGTTACGTTTAAATAGGCTTATCAGATGGTAGGAATTGTTATATACATCTCAGTGTAATTATGAGTTACGTGTTTCAACTAATGTTTAACCAACTTGACATGTCCCCCCCTAAGATCAGAGATTTTTCCGGTAATATCTTCCAAATAAAAGTTATGAATTGTATCAGTGTAGTAAGCATTCCAAGTTTAAAGAAAATCATTTGTAGTCGTTTTAGAGAAAATTCCCTCCAAAAAATCGAGAATCTATTCTGTAAAGCCGCACTTCCGGTCAATCGATTTTCTTCAAATTTGAAATTTTATCATTGCTTCTAATGTGAATTGTATTATACAGATGGTAGAACCAAATATAGTTCTGAAGTGGTACTTTAGTGGCAAGCTTTCAGTTTCCTTAGAAATTAATCTATTTTCCTGGGAAAATGATTCAGGTTATAGGTCTATAGTATGTACGAAGATAGAAAGAATAATAAGGTTTAAAGAAAATCTTAAAAAACTGAAAAAAACCATTCAGTGAATCGCACTTCTAGTTGATGGTTTTGTACGAAACCTTTTGTCAGATTTACTGCCTAGATGTAAATGTAGACTGTTGTAGGGGATAATCGCACTGCGACCTGAAAAACTGTTGTGCCCCCGGAGCCTTCTCAGTGTACTGCCGGCTTCCAAGCAGTGTTCTCTAGCTTCTGACAACACTGCTCATTGACCGCGCTGTGAGTTGTAGAGGCTCCTAGGAAAAGAAAATCTAAGGGCAGCATACTGGAATCGAACCAAGGACCTCCATTGCTTGTCCAGCGTGCTATCACTGAGCTAGCCCTTCTCCCTTGGCTTACGCCAATTAACTAGGGACGTAGACCCTAGTTTGTGTACTGTGTTTGTCCTTGTCTGTAAAGTGTAGAGTGTATGTACTGTTCTGACGAAGTGCATGCAATAATGAGCTGTGGTAACAGTGGGGTCGCTACTCCCCAAGTAGCTGCATGCAACAGATACCGCTTGCAGACTATTTACTACCTAAAAAAGAATACCAAATTCGTAGCTTCCTGCAATTTTTCTTGTTTGAAATATTCGGTTGTCACATATAAACCAAATTCGGAATCAGATGCTCTCAAAACATGTATTTCCCGTAAAAACTCAAATCGATACGATAGCAATACTTTCTCTTACAGCAGTAAGAGAAAGCAAAGAAAAAGAACGAAATAAACATGAAACCATTTACACAATATTTCTAAAACAGTTGATTGTATTTACATTGACCAATTTGAAAAAAAAAAAATCACTTCCTGTCCTGTTATGCTTGAAGTAACACAGTTTTGTTGAAAACTGATATATTGAATTTCATCTTCAAAATTAGAATTGTGACAACATTTAATAAGAACTTCCAAGTGATTAAATTGTGTTGAAAAATTCTGTTCTATAAAGGCAGCTATAATTTAAATAACTTTCAATAATATTGAGGCGTAACATGAATAGGTTCAAAATTACACAAAAATTAAAATATTAATCGATTTGATTCACATCGAAGATTGGCGAAATCGTGGGCCAGTGATTGAACGTTAAAAAAAAAAAAAAAACAAGGACAGGATTCTGTGTAGCAATTATAGATTCCTATCTGTAATAAAATATACTGAAGATATAAGGGAAAATGTGTGAGATTACCGTTTAACATTTCTTACAATTAGAATGCAACTATTCTCCAATGAAGCACCAAGTTTCACTACAAATAGAAAACTAATTGTCAACGATAGAAATTGACCCGTTTTAAATAAAAACAAAACAAACCGCACACTATTTTCTATTGGAATATTTCCAAAATTTTTTTACAGAAAGATAACGACCATTTTGTGAAAGTAATCATTAATTAATAAAGTATTTTTTTTTTTATAGATATTTTATTATAAAAATAAAAATTTATAGTTTCATTAATATAAATAAATAGCGCAATTAATTGTAAAATCTCCAAGTTCCATTTGGAAATTTCTGATGAAGTGATAACAAAAATTGACGTAAATCTTTTGAAAGATTGCCTTAAGATCTCCAAGAAATTAAGTAAATGTACTCCAACTTTGAAGAGGAACTTCTTAGGAGTTTAGGAACTACTTACGAGTCTAGGAACTACTTAGGATTCATTGAACTGTTCAGCAGCTTTTTCGATCTCTTGCCGTAAAATATAGATTCGCCCGTTTCGTCTAGTAGAAGAGACTTTCTTGTTTGGATTATCCAGAAAGTGCGCAGTAAGTTAGCGAATGATTTGGACTGATTCATTTCTGGGGCAAACTAATCAGTTTTCCCATTAACTCATACGCGATAGTTCTTTAGTGGGCAACATTTTGTTGGATAGGAGAGTTGAGTTGGAGAATTGAACTGCACTCACGATTCACTGTTTAGTAATAAATAAAGCAAAATTTATATCAGAACTTTTTAGTTCCACAAACGAAGATGAAAAGTAGCATACAGCTAATAGAACGGAGCGGTGTGACAGACAAAGCTGTTGGAGCATTTTGAAGGTTGAAGATAGTTTTCAGTAGATATCTTCAAATTCGAGGAAATATAACAACTCAAGCTGTTATGGATAACTTTGTCTCGAAAGTAAATATCGAATGAAGTATCTAATTTCAGTGCAACTTCTAAAAGCAACGTTAAATATGGCGCTATCTTCAGCTACTTTTACTGGACCTATCTTGGGAGGATATTACTAAGAGTGTGATTTCAATAAGACACAAATATATAAATGTTTGAGGTGGAAACTAGAAGTAAAACCTATTGAAGGAGGTGCTGAAAAAGAATAGGCTAAAGAAATGGTTTGGACCATGATGAGAAGATACAAAAACAGTCAGAAAGACAACGCCCGAGAATCCTAAAGGAACATTTAGAAAAAAAAAGAAAAAGAAGAAAACTGATACTTTGTTAGAAAAATTTGATGGAAGGTTGCGAAAGGAGGAAGGAAGTAACAATGGAGACACGAGAATAGTTGTTTAAATTTAATACAAGTTTAGTTACTTACACATCATTTTAATTTTTTTTTAAAAAAGATGAGTAGAAAGTGAAACTCCTCCTAAATTAGACGGAGGCCAACCTTTAAAAAGTAGAAAGGAGTGGTAGTACATTCTCTTTGATATTTGAGTAATTCACTGGTACAGTGCACAAGCTATGGATGTCCAAAGTTGTATAAGATGTTTTTTAATAAAATACATAAATTATCTGAGGAATACATAATATATTACAAAGAATTTAATGTAGTGTATGAGTTATCTAATTATTTTGATAACTTACTTTTATAATTATTGCAATCTTGTCAATTTCACCGGAAATACTTTTTTTGAAAATGGTTCTTAGCGAATATGTGTCAATAAAATATCTTTAAAAAAACAACAAAAAACTTGAGAACCTTTCAGACATCTGAGACGATGGTACGATCAAAATCCATCAACAGCAACTGCGAATTTATTGTAATTTTTCCTCCAGTTTTTCATGTTTTTGTTCAGAGTATCGCCAACGATTTTCCTCCTTAAACTTCACATATTAACTATACACATAAAAGATGGGTCGAAGACCCTCGAGGGGACTGGGGCGGGGGTGGTTGGTCCAAGGATCAAGCACTCGGAACCCATGGGTAAATTTCCCAGCATCTTCCAGGCGGAGATATACGCTATTGGAAGATGTGTTCTATTCAACCTCGATAGGGGATACAGGAATCAGGAGATTGTAATCCTTTCTGATAGTCAAGCTGCCATTGGAGCTCTGGGTGCACCAGTTATTAACTCTAAAATGGTTTGGGAATGCCTAGATAAACTTAACGATCTGGGCAGCAGGAACAAAGTTGCACTCTGGTGGGTACCGGGGCATGTTGGCATTGAAGGGAATGAGATGGCCGACGCCCTGGCCAAGATAGGCGCTATGACCCCACTTCTGGGGCCGGAACCTTTTTGTGGGATTAGCGACCAGTTTCTGTTGGAGGAACTTAGGAAGGAGGAGGAGACGAAGAGATCTCAACTCTGGTACTCCCTCCCCGGGTTGCGGCAGGCCAAGATCTGCTTGGGAAATTATAACCAACGGAGGTCGGAGGCCTGCATTGGATTGAGCAAGAACAAGCTCCGCGTACTTACGGGTTTCCTCACGGGGCATTGCCGATTTAGAGGACACCTGGTGAAGCTAGGTTTGGAAAGTGACAGCTCATGCAGATTCTGTGGGAAGTTGGAGGAAACTCCACTACATCTCCTAACAGACTGCGAGGCTGCCACTCAGAGAAGGTTCAGGAACCTGGGCAGCTACCAGTTGGAGGAGAGGGACATACTCTCTCTAGAGCCCGTCAGGGTATTAGGATTCCTCAGGGATCTTAACCTGATGGAGGTGTTGTAGAACGGATATTCAATTGGACATCCGTTCGGGTGCTATGGGCAGGCCTGCGGCACCCAGGGGGCATAGCACAATAGACCTGATCAAGGTCGCAGTGCGTTGGTCCCCTCCTACTAAAAAAAAAAAAAAAATACACATAAAGGCCTATCACTTTTATTTGAAACTTTTTTTTCCATGATAATGAATTTTTGGAAAGTTCTGGGAGAAGCTGAACTTTTCAAAAACGTTAGCTCCCTCTAAAAAAACAATTCATTAGAATGTACGATTTAACCACTTTATATACTAAGGTTATTGTCTTCTATGGCCTTTTAGCATTTGTTGTTTTTTACTTTCTATTACTTCTAATAAGAGCAAAGTATTGCGATCGCGTCAAATTTTTCGAAATTGAGTTTTCACTGGAAATACACGTATTTTAATTGTCGGGATTTTCTTGAAAAAAAAAAAAGCTCCAATTGATTTTTCTTTAATTTTGAAAAATGCTAACTGCAAATAAAACTATCACTTTTATATGAAACATTTTTCTACAAAAATTGATATTTTTTTTTTTTTATGAACTTAATCTGAACTCTAAATGTGAAGTTTGTTGGGGACGGAACTAAGAGCTAACAATAACTTTACTAAACTTCCTTCGTTCAATCTTTAGTAATTTAAATCATTTAATAAAATGGGCAACTTTCAAAGTAAGTTTATCAGTTAGAATTGTAGTAAGAAATCTATGAGTACTTCATACGATTTTTTTTTTTCAATTATTGCTAAATCCTCTACTACTGTAGTCTTCTTTGGGCTTTAAAGTGGGTATTTTATTATAGGACATATTATACCATGGTTTAAGCCAATAGTTCTGTTTTATATGATATTCTCCTAAGATAATATTTCTTTATTAGTGGATGAAGTAAAAAATGAACACATTATGTTTAAATCACCATGGGAAGTAATATGTCTCTAGCGTTGGCTACGAGAACTAAAACTTACAGAGGCTTTAAATGATCGAAATTGTGGCTTGTTCCCAAGGATTATGTTTACTTATATAGTGTGTAAGAGTGGTCTTTCTGTGTGCTCTTCGGATGTATCAGTGTTGCTACTACTCTTGAGCTCTTGTTGCTTGGGATATTTTCAATGGCATCAAGATCTCTGAATAAGTGGCTAGTCCACTTTCCTCTATATTAGTACTAGTAAAGTATCACATCTGCGAATTCTCCTCTTTATTCATATCTTGCCCAATTATTTCCGACTAATTTAACAGATAAATTCCTAATTTTGTTTAAATAGATAGATGAAAATAGTTGTGTTAGCTCGAATTCTATTAGACTGGATAAAGTCTTAACTTTATTAAAAAAAAAATTATATGAAATTATATAATATGAAAGAAGCTGATAAGATTTTTGTAAATGTAATATTATTAATGTAGTTCGTTATTGTTGCAGTACTGAACCAGTGATGCCCATGATAGCACTTGGACTTAAGGAAACTAAGGAAATAGATTTTATGGAACCATTCAAGGTAATAATTACCCAAGTATTTATCGCAAATAATCTATTTGTTAATTGATAATTAGTTTCTTAATATTAACAACTGATTTGTGTTCATAAATGAACTTACTAAATTGTTATTATTTAAAACAGGATTTCATTTTGGAACATTATAGTGAAGACGGAGCTAAATATGAAAAAGCAATACAAGAATTTATGGATCTTAGAGAGGTATATCTTTATTAATTTTAATTTATTAATTTAATATTAATGGAAAGTCCATTAATTTATTAAATAAAATATTTTATGGCAAACTAAGTTTTTAATTAGATTATTATTTTCCATTATTATTTTATCCATAATGGACTTCTTTTTAATTAGAAAGCGAAAGAAGAGAAATATAGAATAGATGATGTAATTAAAGCACTTGAACAAGTGCTTTAACAATTCCAAGCAATCCATTCATATCCAAGCAAACGATTCATAATATTTAAATCCGGTCAAAAAGTACAATTTATCTCCTAATCATCCTCCTGGTCAAAATAAGATTTTCATCAGCATCGTAATTTGCTAAGGAACATAAGGCCATTAATTGACAATATTCTCCTGCAAAAATTATTAATATAATAAATTATGAAATAATAGCAAAACAAAAAAAAATACAGATTGAGACTCAGACCCATTAAAGATTATTTTATGATTTTATTCGTCGCAGTATGCTTCATTATTTTGGTTCTGACGGGGTTCGGATTCTCATCCATCACCAGAGCAAGGTTTTCAATCAATTTGGTTAGAGAAATGAACTTCAACTAAATGTTTATATCACGAATCAATCAGTGTGGAGCGTGATATAAACATTTAGTTGAAACAATCTCTTTAGACGGATGAAAATCCGAAACCCGTCAGAACCAAAATAATGAAGCATGCTACGACGAATGAAATCATACCTAGATGTTATCCAGCATTGTGGACCCAATTAAATATTCAGTAAAGGTTACTGTTTATTAACATATCAAACTAATTTTAATTTGTTTAAAATTACAGGCAATGAGAACTCCTCGTAGAGACGCTTCTGGAGTGACATTATTATTGCAATATTACAATCAACTGTATTTTGTAGAGAGAAGATTCTTTCCGCCCGATAGAAGTCTAGGAATCTATTTTGAATGGTAACATTAAAATAAAATATTATATATATACTTATTTTAAATTTCTTAATTTATTAAATTTAAGAAAATGGCAGATCAACTTTTAGTTCCTACTAGAAAAGCACAGTTTGGAAGAAAAACACCTGAATTATGTTATAATGCCTGGAAATGTTGGTAGGGTATATTTTCATTGAGAAAGTTATCTATCTATATCTATTAGAACAGAGCCACTGGCCAGATAAAAATACGCAGATTAAGTAAGCTGACTGTTACTTAGAAACATTTAGTTTAGAAACTTTTAGACAAAGTGATCTATTTATGCACCTTAGTTCAGTATTAATGTGCAGTAGGAAGATTTCAGTGTATCTACTGGAGCGTTTGAAATAAGATTTTTCATTATAAAAAAATAACTAACAAGTGAATTGTAAACTTAAACAGCAATACATAGAAATCATTTTTCTAAGTAACATTAGAACTAAATATTTGGCAATATTAGTAAAAACTATTATAGATACACCATTTCATATAGTTAAATTCAATTACCTTTATTTAATTTAATTATTACTAAATTTTGAATATGTTGATGGGTCCGCAATGCTGGATAACATCTAGTATTTTATCCGTCGTAGCATGCTTATTTCTTTTGTTCCTGACGGTTTCGGATTTTCATCCAACGCGCAGTGTTTCTTGAATTTGGTAAATTTGTTCTGACAATGAATGAAATCCGAAACCGGTCAGGAACAAAAAGAACATGCATGCTACGACGGATAAAGTAACAGATATTACCAATTTTTATTTGATTGTTTTCTAATTTTCTAATGAAAGTAGTAAACAATAATAAAAAGTAATTAATTCGTCTTTTATTTACTTATATCTTTATTTCAGTTTAAGAAATTTCATTTGAAAGTTTAATGAAAGTTATTTTAAAGTTCATCATTGATGAAATTAAACGAGACGGTGTTGTTTACTAATTAAAATGGATCAATATATAATTAAATAATTAATATTTTCTCGGTTAACAGGTATGACTCTTTGACTGGTGTACCATCTGCTCAAAGATCCGTAGCTTTTGAAAAAGCTTGCGTACTATTCAATTTGAGCTGTCTGTATACACAGCTGGCCGCTAAACAGTGCAGAGGCACGGCTAAAGGTAATTTCTAGTACATTTAACCAAAAAAAATTGAGAATACGAACATGAAAGAGAAAATACCGTTGTTATCCAATTTGTAACTACTTCTATGAGATTTAAGAGAAGTAATACACATACTTTTATCAGCCTGTCAAATAGTTTCTGCTTTTAATAAATCGGATGTGAAACAATCACACGACTTTCTCCGATTGCAATTATTGCAATTCTTACTAATAAATTTTATTTTAACTTCCGGTGAGAAGTACTTATCTTAGAGATACCCCAGAAAACCCCCTAGAAAATTTATCTATTAAATCAATCAATTTTTACAGATCAATTTTCAAACAGATATGATTGAACTTTCTATTTTCTATCATTTTTCATTTCTGAGCTATGCTGTTCTCACACACACAGACCCTTTTCGAAAAAAACACTGGACTCAGGGAACCTCAAAACGGATATTTCCGGTGTAAACTCGATATTGACACGATTACAATACTTCCTCTCTTACTAGGAGTAAGACAAACAAAATCATAAATGGGCACTTTCTAGAAAATTCCGAATAACTCAGAAACCTAATTCTCTTATAAAGTTACACTTTGGTTATAGATATTCTTCAAATTTGGAGTTCTGGCATTGTTTTTAATTTCCGTTAATATTATATAGTTGGATAGAACCGTATAATGCATTCAAGCGGCACTTTATGAGGAAGCTTAACAATGCAGCTCCCGAGAACACATCAAAGAACAATTTTCCTGGCAAATTTTTCTAACGGAAGTGATAGGTATTTAGATTATGTATATACCTAGTATAAGTGTAGAGTAAAGCGATAAAGTCATTTCGAGAAAAATTGCAGAAACAAAAAAAAAAAAAATTCGGTAAAGTAAGCACTAGGAGACAGAGGAAATAGAAACCTTCGTGTCTGATGCGGCGGGTGATGCCTAAACGGAATATCAAGTTTGAGCTCTTCTTGCGATTTTATACGTTTTGAGATATTTTGTCAGAACACACAATCACTTTTTCTACTGAAAGGACCTCCAGGATGTTTCCAGTGAAAATCAATTTCGGAAATATGACACGATCGTATAATACTTCCACGTCAAGCGATAAGAGAAAGTATAAAACGCTGAATGGAATATATCAATTTGTCTCAGATTTTATTACCGGAAATACGTTAGATCTTTTAACATCCCCTAACAAGTGAAAGTCTGGTAATCAAACCTTTTAACAGTACCATAGCCAATGAAAAGAGTTCTAAATATCAAATTACCTAACAGTGTTAATGTTACAAGTATTGTTAAACGGAAATCACTGTAACATTGTTTAACTTAACGGTCAAACGCATTATCTATTTCTCTGTTTTTCTTTTGCCTCTTGTTCTTAATGATCATTTACACATTAGAAAATAGAATGTGTAGAATAATAATGTAGTAATGTAATGTATACGGGATGCCAGATGCTAAATAGTGTTGTGAACTGAAGACTTATCCAGTAGCCACCCAACGCATCCAAATTCCTTTAGCGATATATTTGAAAGATAAGCGCGAGATCATTTTCAGAAGTGTTCAGTCTTCGCAGTGCAGTAAATATTCAGGATTCAATTGATATTGATTATTCACTTAATTTGTCAATAAATCGCTGCAGATGTCTCCATTCTTATAGATAGATAGTATTTTCTAGATAGATAAGTAACACACTGTTGTCTTGATGCTTCTTAAGAGGAAATCCTCTATGTCCGTGCAGACAAAATGGTCCTGCCTTTCTTCAGGGAATTTGGCCTTCCCAATGTATAACGACAGTCTAACAAACGAACACTTACAAGAACAATCCAATAAACAGGACACTGCAATGTAGTTGACGTGCCACTAACAATGATTATGTAATCTTACGAGATAAAACATCTAGCCACTATCATTATTCACATTTACTTCTGCCTGCAAATACAGAGTATTACAATATACACAGGTAAACAAAAGAATAATCTTCTATGTTGCCAAGAACTTGTCTTTTTGGTCACTTTTGCTAAAGATTCAAAGGGGAAACCGTAATGTTATAACCAAACATGAATTTTGTAGTAAGATATAAATCTAAATGTATAACCAAATATAAATTGATATTTTAGGTTTCCGAGTAGAGACCGCGCCAGTGATTTGCCCAAATTGCAGTGAGCTTCTTCAGGGTCGTTACACCTTGAAAGCTAATGGAACAACCACCTCCATTTAAAGGTGTAACGACTCTAAGAAGCTCATTGCAATATGGACGAGAAATGTCTGTTTCTAGCCAACCAATGACGCGGTCTCAACCTGGAAGCTCAACTGTTTATCAAACAGAAATTGTCAATCCTTCTATATGTTAGAAATGGCATTTTTACATCCTTTAATTGTTGTATGCGGAATTAGTGCAATTGTATCAAAGTTTAGAAATTGAATTTTCACCGCAAATACATGTTTTGAAGTTGCCGGTGTACGCAAAAGAATTTTTAACAAATGATATGTGTTTGTATGTGAACGAAATATCTAAAAGCCAAAATTCTTACGAAGTCTCAAATTAGATCAGAGACATTTTCCGTGGAACCAACCACCGCATCTCAAATTAGATATTTCGTTTTAGGTTTTATCTCATTTTTGACCTTAAGATTCCTCTCAAAATCCAACAACTGAAACGTGACTTCATGAATAGTTTTTTCCGTTTTCGCAATTCTCTCGAAAATGGCCCCAACGATTTTCTTTGGGGAATTTCTCATATAGACTAAATACATAAAATCCTATCACTTTTAATTGAAACAATTTTCCAAGAAATTTTATTTCTGCAGCGTTGCCTCCTGAGTGCATTATACAGTTCTACCATCTTTATAATATTGAGGAATTGAACCAAATTGAAGCTAACTGGTTAATTGGATGTGCGCGATTTCAGAATAGGTTTTGGATTTTTTGGAATTTTCTTAAAGGGCTCTCCAGTAATAAACTTGGAATAATTATTACATAGATATAAACTTAACATTTCAATTTCAGGAAGAACTGTTTTTCGCATGTTTAGGAGGATTGTTAGGGTATGGTGATAGAGGGCGCTGTCTTTTAAGTACAATTCAAATAAACAAGCATATTTCCCACCAACTTCATTTAGTTGTAATGCAAATGGTAAAGAACTAAACGTTTCTTAAAAGTTGCGTTTAAACAAAATGTATTTATTGGAATTATAATAATTACAGTGGGTAGAAATCATATGTGTGTTCCACATCACATTTTTATCATTGGCTTAATGTTGTTAACTAAGATGACATCAAAACTTGTCATGCGATTCCGGTTGTCATGTTCCATGTTCTACTTTAGAGGAAAGCAGATATGAAAATAGCCTAATCCTAATTCTTTACAAATTCATTTGAATAGTTCTATGTATGATTTATGAAATACATAAATCAGTAAGGAGTAGAATTTATCAGTATAACCTCCCCGCTCGAATGGTGTTGAAAATCACCTAGGTGCGGTTACATGGACAGGTTGCTATTAAGATTTGAAAGATGCAACGTCTAGCAAGTTATGCAATTATGCATGTCCCTCAGCCAGGAGGATGTTATTTTCAATGTTACATCTTTCCACTTATTGGTCGAGATGATGGCGAAGGGGCTGTTTTTTGAACAGCTAAGGAAGAGAAGCCTGTTTTGGCATGAGGTAATGGGAATCCCTGTCAGTGGCTATTTCTTCTAGAACTCCTCTAGAGCTGGGATAGTTGGGAAATACAGCTTCGTGAGCAATTTCTCCTTATGGCTGAGTAATAGAAGAGAGTGGAGTTATGAATGAATCCGGTCTGGGTAGTTTTTGTATATTTCGAGGACCGCTGTGGGGAACGGAGCTGGAGATTATGGGTAAGGAACAGGCTGTTGGAGTCGATTGGCAAATTTTCAGCATCTTTGGAAATTACGCAATTGGAAGGAGATGGGTTCAGTTCAATCACGAAAGAAATTATGGAAGATTGGATTCTAGTCGATATTCGATCGTCATTAAAGCACTGATCTCGCTTCAACAGGTGGTTTGAAAATGCCCAGTCAAACTCAGCGACTTGGGCAGAAATATAGTTACCCTTTTTTTTGTGCCAGGATATGTTGGCAAGGAAATGTGCTGCTTCTGGGCAGTTACGATCGGAAAAGATCTGGGGGCATATATCAGCGAGCAAAACAGATTGCTAACAGGTTTTCCTAGGGGGATCTGAAGAAGCTAGGTTTAGAACATAGTAGGCACCTTCAGATTCTATGGGAAAATGAAGGAGGAGATTCTAATACACCTCTTAAAAGACTGCGACGACACTATTTAGAGAAGATTAAGAAGCCTGGGTGGACATTGGATTATCGGAGGAGGTTATACCTAATTCAAAGGATATATCCTATTCCAGAGCAAACCATTCAACGATCTGGAAGAGGTAAGAGAGTGCCCTCAGTTAGAGGCATCATTGGAGGAACAATAGATATTCAAGGTCGCAGTTCAACATGTCTCTACCTTAATTATAATGTGCTTTCAAAAAAATATATGCTGAAGGATAAAACATGGTACCATAAAATGAGAAAAAGTTTAAAAAAAAAACCTAGAAAAACCCATACCCTGATTAAATAGCTTTCTTACTCAAATACTTTTTATTCCTTATCATGTACTAAATATTCCCTCTAATATTAATGAGACGAATATCAACAAGATAATAACAAACATTAAACACATGAAGTAAACTAAATAATAATATTAACAGGTTTGGACAAGGCAGTGTATTATTTAACCACAACATGTGATATCCTAAAATATCTTCAAGACAATTTTACTTCACCACCATCCGCTGAATTGACTTCACCAGTATTAAAGTTATTGGGAAATATCGCGGCTGTAAGTAATATTTTTAATTCTATAGTTAATAATATAATTATTACTTTAAAGTACAAACTAAATAACATCATAAAAATATTGTTGCAGGCCCAAGCCCGAGAATGTCTTCTAGAGAAACTTCAATTACAGTCTAAAGATAAAAATGATCCGGATATATTTTTAGATTTAGCTCATGAAGCACAAACTGTAAGTGTGCCTTGCTTTCTTTATCTTCTTTTCTTTCTATAGTTTTATGAAAAGATCATAGTTTATGATGCAACATATTCAATCGCCACGCTGAAATATCTCTTTATGAATTCTTGCAGGTATCATCTTGCTACAGGCAAGTAGACACTATGATCAAAGAAGTAGTAGATCTACTGCCACCATCTTGGGTGTCATTGTGCATGCTGAAAACTGAACATTATGCAGCACTTGCTTGCTATTTCATGTCTCAAGCGTTAGGGCCCAGTTCAGCAGGATTGGAAAAGCTAGCCAATAGAATCAATGGACAAACTATATTAGAATATAGCAAAGCAGAAGTGGCAGCAGTGCTTCGTAAGTTTCTCATTTCTAAGTCTTCCAAAGTTATGATCATTTTTGCAAAACAACCATAATTTGATCTTTTAGGTTTCGGCGCCATTTCCATGAAAAACACGATTTTCTGGGTTGTAACCGCGACAGTGGTTTGCTAGAAACCAAAGTTTCGCCCATTTGATATCCATATTGCAATGAGCTTCTTCTGGTTCGTTTCATCTTGAAAGCTAATGGAACAATCCATTAGCTCCTTAGCTTTCAATTTGAAACTACCCTGAAGAAGCTCATTGCAATATGGGAAGCATACCTCGGAAATTCAAGTATTTTTCTATCGTTAATATTGCTCTCACGATTTTATTTTAGGAGCCGCGTATCTTAACCGAGCTCTTGGCCACCACGAAGAATCGGCTAGAATACAACGCATGTGCAGAGAGCTACGAACAAAGAGATGCCTGACTGCGGTGGTAGATCGATGGAAAGAAGCAGTTCATGTGAAACTAAGTTGTACTTCCAAGCCTACTGGACACACTGGAGGAGAAATTATGGAATTACCGCCGATTGCTAGTAATTATCATTTTTATTTTGGTTGGTTCTGCAGAGCTGGAAAGCATCACAGATATTTTCCGTATAGCCTGCTTCTTTTTGTGATCATTGACCGGTTTCGTGTTTTTGATTAACATAGACTTGCACAGAGCAAATTCAGTTGATACACTAATCAAATGAAAATGCAGTTTATACACTAATGAAATGAAAAATGAAATTATCATTTTTACTCTAATATTCTTTTCAGTAGCTATAAAGTTAGTATAATCATAGATAGGAAGTAAAATATTTAAGTTGAAAAGAATTTTAGATGCAGAAAATGATTACTGAAATGTGCGCTGCAATTCAAAATTGAGTAATGATAGCTAATTCGCCAGACAATAGGTTTTATAGTATTTATTATCACTGGCAACCCCTCAAAATCTACCAAATATACATAGAAAATTCTAAAAAACGATAGCTCTATCTGTAAAACAATGTAATATATAAAAAAGATTAAAAAAACAAAACATGAATTAATTTTTTCCAGCACTTTTGTTCTCTTAAAATTCATCAGAACTTCTCTTCTATTTATTTTCAATCTATCACAAATCATTGCGTTTAATTCAAGCCTAAGTAAAATCTAAATATTAATATGCTTTATCTCGTAATTATCGATTAAAAGTTTGTATTTAAAATAAATAAACAAATATTTATATGGAGAAGTTTAAAAAGCAATTGCCAGAGGAGTTTGTTAAAGATAAAAAGAATTCTTCATGTGCTCTACGTTTCGGGTACTATTAGTGCCCTTCTTTCAAAAGCTCTTTAGGGTAGAAGAAGGCACCAATGGTACCCGAAACGTAAAGCACATAAAGAATTTTTTTCTTTAAAATCTCTTCTGGAAATTTTTTTGATAAACTTCTCCTTAATTTTAAGGCCTGACGATTTGGAAACTATTTTAATTATTTATATAGTTTTAGTGGTACAATTAAAATAATTGATCAGTAATGGATGTTTTATTTTTAGCATTTCATTTATAAATCAATTATTCTCTTTTCTCATTTTGTAATTTCTATGTTTTCTTTTTTGTAAATAGCAAAAAGTAAATTTGAACTACGCCCTCGTACACCAGATTTCGGTGAAGTATCTGTGACCGATTTATTCCATGATCTTGGTCCGTTGCCAGTATTCTCCGCTAAAACTAGATGGTCACCACCACGAAGTGTACAACTACAATTGTCTACTGATCCAGCTGGCGCTTGCAGAGAAAGGGGATATGGTTTCTCCTTGACAACTGATAGTCCAGCTGTTGTCACTAATCTTAGACCTGGTAGTATTGCTCAGGTAATTAAAGATATTATTATTAATAGATAGTAGCAGTCTCGACTGTTGGCAGAAAATTATTTATTTATTTATCTAAATTACAGATGTCCGGAATGAAAGAAGGCGATATCATTGTATCGGTGAATGGTGTTGACGTTAAATGGGCCAGTCATAAACAAGTTGTCGATCTGATTCGTTCATGTCAAGACAGACTTACTTTAAAGATTGTCACACCATCGCTTCCTCTTCATAAAGTAGGTGTTCTATTTAAGGGTATTATGTAATAAATTTTTCTAAATTAGTAAACTTTATTTACTAGGTGATCTATTATCATTTATCAATATAGGCGTGGATTTTTTCCCTTACAAATCCTCAGTTTAGATCATTTAGGGATCCTAGTACTTTTAATATTTTATTTCTTCTTCTCAGGGATCATCTCTTGAACATCTGCAGTATTGTATTTGGAAATACAATTATGGAAAAAATATTTATAATTATTCTTTTTAGAGCCATCCTGTCGGAGTATTGAAAATTTATTCTAAATCTATTCATTGGCTGGAAATGAAATATAATACAGATAAATTCCCTATTATTAAAATTTTTACAATTTCAGCAGTTATCTCCCAAGTTTTCCAATTTAAAAAGATGAAATAATTTGTAGTAAACAGTTCCTTTCATACCTTTTCTTTCCTGCATACAATCCTAATTTATCAGTACTACTTATTCTCCTGCCTAAGTTTTTTTTTAGAGAAACAGTTCTCTGTTTTAAGTACATTATTTCCTTGGGTAATAATTAACAAGCATGAAATAAAAGCTAGCACTAATATTGTAATATTCAAAGTTTCTAAGAATATAGAGTTGCAATCCTTGGCTGAAGCAAGACAAGCATTCCTAACACTTGCAACACAAAATGTATATTTTCACGTGTTTTAACTACTAGCTTTCTACTTTGGTGTGTTCTTGGAGAAAAGCGTAGAGATTTGTAAGAAAGCTGTGTCTCGATAGTTGTATATCGAGGCTGCACATTGTATTTATACAAAAATCTGTGCCTTCTAGCTTGGGGAATTGGACGGTGCGTTTTCTTAGACTGAAAAACAGACATGTCGAGCGTTGCTGTTCGCTTATGGCTTGTCAGATACACATTACATAATAATAAAGCTGTTCTATAGTAGCGATAAGAAGCAATGATAAAAGTGTAATATTCCTACTACCACAGTCCACAGAATTCCATTGATATTATAGAATTATCTTGTAAAATTTTTGCGATTCCCTTTCATCATAATTATGTATGAAATTAAAAATGTTACCATTTGATATAAATGATCTGTTTTCATTTTACAGGGACTAAACGGACATAGCAGAAGCGCCAAGAAAGTAAGTATAGTGAGTATTATAAATTTTATCATTTATTTTTCTTATCTTTTTTATTATTTGGCCAATATTGGATTCTTTATTAATGTTCAATAATTGCTGAACTTGTAGTGTAAATACATTATCGCCGAATTCATTTTAAGAAAAGTTAATCAGTGCGGTGTTTCCAGCTTTCGAATATGCGCTATTTTCGATAGCTATCTTTAAGTCACTTTGCTAGGGCAATACTTTTTGAGTCCCAAAAGACAAGAATTTTAGCAAAGAGGAAGCTTGTTGTTAATATTATACAGTGACTTTTTCCGAGTGATATCAGTTTCCTGTGATAGTACACCGGCCAATTCATTGAGCATGAAAATGAATTCTATAAATCAGTGAAGATCTATTTGTTCTAGTGAAAACGTTACGATCCTATAAGTATATAAACTCTGTCATGTAAATAACTCTACATTTAATCGGACTATTGTAAGGATTGATGTCCATTATTTCAACATACTGAGAGTTTTTGTCGGAAATACAAGTTTTGAGATCATCTGAGTATACAAAACCATTTTTGTATTATGCTGATCACCACATACACACAGCCACACACAAGCACAAAGAGAGAGAAATCATTTGCAAAAAAAAAACAATTTTTTAGATCAGCGGACTTCAATTGTGCGTTTCCGATGAAAACTCGAAACAGAAAATTTGAGTAAAAAGTGTTTTTAGCTATAATATAAATATGAGTACATGCCAACTAATTCTCAAACAAAATCGGATATGAAACCCTCACATGACTTTCTTTTACTCCAATTGAATTAACAAATTTTCTCCAAAATTGTTACGTTTTCATGCGTAATTGGGCTGGCCATAAAAATGGTGTAGAATTTATAAACTTGTATACCTGACCTTATATGGAGCGCCCTGTTTCAAACCAACAACGAGTGTGCAAAATGGGAAGCTACAGTTGGTAGCGCTCCTGGACAGGGATGGACAGAACTAAACGGTGAGGAAACCGCGGCGTTGTTGGGTCAAGCCTTGGTCCTTTATGAGCTGTTGCCCATAGGTTTGTGGGATATGACACCACAATTTTGGTCAATATCCATCAATCACACTTTGATGAATGGTTTTGTTTTTTCCTTTAGTTTTTGCTATTTTCTGGAAAACGGCTCCAATGAGCCTCCTTTAACTTGTAATTGCCACCTGTACATATATAATAAACCTCTTCACTTTTATTTGAAACATTTTTTCCCATATATATATTCAAATATTATTATACTTAATCTTTCTTTATACTATTTCAGCATGATGCAGCATTGAAAAAATCACCAACACAGACCAGTGGAAATGTGGACAATTCTCCAAAAAAAGATTCCGAAAAACCAATACAAGAACAGCGTAAAGCCGGCTGGAGTATATTTAAAAAATTGGAAAAATCAAATAGCCATAATACATGATATCAACAATACTAGTTAATAATAGTTATTCTAGTTATAAAATAATGAAACAAATTTTTGAATATAAATTTATAAATATATTTTTTTAATGAAAAAAACAAAAAAAAAATGAACTGACTATTGTGGAAAATTATTATTTTCTGGATTTATATATTAAATAATAATTACATTGTAAATATACGGAATTCTTATTACATATAAATATAAATACAATTATAAAGAATAGTATTATCTTTTATAAATGTTCAAATTGAGGCTTATTTTCAAAACTGTTAATTTATCAGATAAGAATACTCATTTACCATATCTCTATTAATTTACTATATCTCCTTATCTTTTGCAATTATCTTTTTAGTTTTATTATTTTTATATTATTTCATGGTATCATCTATTTGTGTAGCTGGGGAATCAGAAGACTATTATATATATTTATTTAGATAAAACTTTTTATCAAACTCTATAGGGTAACTGGGAGCCATTATTTGCTAAGCTCTACAACCAATAGGTTAGTTACTACCATGTCGCCGGTGTTTAAAATGATCAATTACTTACCTTTACTTTTTATATATAACTAGCTGCTTTTCATATCTTTCTTTTCTTTTATTACTTTTTTCATGCTTTTATAATCTATTGCCAAGAATTTATTAATGAAAGCAATATAAATTATGTCGATTACACAAATACACAGCTTTGTGAATTATTACTTTCTAATTTGTAAATAATTTAACCTAATTTCTTCATTTGAATAGCATATCCTGGAATCTCTTATTTAAAATATGTTTCACATGCTTTCAGTTTTCATCAACTTCAACTTTAAAAGCTTTTTCATGGAAGTCTTTTATAACAGCTTCTTATCTTTCTAAAAATAAAAGAAAGAGAAGGAATGACAGTTGACTAAAATGAGAAGTTCCCCTTTAGTTCTTTCACAAGTTTTTATTTCTTCTTCATTTAGGTACTTTATAATTTCTTAAATTCTGAACATTTCCTTCGTATATGACGAAGGCTGAAATGGATCAAAATGCATTTTTTTTTTCTCGTATGGTGTCATTTTGTTGAGGATATTTGAGGGGGATTTTTGGCAGTTCGAAAAATTTGATCACTTAGAGAGGGAAGCGCCTCTTGGTGTTCAATTTTTTTGGATTTTTATTCTTTCCAAAATTTGGTGTTTGGATGGTCAAGTTTAATTTTTGTTTAATGGTAATGGCTGAGCACTTAATTATGAAAATTTCTATAAAAATTTAGAGCAGTATAGGCAACTATGGAAGCAAACGATAAATTATTTATTTATTGGATCATATTAAAGAGAGTTTACATCTCTTTTCTTAATGATTTAAAAAAAACATGGCTTTAAAATACAAGAAACTTTTCATTCATCTTATTCACCTCTTGGTCACACATTGAAATTCTTCTTGAGATAAATTAATTTGGATCCAAAAGGCATCTTTTTGATAATATTTTAAGCTAAAATTAATGGCAATAATAGGGGCCGGTGTTGGTATTGTGGTTGCGAGCATGGGACTTGTAACTGGGAGATCCCCAGTTCGAGTCCCGCTTGTAGTTGGCAATTACTAACTCTACCTTTAACAACTGGTAATAATAGAAATTAAGTTTAAATTGTCAGTTGACTGAAAACAAAAAAACTGTCCAGTTGATGACGCCTCCCGTGGCCCCAATTTGAACTATTTATGTGCAATTGTGCTTATTCGAAAATTCAGCATTTTAAAAAGTATATTACAAATATAATATAATTATATTAAAAATCAAATTAGGAAGCTTTATTTTTGTTATAATTATATAGGTTTTGTTTATTTTTATTTTTATTGTATATTTCATTTTTTTTTATTTATAAATTCAAACTTAATTTTTATTCCCAGTGTTTAACGAGATTTTTATGTATAAAAAGTTTGTTTTGATTTTTTGACATAACTATCATACAATAAATCTTTGTACTATATATATATATATTTTTATTTATTTATATAATTTGTTACTCTTTGCGCTGTAAAAAATGAGAAAGTGACACATTTATAAAAATAAATAAATAAAACATCGCAATATTGAAACAATAATCCGTCCTAAACATTGTGCTGATGTTCTCTTGTAAAAACAGGAAAGGAAGTCTATGAATAAAACTTTTTAATTGTTTTAAAATTATAATTTTTATTTTATATACATTAATGCGTAAAAGTGTGAATATTATATTTTTTAATTTTCCTAATTGATACACAGTTAATTGTGAACAAATTAAAATGTGTTTTCTTTGTTGTTTGAAAATGGCTGTATTAGAATCTACCCCTAACAGTGTTTTTGCTATAAGTAGGAAGTCTATAGTGTTATGGAGTATACTTGCCGGTAAAGTGTTTTTATTAAACTAAGTTAGAAATATTAGGAAATAAAATAGAGCAGTCATGTTAAAAAAAAAGAAGAAAAAATCTGATAAGAACACAGTCAGCTGTAGAGATGATGGAGTGACAAGTACCTACCCAGTAGAAGGCACTGTAGTCCAGCAGAGAGGGCCAGCAACATTGAGCCAACCAAATAACATTTGAAATTTAAGTCTCCACAATTTCCCATTATACTCTCTGAAATAAATTTTTTCGGAAAAATATTTCAAATGAGAGTGATAAGTTTATAATTGTGCAGTTAGCGCACCAAGTTTAAAGAAAATCGCTGAGAAAAGTCCCAAAAACTTATTCTGTAAAGACATGCTTTCGATTAATCGATTTTCTTCTGGTAATGTTTCTAATGTCTAGTGATAGGTTTTTTATGTATGTAAATAATTTATTCAAATATTTTAATTTTTTCAGTTTTCTCATTTAATTTACTCAAAGAACAACAAAAAATAATAATAAATAGTACGAGTAATTATTATTTTTTAGTTTTTTCATTGAGTTAATTAAATGAGAAAAATTCAAATATTTAAATAAATTATTTAAATACAAACAAAAATTATAAGATAATACGGGTAATTAACAGGACCCAGTTGTGCCTTGGATAGCGTAGGGTTTGGTCCCTCCTTACAGACAAATAATAATAATAAACGGGTAATTAACTATCAATCAAAAAACGTAATTTAAGTTACATATCTCAACTTATTTGCTGTTTCCATTTTTAAAAGGAACATTATACACAAGCCTTTTTAAAAATGAAAACACAACTTGTGACCCTACCCAGATAGAGAAAAACCCCCTCTTAACCTAGTTAGTTATTATTAACAAAGCAATTTAAGATCCAGTGTATAAACTACATTTACTCTGTGCAAGTCTGAGTTATCACAATGTATGCTAAAACATCCTGATGATCACAAAAAGAAGCAGGCTATCACGGAAAATACCTGTGATAATTTATGAAGTATAAAGAAAATCGTTGCAGCAGTTTTCGAAAAAATAGTGAAAAACGAAAAAAACTTCAGTAAGTCACTCTTCCGATTGATGGATGTTGCCAGAAACCTTCGTTTCAGAGTACCAAGATCAAGTTTCTGATTTTTCGTTTTTGAGATATTTTGTTCTCTCTCTCTCTCTCTCACACACACACGCGCGCACGCGCGCATTTATATATATATAGACATAAAACATTTTTTCAAACTCAGGGCACCTCATCTCATATATTTCCAGTGAAAATTCAATTTTATAATTTAACACTATCGCAATATTTCGTTTCACTAGAAAGTAAAAAACACCCAGCAAGGTCGCGTCTGCTTGACGGATTTTTACCGAACCAAGAACTCTTAATGTATGCATAAACATACATATACATATATGACACAATGGACATTAGAACATGCTTTCTAATAAATATTCATTTACAAAAATTTGATAATGAGAATTTAAGAGATCTCGGTACCCCCTCCTACGGAATTAAGAGAAATTTCTTTAAGAAATAATCCCTAAGGATAAAAGAAACCAAAACAGATTCTAAAAATGTGTTTAAATTGAGAGCATGCCGTTATTGATTCTACGATCCTAAGAGTGATAAGCAAATGGGAATATTAGAGGTTTTTAAATCTCCAACAAATTAATAACTTTTCTTCAAAATATTCATTGCAAATAAATATGGCTGATGAGGTTTTAGTTGCAGGTAATTGGGTATGTAGATTCGAAAGAAAATATTAAGAAGAATATCTGGAGCTGTTTGCGAGGAGGGTGTATGGAGATACCGGAAAAATTGTGAGTTATATGATAGATGGGACATACTGCGCTTTATAAGAGTGAAACGGGTAGAATGGTAAGGCCATGTGGCCAGAGGATAGACAGCGACAGAATGCTGCATAAAGTATTGTTCAGCACAATTTATGGTACGAGAAGAAAAGGGAGACCTAGGAAAATATGGTTAGAGGATATCGAAAGGGACTTGAACGCTCTGGGAGTTAGGAACTGGAAAGGAAAGGCGAGCAATAGGGACCAATGGAATGCGATTGTTTAGGGAGCCATGGCCCATCCCGGCTGTACGCTACCTAGTAAGTAATTAGCATTTAGGACAAGGGTTTGCTTGTATTTAATATACTTCTCCCCCAGTATGACCTATAACGGCATTTTATAGTTATACTTGACATAGATATCGCAGAACACTCCAAAAAATAAATTTTATTGGAAATATGTTACAAATGAAAGGCAGGACCAATTGAAGAAAGTCCCTGAACTGTTCACTAGAAAATTCTGAAATCTTGTTGGCTTAAAATCGCATTTCCGGTGATTTTTCAATCTTGGAATATTAGCAACGCATCTATTAAAAGAGGTCACATTACTTAGGTTATATTGAAATGACCCTTTTTAGTGGAAAGATTAAGATTGCATCTGTCCCTGAACTGTTCAAAAATCAATTTTACTGGAAAGGTGATTCAAATAAAAGTTCATTAACTTCCTTTAGTTTTTATTCAACCCTAATTAATATGGGGTCTGGTTGAAATGTGAGTTAAGTGACCAAAAAAAAAAAATCTGGTGTGAAACACTCACACAACTTTCTCTTACTCCAGTTCTCAAAATGATAATTGACAAATTTTATAGTTTGTGTACCACAATTTAATGAAATTCGTTGAAAACTGGAAAAACTGTTCAGTAAAAGCGCAGTTTACAAATTTTCTAAGAAACTCCGAATGTTGGCCTTCTATTTATTTCTAATTAAGTTTTTTTGGATAACAGAGTTGTATAATCAACTATGAGCACTTTAGGGAAAAACATATCCCCACCCCTCCCCTAAAAGTGCCCTTAAATGAATTTTCCTAGAAAAATGTTTTAAATAGAAGTTGTAGCTCTTTGTATGTTTAGTTTATATACAAAGTTTCAAAAAAATTGTCGGAGCCATTTTTGAGAAAATTGCGAAAAAGTGAATAAATCATTTAGTAAAGTGGTAAAGTAAACGCACTTCCGGTTATCCGATTTTTTTCAAACTCGGAATTTCAACAACATATTTAATTCTAATTAACATTATTTAGATGACAGAATTGTCTAATAAACTGAAATAGCACTTTAGATAAAAACCTTAACCCCACCTCCTCCCCCAAAAGTGCCCTTCAGTGCATTTTCCCGGAGAAATGTTTCAAATAAAAGTTGTAGCTCTTTGTATGTGTGGTTGATGTTTAGAGTTTAAAGAAAATCGTCGGAGCCATTTTTGAGAAATCGCAAAAAAGTAAAAAATCTAACTAGTAAAGTGGTACTTCCGGTTGAGGAATTTTGACAGATAACGTAGTGTCAGATCCCATGGTGATACCTAAACGGAATATCAAGTTTCAACTTTCTACGGTTTTTCGTTTTTGAGCTATGCTGTTCACATACATACATACACACACACACACACACACACACGGACACACACACACACACACACAGACCATTTGCTAAAAACCACTTTTTGGACTCAGGGACCTCAAAACGGATATTTCCGGTGAAACTCGATATCGAAAATTTGACACGATTACAATACTTCCTCTTACTAGGAGTAAGAGAAAGTAAAAATATTAGGAATATATGACGTCATACAATACGGAGCAAAATGAGTGCGAGAGTAAGATGAATGAGAAGGAGGAGGGGGTGGAGGATGTGACGTGTATTGGGCCCGTTCCGGAAGAAAGAACTTGTTACACCTTGACATACATTCTATCGCACAACACACAAACATATGTTGTTGAAATGTGGAAAGGAATATTCAAAACACTACCACAAACAACAGTCAAACTTACAGTTGTTACAACTGTTGGGTGGTGGCGGTTGGTGTTAAGTATTAAATATTATTAGTATTTTATTGTTTAACCAGAAAAGATAACCTACTTCATTTCCTCCCCACCATTAATAATATGATGTATAGAGAGCAGCGAGCTATTCGACATGCAAAACACTCCATTCCAGTTCATGCAAATTACTAATTTCGTTTTGGTTATGCCTGGTTGAGCTTAAAGTATTAGACAATTGTTGCTAAACAAAACAAGAAAAAAAAAAATTATAACACATACCGTAACTTTTAGAATTGAAATGTTAGTACTAAATTAAAATAAACTACAAACATTTATTATTTATTATGATAATTATCATACAATGGACAATACAAGGAAAAGAATACGATATTTTCACCAAAGGACAAAATAAACATAACTAAAAGAGACTTACTTAAACACGTTATTACTATAATACTTACAAACCTGTTAATAATAGGATTATAATGACAAATTTATTTTAAATTTCAAATTTTACTCATTTGTACTAAACATAAATATAGAGGGATTGGGGGACAGCTACCCACCCAGTTATTTAGTCCTCCCCCATCCTGGATTACACAGTCGTCCACAAGAGAGCGCCAATAACATTGAATCAAACCATGTAACATTTGAACTTTAACACCACAAATTCTGCACAGTTATCTACAATCAAATTATTTTTTTTTTGAAAAATGTTTCATATAAAAATGATAAGTTCTTATCTGTGCAGTTAAGGAAACCGTTATAGTGGTTTAGGTAGTTTAAAGGACAGCTTAACGTGTTTACTATTCCCCCAGAATAAAAATTCATCCAAAAATAAATTATTCAGGGAAAATGAATGAAATAAAAGTCGTAAGTATTTATTTATGTAGATAATAAATGAGGTATACATTGGGTGTTGGTCTAGTGGTTATGAGCATGGACTTGTAGCTGTGAGGTTCCTAGTTCGAGACCCGCGTAATAACTGCTAAATTTTATATTCGTTTAAAAAAATGTTAATGGTAAATTAGGTGCTTCTGCTCCCGTCCACACGTACCTGATTTGGTAGTTAGACGATAAGCCCATCTAAATAAACAGACATTACATACTTTAAACGAGATAAAAAAAAAAAAAAAATCGCTGGAGCCATTTTCGAGAAAATCATGAAAAACTGATAAAAAACATTCAGTAAAATCGCATTTCCGGTTGATAGATTCTGCCCGAAATCTTCGGGTCAGATCGGTGGTAGTATATTAATGAGATAATAAGTTTAATTAACTGCGATTTTTCGTTTGGAGATGTTTTGTTTTCGCACTCACACAGACACACTAAATATATGTATATATATTTAGTAGTCAGAGGTCCTTAAAAACATGGTGAAAACCCAATTTATAAAATGTGATACGATCTTCTTACTAGGAGTAAGAGTAAGTAAATTAATGTGTTGAATGAATGGTCTCTGTATTTGTGTACGTCTGTGTTATGTGTGAACTAAAAATATCTCTGAAAACCAAACATCTCGTGAGAAATAATTCGCACGATTTTCTCTTATTAACACAATTATTACAATTTTTAATTTACCAATTGTCTTTGAAATAATTTGTAATGTTTCTAGAAACGTTTAATTTGGGCTTGCTACAAAGAAAGGTGTTAGGGGGTTATACATGTATAGCTGAGTGTGATTTGTGTGATAGCTACTATCTCCTTTTTGTATCAACCAACAAACTTATAGCGGTAATTTAAATTCAAACTTATCAGACCCCCCCCCCAAATCGATTTATCCGAAAAATGTTTTAAATAAAAGTGATAACAAGTTTAAAGAAAATCGTTGTAGCCGTTTTCAAGAAAATTAAAAAAAACAACTCAAAAACCAATTTTCTAATGTCGGCTTGCACAGTATTATACATCTTACACAGTTCCGAGTATTAATTTTCTTTAATAATAATAATAACTGCCATCGAAAGATGCCATTGATAATTTTGATAGATTAATCTAATTACAATGCAGTTGTTAGTGAATTAGGACATTTCGATAAGGACATCTAGCACTATTATCAATATACCATGCAACAATATGAATGAAAATTGAATTTCAGACTTAATAAAAAAACAAAACAGAAAAAGAAAAAGAAACCAAAATAAAAATAGTTCAAGGTAAAGATTAGATTTGTGTTTTTTTTTTAAAAAAAAAGTTTTCCATACTTATTGCGAAAACTAAGTTTCAACAGATTAGCAACAAACAACATTTACAATAATATCGCCTCCCTTCCCCTCACCCAGCCAATTTTTATTCAATTTTTTTTTTTCAATAATTATAAAGAGATAAGTGAATTGGCATAAAGAAAATATTAGTATTTAGATAGAAGACAGTATTGTTTGATCTCTGCCTTCGTGTTGTCTAGTTTGTATTCCATTAGATAGAGAGGTTTCATTGTATATTGTGTGTCTAAAACAGAATTGTGTTTCCATATCTTTGTTTATAGTTGTAGCACTTAGATCTATATCTTTGTAAATCTGTTTTGTTTTTTTTATTATTGCTTGTCCTTACAAATATATTCACAACATTCACAGATCTATTATCTAGCACTGCTATGTAAATGATTAAAAAGAGATGGCAAAAATAAAAAACTAATCGTCGAGTATTTTTTTTATTCTACGCTGTTTCTATTGTGAGTGTTCTTATTTTCTTTCGGATAGTCCAATATTTATTTGACATGATTCTGCCAGGATGAAATGCTTTAGTCTTCTTCAACAAGGGCCTGAATGATTAAACAAGTGGGCGGCATACATTTCCACATACCGGTCAAGCCGTAGATGGTTTGTCCTCTTTTCTGTGGATATTGGCTTGAAAATAATCGTGCCCAGTGGTTTATCGGAAGTTTGTCGTGAAATCGCCGCAAAGAACGTTGCAGGAGATTGAATTTTGTAATAAATTTGCCCACTTTCTTTCTGAAGTATTATTATTTTTTTTTTAAGCCAATTTCTACTTTTTCTATCATTTTGAATTTGTTTCTCTCTGACAACTTGGAGAACTTTGCTGGGCTAACAGGCTGAAAAAGCTGACAAAACTTGCGTAGCGAGCCTGTCCACTTAGGCTTGGCACCCATTCGAAAATAAACTTCATTATTCCAATATTAAGCCAGGAGAACACATTCATCAGCACTTGTACACACTAACCAGGGCGAATATAGCGGCTTGGGCACCACGAAAGCAACCAACTAGCACTACTACCAACCAATAATAAACCAGTATAACCAACCAATAGAACCAATAGAATGGGTATGTTGTGGGAGAGAAATGGTTTTGTTTGAATGATCAACTAGATATGGCTGAACACGGTATAATGATAAAAATTGACATTGACTGCCTGGACTTTACACTTAAAATGGTAGAGTATGGTAGAGTGGTAAAGGGTAAGGTAAATGACACGTTGTGACTGGCGAGTGAACTCTCTGCTTTTATGTGTATGAACAAAATATTTTAATATAATAATATTATATAAGTGGTAGAACCATATATTGTATTGTAGTGGTAGTTTATAGAGAAGTTAACGTTATTGATTTCACAGAACCCTCAAACAAAATCAATTTCCCAGATTTCCCAGAGAAAATATTTCAAATAAAAGTGGTATGGCTTCAATTTGTGCAGTAATATACCAAGTTCACAGAAAATCGCTGAAAATGAAAAAAATAAAAACCATTTAGTAAAGCCGCACTTCTAGTTCATGGATTTTGCTGAAAAAAACTTCGTGACAGTTGCGATGGTAGTGTGTATTATTTTAGTGTTAAATTTTGATGTGTATCAACTGTACTTGCTCTGTGCAAGTCTATGTTATTACACTATTCAACAAAAACATCCTGATGAATGGCGAACGCCCGAAACCGGTCGATGACCACAAAATGAAGCCAGGCTATCACTGAAAATGTCTCTGATACTTTAAAACGTGCACCTGAATTATTTTGGATGGATCAGCAAAGTCATTAACACTGTCCCGAAGAATGTCAAGTTTTCATCTCTAAAAAGACCTGCTTCAACTCCTTTAAGGTCATATCCAACTTTTTATCGTCTATACCAAGTGACAGAGCAATGTCAGGTGTTTTATAACTTTAAATATGTAATCGTGAATACAGCACACCCCCCAAAACTGTGATTTATATATTGATTACTACATAATTGCAAAGGAAAAAAAAATCTGGTGTGAAACACTCACACTACTTTCTCTTAGTACCTCAGTTTACAGAATTATAATTGACAAATTTTGCAAACTTTCAATTTGTCCTAAATCTTTACTTGTCTATTTCACTGGGAAAAACTGAACTTAATAAAATGACATTTTTGAGGAAACCATACCTCCTCCACTCACCAAAAACTTCTTTAAATGAACTTTCTCATAAAAAAAGTATACAAACAAAAGTTGGAAATTTAATGAAATTCGTCGTTGTTTTTTATTAAGGAAATAGCAAGCACCTCTCTACACAGTAAATCATTGGAGCCGTTTTCAAATAAATCCTAGACACTTAAATACAGTTCAGTAAAATGCACTCCCGTTCAACCGATTTTCTTCAAACCTAGAAAATGGAAGAGTAAATATTTAATTATGGGTAAAAATGATAGAATTTTTACGGAGAAATGCATAAAGTAAAAGTTGGCTCTTTATATGTTTAGTTTAAGTATTACGATTAAAGTAAATCAGTGGAGGCCGTTTACGGAGACAATCGAAAAAACCGGAAGAAACCGGAATAGAATTCAGTAAAATGGTATTTCCGATTGAGGAATTTTTTGACAGATAACTTCCTGTTGGATCCCATAGTAATGGTATGTTAAGTTTGAACACTGCGATTTTTTTCGTATTTTAGCTCTATACTATTCTCACAGACAAAGCCAGAATATTTTCTAAAATCCGCTTTTTCATTCTCAGGAGCAGTATTTCCGGTGAAAACTCAATTTCGAAAATTTGTCACGATCGCAATGCTTCCTCTTACCGCAGTAAGAGAAAGTAATAATTCTGATTTTTCATACTTTTTCAGAATAATAGGTTTTATTTCAATCTTTAAATACTTCCTGTTATTCCTAGTAAGTGGAAGTGTTGCGATCGTATGAAATTTTCCAAATTGTGTTTTCACCGGAAATACATGTGTGGAAATCCTCTGAGCAAGAAAACAAGCTTTTTTGCAAATTGTCTTTGTATGTGAATCTATTTATAGACAAAAATTTGCTTCCAATAAAAAAAAAATAATTGCAATTACTTTAAACATGATAATAATCGGTTTACGTCGGATACTACGAGTCGGATACTATGTCGTAGACTCGCCTTAGGATTGGCCTTAGCCGTCTTACTCATGGCTATCTGATGTCTCGCCAACAACCGCCTCTCTGTGATTCCTGTAATGTCCTGCTCACGATTCAGCATATTCTTATTTCATGTACAAAATATAAGCACCTTAGAGAATTCTACAATATACCATCAACGGTAAAAGAAGCACTAGCCGACAATCACCCAGTAGTGACCAGTGTCCTAAGATATCTAAAGGCAAACCTCTTTATTTAAAAGCATTTGACTCCAAGATTGAGATTTGTTGGTTCTTGTTGCTTGATGTTTTATGTATTCTCCTGTTATTTTGTCTGTTTTGTTGTTTATAGTTGTTAACTTGTTTAGTATATTGTTTGTTAGTTGTTTATTTTTTGGATTTATATTGTTCATATTACATTTTTTATATTGTATATTTATTCTTATTGTTTTATGTGTCTGTATTATTTTATTATAATTGGTGTTATTACGCTTAAGGCATAATGACCTGTAGCAGTTAAGTGCCTTAAAAATAAAAAAAATGTGTTTGATGTGATTCTGCGAGGTGAAACATCTTGATTTTCTAGCCGTGAACGAGTTAAATAAGAGGGCAGCCAACATTTCCACAATAATAATCACATAGCGGACAAGCCTCAGATGGTTTCACCCCTTTAAATAAGCGTGAAATGATAAAAGGGTCAACAGCAAGCCCTTAGAGTTATGAACTCTAATTCCCCAAAAATAAGTTGATATTTCCGATGAACAACTCATTTTTTCACAATCTAATGATTTCTCTCCCTTCCCATGAAGGGAAAGTAATGAATGGACTGGTAAAATCAAAATAGAAAGAGATATGGAGCCTACTTGTAAGACAGAACTTCGTGCACTGGCACCTGACCTTTGAACTGCAAATTCTCTCGATATCTGGCAACTTAGCGAGTTACGAGCGATTCACAGCTTTAGAGAGGGTTATTGTTCAATATCCAATCAAGTCCATCTTATAAACAATTCTAACTTTACTTTCTCTAACTTTATTTGTAAATTTTAGAAATATATGTGTTTAAGGTTTTCGTAAAAATCATCCGAATCATTAACCAAAATTGCTGTACGGTTCTTTCAGTTTTCCATAATTTTCTTAAAAATGATTTCAACGATTTTCTTTAAACTTCGTATAGTATCTACAAACATAAATGCCTATCATTCTTATTTAAAAGATTTTTTCTTTTGGGAAGTTCTGTGGCAGTACCTAAGTTAAGTTTTCTTCTAAAGCAACCATTTCAGAAGAAATACGGTTGCACCATAATATTAAGGGACATTTAGAATTCCAAATTTGAAGAAAATTGGTGAACCAGATGCGCGACTTTAAGGAATAGATTTTTAAGATTTTTTGGAATTTTCTCGAAGACGCCTAGAAAAGATTTGCTTCAAACTTGGAATGCTAACTTCCACAACTTCACAGTTATAAACGAATCACTTTTATCTGAAACATTGTTCTGGAAAAATTGTTTTGGGGGGGGGATTTCAGGAATCTGCAATGTTAAATTTCAAATATTTGTGTTTATTTGTAAATTATTGGCGCAGTCTTCAGGACTACAATGTAATCACTTATAGTACTTCAAAAAGCTGGTTTGAATCATTCACATGACTTTCTCTTACTCTAATTAATAAAATTTAATCAAGAAATGCCAATGTTATAATGTTTAGTTGGGCTGGCCATAAAAATGGTGATGGGATTTTATATTGTACACTATAATTCTTGGGGTTCTTGGAGAACCTTTTCCATTTTTGAGAATATGCCCTACTCAAAGAAGGTAGTGAGTAGGCTAAATGGTATAATAAGAAAGGAGTGGGGCCTTTCCAGAGGGGTTCAAGGATAATGTACCGCTCAGTATTGGTTCCGCAGATTGTGTACTGTGCGTCAGTTTAGGCCCACCGAGTGCGGCTCTCGGTGATGAAAAGGCATTTATTGGCAATGCAGCGGTCAATGCTGTTGTCTATGGGCCACTTCAGCAGAACGGTCTCCACGGAGGCCTTGCAGGTGCTTACAGGTTACCTTCCGCTAGACGTGGAGGTGGTTAGAGCGGCAAGCAGATATTTTTTGAGGAGAGGCAAAGCGGCCAGTTTTGGGCATCTTAGGATTCCGTCTGTCCCTCAGGACGTGGGAGGAGATCACGGTGTGTGGCTGCGAGAGCAGGGTAAGAAGAGGTTGGAGGAGGAGTTAATGGCGGAATGGGAGTCGAGGTGGAGGGTCTCCACGAAGGGCTGGACCACGTTTTTGTTCCTGCCAGAGGCAGGTGCCGGCAGGCGTATTGTCCCGAAGGTACTTTCATATGCCGTATCTCGGTTAATAATGGGTCACGGCTTTATAAACGGCAAGTGGTATAGAATGGGTTTGGTGGACAATGGGAACTGCCGTTGTGGAATGGAAGAGACCGCGGAACACATTCTTTTGTCTTGCGGCATGTACAAGGATCTGAGAGCCTCTATGTGGCGCAAAGTGGGCTTTCACCTCAGCCTGAGAAACGATTCTCTTCCTTTGTTGTTGGAGAATGGCCCGGCCTATGAGGCCTTAAGGGAGTTTGCGTCGAGGCGTTTGAGCGCCGATTTCATGGGGCCTTGTAAGGCGGAGCTAGGGCAGGTTGGAGGGATTGCTTTGGTTGAGTAATTTTTATTTATTTATTTTATTCTTTTATTTTTTTTGGAGTTTTCCCTTGTTGTGTTGTTTGGGCAATTGCTAGTTCTTATTAGGATATACGTTTTGGGATGTATGGTATGGATGGGTTATACGTTATGGGTATGTGCGAGGCTTTGAGTGGATGTATTTATTGCGTGGTTGTGTGTGAGCGGTTGCTGTAAGTTTTTATTCATTTTATTCTTGTGGTTCTTTTGTTGTTGTGTTTGTTCTTGTTATTGTGGTTTCTTTTTGGATCTGTGGCTTGTTGTTGGGTACTCCTGGGGCTCTGTTGTTTTTTTTTTAGATGTGTCAGGTTCCTTTGGATAGCGTGTTCCCGCGCTGCCTACTTGGGTTGGTGAAGGAGGGAGGGAGGGCGTTCATTTTTCTTTAGCTCTTTTCCTCCTTCTTTTTCTGAAGTCGATGGCTTCTCTGGGCGGGTATGAGCGCAAGCTTAGGGACCGCCTGAATGGTGTGGGATAAAAAAAATAAAAAAAAAATGCCCTACGTTAAATTAACTATACCCTTCGACTTCGGTGTTTCGAAAGTTGCAAAATTATTAGCCAGTACCTCATTCATTTTGTGATGGATATGCCAGAAATATAGAAATATATTTTATTTGAAGTATATAAAAATTATGAAGAATTTCTAACATTCGCTGGCAAAAAGTGTACATACAGGTAGAAGACTACCGTTACAACAGAGAGTTCAAAGGACCTGGTTAGCTTTGTCTTTGGCCCTTCTCAAAGAGGAGGATTTGAACTATGAAGAGAGGGCATTCCTTCAAGACAGTCTGTATTAGACATTGAACTAGAACACTTGATTCAGGAATCGCTATCTTAAATTCAGTGCCAGTTATAGAGTTTAGCATTTATTCTAGATAAACAATTGATTTAATGAGCATACAGTTGTGATATTGTAAAGTATTTAAATCTTCTTTCAAAAATTAATATATTTATTTCAAAAACAGTGGCGATCTGTTGATTATTTTTGATAATTCTCTCTTAAACATACACTAATAACATTTCAATTTCCTCACTTCCTCCGGATTGCCTAAATCTAATTTTATTTATTAGACACTTTATTAATAAAGGTGAGATCATCTCTTTACTATAATTTATTCTTTTTTTCCTGTCTGATATTCCCCACTAGTCACATTATTGTTATTAATTTTATGTTTATTACTATTACTATTATTATTATTATATATTTGATATAGTTTTAGGCTAGTATTTTTTAATCATTTGTAATAGGTAGTTTTTCTTAAAGACATATCAATTTTTTAGCCTTCTTTTATATTTTATAATTTTCTCGACGTTTCAGCGTCTAGTTACGCCATTTTCAAGAGTTGACAATCTATTACACACACATCAGTACAACAGATATTTTAAAGGAAACGTATTATTTTCTTTCCACCCTTCCCCGTTTCTCGTTATGTTAGTTTGTCAAAACATTTAATATTATATTTTATTAATTCGTTCAATTTTTTTTTTCTTTAATGTATCTCGAAGTTTTTATATAAGATAGAACGAAAGTCTGATGATAATTCTTTTATTAAAATTAGCAGTATATGTGATTAAAAGAATTTTGTAGAGGTTAGGATGCCATATGCTGGGTTTTAATTTTTGAATTTCGATGTAATTAAATTCTCCTATTCTGAACTCCTATTCTACAGCGTTCAGTATATCATCTAGTCTAGTTTATTTCTAATCACATTCATTCTCTCTATTTCTCACTTCCCATCTCCATTATACTTTTAACATATGGTTTTCCTATGTTCTTCTCCAACTTCAAAAAGCCTTTTATTTATTTGCAACCATTATAATTTTATTACTTTTAATTAACCATCTTTTATTATTTAAAATGAATTATTTATAATTTACATTTTTTATTTATAAATTACTTTTGTACTTTATTTATTTTTTTTGTTTCTTTTTCATGCTTTTCCTTTGTTTCTATCTAAGACAAGTATATATTATCTTTTTCTTATATTATTTAACTATGTCATTTCATCATATCCAGCATATGGCATTTAGCAATTCTATTCCTACGTTATATTTTTTACTTTTGTATTTGTTTATAACTCCATTCTTAATGGTTTGTTACGGCTGCCATCGCTGGATGACAGTCGTTCACGTAGATCAGGTCGTATGCCGCGGCCTTCAACCAATGCACACATAATTCGCACATTATCTATTTTACTTGTTGCATGTAAATTGTGCAGTTGTAAAAATCAATAAAAATGTTTAAAAAAAAAAAAAATTTGTTTAATTTTCTTAAATAAAAATTTTTGATTATTGGTATATATATTGGTACTTACTATCGGTAAGTAATACTGAATATGATTATGAGGTAATCTAGAAGGCAGCACTTGCCTTGATCAAACCGCAATATTTGAAATCTAGCATATAGACTTGCCAGAAAAAATGTTTCTTACGAAAGTGATGGTTATATCTGTACAGTTAGCATTCTAAATTTAAATAAAAACATTGAAGCAGTTTTCGAGCAAAAAAAAAAAAAAAAATCGGAAGCCTATTCTGTAAAATCGCACTTCCGGTATAATTGATTTTCTACAAATTTGGCATTCTGGTAATGCTTTGAATATAAGTTAATTCAAACCTAAATTGTAGAACCACATACATAATTGAAGTTCTTTTTTCTTTTTATTCTGTAAGGGATGTTAAATACTCTATTTCTGATGAAAAATTAATTTCGAAACTTCGCAATACTTCCTGTTACAACAAGATCTCTCTTGAGAAAAAAAACAACAATTCAATGCCAATCACAATGCACACTTTTAGTTGTTCGGCAGAATCATTTTGGCCAGAAAATAACATCATTTTCAGTTTGAAGCAAAAATATATCTCTATGGTTAAGGGTCCTATACTTTTAGGGGAACTTGGTTTTATACAATTTTATGACTGGCTACTTTTCTAACGGACATTCATAAAATCGTTAATAAGAAATCAATGAACTAGGTCTGGTCCACTGACCTCGTACTATAATGAGATATATAGTAAGGTTATACCAATAATTTATGTATAGATATATATATATATATATATATATATATATATATACCTTTCTATTAACTATCTTTCACTCATTTACTAACAGTCGTGATTCTATAAACAAAAACAACTGAAAACTAGTTTATTCTATTAGAACGGGTGTTTATAAAAATACTTATTTTTTTTTTTTTGAACGAAGGGCAACTCTTTCACGATCATATTTTAATCATAAAATATTATTTATTTATAAAAGCTTAGTGACATATGCAGAGAGAACTCTAGCTAGAGAAACACGAGACAACGAAATCTTTTAATGGATCAGTGAAAGGAAAGTTTAATGCGCAGGCGCAATGAATAGTTTTACAACCAGTATACAGACTACTGTTTGTAAATGCCATAATTCCGACGAATAATATATATTTATAACAGAAAATAAAAAGGGTAATAATTTAGTTAAAAAATATCACCTTTCAAATATATATTTATATAACCAAGGCCATCCATAATTATAATGTCAAATACTATATTATTGATAAAAATTAAGAACTATTAGACATCTTCCGTCCTAATTATTTAGAAAGGAACGGGAAGTAGGCAACAAGGCCTAGCGAAGAAAAATTTGTATTTTAACTATGTTAGGCAATAACTAGTTTCCAACAATCCTCTACTAACCATACTATCGTACTCAATGTACGATTTTTTAAAACAAATTAATAACAACTATGTGAAATACGAGGGTGGTTTGAAAAGTTCTCGGAATATACTAGAAAGAAGTGTCTTACCTCGGTGGAACTGCTTTTATTTTTCAACATAGTCTCCCTGTAGACTAATGCATTTGGTCCAGCGATGTTCCAATGCCTTTATCCCATCTCGAAAATGAGATTCCTCCAGGCCTGCAAAGTACCTCTCCAATTCGGCTGTCAGTTCTTCCGTTGTAGAAAATCTCCGTCCACCGAGGAAAATTTTCAGCTTGGGGAAGAGATGAAAGTCTGATGGTGCCAAATCAGGTGAATAAGGTGGATGTGGCAACAATTCGTACCTCAGTTCATGAAGTTTTGCCATGGCAATAACACTTGTGTGCGGGCGGGCGTTGTCCTGATGAAAGATGACTTTCTTCCTTGCCAAACCAGGCCTTTTTTCGCGTATCTTTTCCTGTAGTTGGTCTAGGAGGTTTGCATAGTATTGCCCCGTAATTGTTTGGCCAGTAGGAAGATAATCTATCAGCAGAATGCCTTTTGCATCCCAGAAAACTGAGGCCATGACCTTTCCGGCCGAACGTACTGCCTTTGCTTTCTTTGGTGGTGGTGACTCAGCATGTTTCCACTGCTTTGACTGCTGTTTTGTCTCTGGGGTATAGTAGTGGACCCAAGTTTCATCTGTAGTCACAAACCGGCGCAAAAAATCTTGTTGGTTGCGCTGAAAACGGGCCAGACTTTGTTCGGACATTTCCAATCTGGTGCGTTTATGGTCCAATGTCAAGAGCCGCGGCACCCATCTTGCCGATAATTTTTTCATTCCCAATTCTTCGGTTAAAATGTGATATACCCGTTCAGATGACATCCCTATAGCTTCAGCAATCTCTCGCACTTTCAGTCGACGATCCTCCATGACCATTTTATGCACTTTTGCGATAAATTCTGGGATCGTAGCACTTTTTGGCCGTCCACTACGCAGATCATCATCTAAGCTCTCCCGACCAAATTTAAACTCGCTGGTCCACTTGGCAACAGTTGAATATGAAGGAGCAGAGTCCCCCCGTGTGTTCTGAAAGTCGACATGAATTTCCTTTGCTTTCATACCTTTCTTTACAAAGTACTTAATCACTGCTCGAATCTCAGTTTTTTCCATTGTCATAAATCACTACGCGGGAACAACAACAAAGAGTCGTCACTACCACTCTCCTGCAGTAAGAGCACTGACGCGCCACGTGTTCACTCACAAAGGATGTGTGATTATTGCGCGGGAACCTCGTTGCTCTAGCACTGACATCTAGCGGTGATTCCGAGAACTTTTCAAACCACCCTCGTATAAAATAATGTATAAATATTTCCTACCAGTTAATTATCATTATTTAAAATATTTCGTGTGTATTGTCTTTTTTACCATTTCATGTTGCTGTGGGAGATGGTCCCTATTGGAATTTCGAAACTGAGTTTTCCTAAAAAATACCTGCTTTTAAGGCTCCCTCGGTACCGAACTTAGTAAACAAAAAAACATCGCGAGAAACACTCAGGCAATTTTCGCTTAAACTTCTACAATTTGGAAATTTTCATTCAAAATACTAATTCTAACATAAATATAGCCGTCGTTATTGATTTAAAGTCGCTGAAGAAAGTTAAAAGTCTAACGACTAACCAATTCCCCGGAAACAATCAATTATTCCAGAAAAGTACTAATAATCACTGTAATTATTATTTCAAATTAAAAAACAAAAAATTCTTAAACCGTTATCGAAAAATATTTCAAACAGTTCAAGAACTTATTTTATAACCTCTCACTTCCGGTTAAACGATTTTCTGTAAATATGAAATTCCTTGGAACGCATATTAAGAAACCTTAATATTTATTTAGCCAGGATATCGGACCATTCACTGAGGTAGTATTTTTTTTTTTTAAATGAAGTAAAGCTTCTCCTTGCCAATTCCCCCCCCCTCAAAAATTTTTTTTGGAAAAATTAGTAGTGATAAACATGATAGGTTTTGGAATTTTCTCATAAAACTGGTGCAACGATTTTCTTAAACCTAGAATGTTAACTGCTGCATAGATAAAAACGTATCACTTTTATTTGCAACATAGTTTCGGGAAAAAATTGATTGTAGAAAGATTTGCAGAATTCGTGGCGTTAAATTGTAAATACTGTTCATGCTGGGGCTATCTATTTTTTTTTTTTTTTCCGGCGCATCGACTGCCATGGTCATTAGCGCCAATTACTAGGCTATCTATTACTAGGCTATAATGATTCTTCTACCTGCCTGGGTATATACGTAGATGTCACTCAACTACCTCTATACTTAATGTTAGAACTTACATAAATGCATAAACAACACTAATAAGAGAAAAACGTGTGAGTGTTTGACAACATATAATTTCCTTCATTCAGGTGACTTCCAAAATGCATTTCCGGAGAAACTGTTTTATTTATATGTCATTCACAATCTACTAACAAAATGTGTAATAAGCGAATATGAGGATGATATTCTGAACTGGTTTAATTGGAGGCAAAACTGAAGCTTTTTTTTGTTTTCAACTTGGAAGTGGTCACGTGACCAACGGCGGCTCAGCTGATGTTTGACTTGCCTCAAATAATTCTGTGGACTAGATTTTGTACATGAGAGGATTTGAAGCATAAAAGAAGAGATCTATAAAATTTGCGGTAATTTATATTTCGCTGTATCTATTACAGTGTGAATTTTTGAGATCGTTATCGAAGAATAGAATTAGAGCTATAAAGGAGCGTTTGACGAAGAAATTTTGATTGGAAAGGCTGGATGTTCTGAGAATTTGAGCGCTTGTTGAACACTACCACAGTTTAAGTCCACATCGATTTGAGTACGCTGTTGTTTTAGACGAAAAATCGAGTTAAACTCATCTCATAGGGGGCAGATAACAAGTTGACACTCTCTAACCCTTGGGATTACGACCGGCTATTGTCTGGCCAGGCAGTAAATTCCTTTTTTACCTGCCCCCCCAGACATGATTTAAGGGGCATTTTCAAAATTTCTTGATCATTTGTATCCCAGCACTTACTAAGTACATACAGATTCAAATGAATAGAATTATGGAATTTCTGAAAAGTTTATCTAGTTGTGGGAAACATGTGGCAGCAGTAGGAATAGCACAATTTTTAGTAACACACCACCTAATATTGTAATAATAATATGGTATGTGTAAATTGTGGTATGATATCTGATCAAACCATCGAATCCAACGGTACGTAATTATATAAATTACTATATTTAAATTAATAAAAGCAATAATATGTATCTTTATTTTTTTTTATTAACCTGACCAAACGTTTGACCTAATGCATATGTTTGAACTTTTTTCTATGACTTCACAACGTATTAATTTTCATAATAATTTTGCTCCGTTAGGAAATAAAATATTGAGAATCCTATCTTATGGTTTCCTTCTTGTGATTTAGAAATTACAGTGTCCTTTAAACCATGTGATAGGGGGCAACCATTCATAACAGGTGTCTGCTACTATAGCACTAGCAAACCCTACCAAACATAGCCATTCTTACTTTTATTTTTGACTTTTGATTCTAATTTAATATTTTTGACCTGCCCCGTATGAGATGAGTTTAACCCACAAAGTGAATTTCGATTAAGAGAAAGTAATAAGATGACACGAAGTTTTTTTTTATCCCTTGTTTGTTATCCCTTGTTAGATCTGTACAAGTTTCTTCAAGATTTTCTCGAAAACGGCTCGAGAATTATTTTCTTTAAGGTTATATAGAAATGAAATATACCTATTATATACCTTATATTGAAGCATATAATTTAAGGTATATTTTTATGTATATTTTAAACACTATCAGGAAAAATTGATGTTTGAAGGTTCTGGGAAAGCTTAATTAAGTAAAATACAGCAAGAAAATCAAGTAAGAGAGTTAGAATTGTAATGCAAAGTAAAAAGAAATATTGGGTCAGTGGATGATGGTCTTATCATCCGGCTATAGAAGCTTAACTAATCAGACAATAATTATAGAGTTACTGCATCTTTCTTCTGACCTCCAAAATCTAAAGACTCTTTACAGCCAGTCAATCTAATGTTTAAGATAGTTGTTAAGATATCTACACTCCTATCATCATTACGATCAAAACGATAACTAGACATAGATATATACAAATTAACATTCACGCAGCCTGCTTGCGCCCTCCCAAACAAAAAAACACACACACACACACACACACACACACACACTTACACATATACATACACTTACACATAGAAATAGTTTGTTAACTATAATAGTAACACTTGTTAAAACGCTAACTAAACTGGTGGTAGATCCTTGAATCATTGATTTTTTTTATGTCAAGGTTAGACTGCCACAAAGTTGACTTGCAAACATACATACATACAGACAGACATGGGACAACCCTCTCACCACCACTATTGGCAAATCTATGTGGAAGTCTCTTTTTAGTTTTAAATATTTTTTGTCTTTTTTTTTACATCTTCATGAACTTCTCTGTTTAAAAAAAAAATAATAAACGTACAGAGGACAAAAGTTCAAGAATTTATTTTAAAAACCATAGAGGTCATTGCCAGGTGGTTAACAAAGATATCTTATGTTTATATATATTGGCAATGGTGACCTGACACAACTTAAATACATTATAATGCTGTATGCATCCTTTTTGTTTGTGCCCTTAACTTCTCCGTACAATAGGCCAATGTGAATAGGTTATATTAGATGTATACTCTTCTGAATTAATTTTCGTTATTTTTTACATCCACTTTGTTTTTTGGCAGCTAATAAAAGTTTATATTAATAAATTGTAAACATATTATTAACGACCTAATCAACAATGCAAATAGCCCTGATTGAAGGTTTTATGATGTGATGAAAGGACACATCATTGGCAGTATTTAGCAATCACGGTTCTTAATATTGAACTAATTCCATTCTATTTATTGAGTACATAAATCCTTAAATCAATATTGCCAAAGAAATTTGAAATTTAAAGACTTTGACTCAAACAGCGCTATACTATCTAATTTTTCTTTAACACTCCAAAACTCCAACTAGAAAATGGTATTTAAAGTAGACAGATGTTCACAACCTGCGTATTTTAAAAAGTGCAGAAAAAATTTATGGACGGGATCAACTGCATAGAATAATTCAGAGAAAGAAAAGCAATATACCATAAAAGGTAATTTGTCCATATACCCTTAGGAAGGCCTAAATGAAGAATTTCCAAGTATATTGTGGGAGGTGATGTGAAGACGCAAGTCTAGCATAGACTTAGATGGTGGCAGATCGTGGTCGAGGATGTGGTGTTGATTGGTCTAGAAAGATTTCAGTATATGAAGAAAGATGGCCGTCGTTAATTGTTTAGATGTCAGCGAAGATCGCTTCAAAAAAAGGGGGGGAAACAATTATATTTTCAACTTATCAGCTAAATTTCCAAAAAATATATACTATACTCATCAGTTAATTTTCTGATATGGCTTTCTTTAACTATATACCTAATACACTTTTTCACCAATCACCAATTTGCCCCCCTTAACACAGGATACGCCTTTTTAACACTAATTATACGATCTTATCAGATGAAAATGTAACCAATTAAAACAAAAACTGGTGTGAAACACTCATACAACTTTTTGTTACTGCAGTTTATCAACCTGTAATTGACATATTTTACAGTTAGTGAACTAAATTTAATGAACTTTGTCGGCGTTTTTATGGAGAAAATCACGAAAACTGTAAAAACTGTTCAGTAAAAAAGTATTTCCGGTTTATAAAACTTCTAGTGTTGATACCAGAGACTAACTTACCACTGAGTGTATACAGTATAACACATATTTATTTACGAACCGTATAAGGACTTTGTTAAAGTATAACTGTACTAGGGCAGAGTTATGGAAAGTGATGCCGACAGAATTAAATAGCGATTGTATCTTGATTGAAATCTTCATGTTGATGATGTAGCATTGCTGCCCTTTATCTAATAGGCCGAGTATTCCCTTTATCTTCTTCGTCTGCAAAAGAGGGAAGAGTCTGGAGATTACTTTTCAATGGAAACACCAGTTTTCTACTGAGGACAACTAATGGACGCTAACGTTAGTATCAGCTATTTGACATAGTGTTCCGCCAATATATATGTATCTTTCGCCAGCGACTTCTTTTACTATATCGCTCTGTCATTCTTACACTCTAAGTCCTTATACAGGTCTTAATAGTATAATAATTACTTGTTCATTAACATGGAAATTTAAACCACTGTTTAAATTCTATTTTCATCAATAAAACCAACATTAAATCAAACAAAATCACTATTAACTAAATCCTTTACTTTTGGAAGGAAGTAAATGGTTGTGGTTGGTTCCGAAGAGCTGGAAAGCATCAGAGATATTTTCCGTGATAACCTGCTTCTTTTTGTGGCCATCGACCGGTTTCGGGCGTTCTCCCATCATCAAGATATTTTTGTTAAGACAGTGTGATAACATAGACTTGCAAAGAGTAAATTCAGTTGACACACTCGTTTCATACATTCGTTCGATACATCCTACATGTCAGGGCTACCAAACGCTAATACATATAGACAGGATGTAATCAAGGCGGGATGAAGTAAGAGGGGCCTAAATATGTAGGTAATGATCTAAAAGAAACTGTTGATATAACTTTGATTTTTTGAGACAAGCTAGCTAATCCAGGGGGCGAATTCTTAGCCATTTATTTTATTTATTCTTACACTTACGTCAATTTAAAGTAACAGTAGGTAAATGAATTAATATTAACAAATAAATTTCAATCTTTCATTTACTTTTATTATGTTGCTCAAAAAAACTTCATAGTTCACTAACAAAAAACTAGATTTAAACTGAAAGGCAATTGTGATATAAAATTTTGTTTAAAGTGGAAAGTGATCATGTTAGCAATGGCAGACAGTCAGCGGGTGGCCAAACGATCGTCTAAAGTGGTCAGTTTAACTGGATAAATGTACGGAAGGTTTTAAAAACCAATAGAGCGTATCTTGTTACATTTAGTAACAATTTATTAGATAATAATTTTGTCTTGTTTCGGTTTTGTTATTTTATAGCCCAGTGGCATGTTCAATAGTCAACAACTATGATATATTAGTTGATTGACGAATTGTATTTAATAGTATTTAATCGTAAGAAATTATCCAGGAAGTAAGGTTTTTTTTTTTGATTTCTAGAAGCAGCCGCTTTAATTCAAGTTGTGATATTTTAATGAATGGCTCTCATTTCATTGGATTCGATTTCTAGCTTCATGCAGAGTATTCTTGTTCATTTTGATTTTTAACCTAAAATTTACGAAACTTTTAAAAAACTTAGAAAAAAGATTCCTATATAACACTAGTTTACAAATGTTTTTCAAAGATATTCTTCACATTAAATATTTAGTTGACCTACCTAAAATGGAGGGGGAACCATATATACTACTGAAATGGCGGGTTAGAGGGAAATATAACGTTCAAGATCACCCTAAAATCAATCTTCCCGAAGAATGTTACAAATAAAAGTGTTAGGTACATGTGTGTGTAGATAGTATAAGAAGTTAAAATAAAATCGTTGGAGTCGTTTTCGAGAAAATTATGAAGAACCGGGAAATCAGTAAAGTCACACTTCCGGTAGGATTGTATCTGAATGGATTACCAGTTTGAACTTCCTGTGATTTTTCTTTTTTGATATATTTCGTTCAATTACACACAAACTCACAAACACAGAACGCATACATATATAGAACATTCGTTAAAAACATTATTTTCATAATCAGGTGACCTCAACACATGTATTTCCGGTGAAAATCCAAATCGAAAATTTGACTCGGTTTTACTAGAAATAAGAGAAAGTAAAAAAAAATCAAGGTATTTTCACGAAAATGTCAAGCATTGAAAATGTTTTATGATTTTCAAAACAGTTTGAACTCGAAATTTGTTACATACCGATAAAAAGATAACCTCCCAAAATTAAAAAAGATCCACTAATGATTAATTCAAACATATATGATTTTTGGCAATAATATTAAAATAAAAATCCCTTTCACTCCCACCCCTTTCTCCGTGTTACTATCCAGTCCCCTTGTCGTCAGGATCAAATCTACCTCCACCAAACCGTGTAAAACCTTAAATAATAAAAGTGTCGTTACGTTACATTATATTCAGATTCCTAACCTCCCAAAATACATTTTCAAACTTAAAACTGGCATTACTTTAGTAAAATACGGGTGCCATTGCAGGACAGTTGTTGTATGTATCAAAAAGTTTCAACTATTGAATTCATGAACTCACTTTTGTGATCTGTTTATTTATCTGTTCATTTTATCAATTCTGATCACCTTGATATCTATTGTTGTTTTTAATATTGTTACCATAATTAGATACCCATATAACCTCAAAATTGTAACTTTATGTTTGATCTATATCGATGGCCTTGAAAAAGGACGATAATACAGTCGAACTTTCAACAAATGAAGTAAAAATATTCAACTCTTACTTAATTAATAAACACTGGGAAATATTTTATTTTCTTTATTATAAATGAATCAATGGAAAAAGATAACCATGAAAAAATAAATATTTCTTTATGTTTGGTTCTAATAAAGCTTTTTGAATTGAAAATAAAACCTTGAGGAGCCCCTTAGGTTAGTGTGTTAGGCAATCCTAAATTAGCCGTTATAGCCCTTATACATTGCGGGTCTCTGGCCGCATGTATCAGTTGGGTTATATAGTTATTATTACAAACCACCTAAAGAGCAATAATAAAAGTATGGCAGTTTTCTCAGTAAAATTACTTGTATTAAATTATTTAATATCACTCATTTTTATCTTTTGTTCTTATTACTACGTACATAATAATAACAATAATTGATAATAATTTTAATAAAAATTTTTGAACTATTTTTGGTACAACTTTCAAGATCAACATATCGAAAAACTTAAAAATACTTTTTACGTTTTCATGTAGATATTACAGTGGTCAAATTAAAATTAATGAAATTTTTGTCTGTTTGTTTATTACAGTAGTGATGCGATTTCTTACGAAAACAGCCGAACAGAATTCCATTAAAAATGACATTCATACATCACTAGATCCACACAGAAAACTTTCTCTTCTTAATTTCTCAACTTCCAGTTTAAACAAAATTTCTTCAAACTTGGTATTTTCACAATAAAAACGTACCTCCCTTAATGTTTTATATATATATATATAACAATGTTATATATATATATATGTGTCAAATAAAAATTATCTACACATTTATGTGTCACGGTAACATAATTTTTTTTTTTAATTAATGCATTTATTTACATCATAAGTGCCTTAAGTAAATAGTAAGAATACAAGAAAAGAGAGGGGAAACTGACCAATAAGTAGTACTGATACTAAATATTGCCAATTTCATTCACTATCTGCTGGAATCTAATCTCGTGGCCATTGACATTTCTGGCGTTTCGAATTATCAAGTGGGTTTGGGACGCAAGACAAAAGATAAATGTATTATAATGAAAGGATAAGACTGTATGGAATTTATTATAATGGATTTTGATAACTTCTTGTGTCATATAAATATTTATGCGATATTTATGTGCCAAACAGATTTATGTAACTTAGAAACACTGAATTTTCAAGAAAATCATTAAATCCTTCCCACGAGAAAATTACGAAAAAAAAAAAGAGAATAAGAAAAGCGACAATAATGAATAAGTTCTGGCGGATGGATTTATACAGAAACCTTTGTGCCTACAAACTTCGTAGTCTTACTTATGTTTAAAATGGACTTAAAATTACTTAAAAAATATAGATAGAATCGAGAATAATAGTTGTTCACATTTTAAGGACAATAGTTTTATCTGAATGATACTGACCATATAGACGGATAGAGCACTCTTGTAGCCCACTCCCAAACTTGTAACCAAATCAGCAAAACTTTTAAAGGCAGTTTAACTTTAACTTCAGATAAGATAAGTTCAGGCCTCAAGTAAAAAGTCGATCGATTAATTACGATATCCGATTATAAACATGAAACATTTATTTTTTAGACAGCGGCTTATTCGTAATTTTATTTTATAAATTTATAGATAGAGGGAAATAAAAATATCCTTACACACACAAAAAAAATAGGTAGTATAAATTCAAACTAGTAATAAATAGAAGTTTTAATAATGAAGGCTGTGCAAGTCTATGTGTAAGTCATTGAAAAAGGAGAAGTATTATTTGCAGACAATGTGTGAAATTAAGGACATCGGAAATATATATTTATAAATATATATATATATGCATGAAAGGAAATATTTTTGTATATAAGTCATGTAGATAATTAGCGTGAGGACATTCGCAACAAGATCATCTTCAACTAAAATCAGTTGAGTATATTGTACGACCATGACAATTTTTTACAACCTCTAAGCGAACGTATTCTGGCAAATATCCATTAATGACAAACAAATAAAACATATAGAATAGAGGAAGGAAGGAAGTAAAAAAGTAGAAGGAAAACGGCCTTAGAATTTTTTCATGTCCTTTTTTTCCTAGTGCACGGTTCAAGTATCATGGCTAATGTTAACAATATGTAAAAGTATTTTTGCTGAACTAAGGGCACGATATTTTAATATTATATCAATAAAATTAAATATTTATAAAAGAACTTACTCACGGCCTCAGATTTCTATAATACTCTATGCCAATCCTCGGTATTCTATGGAAACAAAAAAAAAACGACAAGAATAAAAGAGGAAATAATAAAATAAAATCAAACAATACGAAAGGGATATAGAAATAATGTAACACGATAATCGACGTCAATATCAGCTGATTATGAAGTAATATGATCAGTACTGGTAACTTAATAATATCAGCTATCAGCTCATATTTTCTTCAATACATTTTTTTTTTTTTTTGCAATGTAATAATAAATTGTGATTATTTATTGTAATAAATGGAATTGTAATTTAATAAATAAAGAAGTAACTTTTCCTTTTTTTTTAATAAATTTTTAAAGTTTTAGTTGGAATTGTTCAACATAATTTATTAATTTTTGTCTGTCTATGTTTGTACTATTACATAAAATAGATGAACATTTTTTTTTTGATAGAATTTATTATATATTGTCCTGTTAATAAAACCAGGTTGGAAGAGGTAGTCACCCCTCCATATTTTATATACCGTCAGGTCAAACTTCTTTGTAAGGAGAAGTTTGCTAGCCACCCTTTAGTTATTTTTTAGGGTACATGGCGCCTTGAGGATATCTGTACCCAAATATAACTGCCATTTTTACATTGGCAATACAAATATTCACAGACACACAGACACAATGTGCAGTAGGTAAAATTTAAGTATTAGTTTTGTATTCCCACAGAAAAAATTTAGATAGGTAACTATCATCAACCTATATTTTGTAGAAAAGAAAATTTCAATAGTTTTTCAAGTTTGTGAATAAATTTTTCATAGTTTTGCTTCAATAAATTCTGGTGAGAGCCACTGGAGGCATTTTCTTTTATTCCAGTTACTATGGTTACAAAATTGATAATTTTCTTTAAAATTACTAATTTTATTCATTTGTCCTTAACAAATAAATAGAGATTTACCTATTTTGCCCTTAGTAATTAATGATTACATTGTAGTCCAGAAGACAGTGCCAATAATATTGAACAAACAAAACATTTGAAATTTAATGTCGCAGACTTTTCAGAAAACTCCTAAAAATCAATTTTTTTTTTTTCTAAGAAAAATGTTTCAAATAAAAGTGATTTCGTGAAGTTAACAATTTCAAATTTTTTAATTTTTGTCGCCATTTTCACGCATATTCCAAAAATCACAACTCAAAAAACTATTGTATAGAGTCAAGTAGTACAATCATTGAAAGGCGATTCATCTAAATGTTTCTTAAAAATATATAGGAGGTAGAACCATACATTATACTGAAGTGATACTTTAGAGGGAATAAAAAAAGCGTATTTTTTTGGAGCAAATCGCGGAAAACTGAAAAGGAAAACTATTCAGTACAGCCGCACTTCCGGTTGATGGATTTTTGACTAAAACCTTATTGTCAGATACGATGGTGGTGGTGGTGGTGGTTATCTAAACGGAATATCAAGTTGTAGCTTCCTGCAAGCTTTCATTTTTTTTTTGAGATTTTTGTTGAAATACACATTTTCGTATTCAGAGAGCCTCAAAACTGCTACCATCATTTTGTTTTTTCTGGACAGCAACAATTTTGCCCCCCCTTCGTAATGGTATTAAAATAATAATAATGAAATGAGGGATTAGCTCAATTAGCTAATTATTACTGGATTGGAACGCAGAGGTCACGGGTTCGCAATCAGGTAGTGCTGGCTCAAACATCCACTGTTTAAAAGCTTTTACAGCTTTCCAAAGGACAATATAAAGAGAAAAACTTACACGGCAGTATAATGGAATAAACTCTGGGCGTCAGTGACTATGAAGCTGTGGCGCCTAAAACTATCTTTTTTTTTTAGGCTTTACCATTTTGACACCAATAAAGCCATTCTAAAACAAAATAATTTTTAAAGGAAGAAATCCGAGTGTTTTATATAGCATGGAATTGAGACATGAGGCACATTCTCAATTGTTTTATCAACTATAGTCATGATTACCAACGTACATATGATATTCAAGAAGCAGTAATTTGAATACAACATTTTTTATAGAAAATGTCACAGACCTAAGGTTTGTATAATGAGTGTATTTGACAATCGATCTCAACTTCATAACTTCATTTAAATCAAATTTTAGGCAAAATAATTATAGTAAAAAATCTTATCACGAGTCTAATTATAATGGAACAAATCAAAGTGAAAGAAATGCTTTGTTTCGAAGAAGTACAACAAGATATGCGAACATTGTGACTTTTTTGTAGAATAAGTAGATCGGCCATGATAACCAGATCTTACTGTCCAATTCTGAGACCAACAATCGCAGCCAAACAAAAGACATAGATAAATAAAAGAAAAGTATCTATGAGGAGTGAAAGAGAAGTTTCAAGAGAAGTTTGAAGAAAGGAACTTCACTATATAAAGGGCTTTGGGCTTTGGAGCGCGTGGAATAATAATTCCTCATTCTATCAGCAAATTCTTGGAAGAGACTGGAATGTATTTATAGAGGCTGTCACGGTTACCACACTCTGTGAGAGGATTATTCAGCATCACATATATGGATCATAACATGTTTAATATCATAATTATCATTATTGTTACCAACATTATTTCTCTCTTTCTTACTGAAGAAGACTTTCTCTAGTCTCTTTTTATATTTGACTCATTATATTTATAAAGGACAATATTTTTCTTTCCTTTAATTTATTCTTGATTTATAGGCAATACTGTTTGATCACACAGATATACAATGAAAAAATGTTTAACATGAAAACGCTTAACATGAAAAATCGGTCAACACGAAATCATTTCTGCAGTCCCGACAAAATACTATGTAATTTCATATATTTTTTCTTTTAACACAAAAAGATTTCACTTCCCGGATGAACAAAATATACCTGTTTTCTGCAGTCACATCGTCAAGCAGATTTTTTGGCATTTCTTTTTCGTTGCTAGTCTTTGTCCTTGAGTAGGTAAGGGCACTATAAAATAAGCCTTTATTTAGTAATAGATAAACTTTTTTTTTTTTTTTTTTTTTTTTTGGGGTACATTAGCAGAGAAATCGTAACGCAAACAAACTGCTATTTTATCGTTTAACACGAAATTCTTTTAACATGACGAAATATTTCGGTCCCCTCACTTTCGTGTTATACGTTTTTCTCTGTACATACTTTGCATTTGTTGTGGTGGTTGGTTCCGCAGAGCTGGGAAGTATCAGAGACATTTTCCGTGGTAGCCTGCTTCATTTTGTGGTCATCGACCGGTCGACAGTTTTTTACGCTCGTGTATAGATTGAGTGTATAAACTGAATTTGCTCTGTGCAAATCTGTGTTATCAAACTGCCTGACAAACGCATTCTGAAGATGGGCGAACGCCCGAAACCGGTCGATGACCGTAAAATGAAGCAGGCTACCACGGAAAATGTCTCTGATAGTTTGCATTTGTTACAAACCGGTTTTTGATAACCATTACATAATTATTATCCAATAGGACTGATCGCGAATGCTGTAGCGTTTAGCAACCTATCAAACTTAGGCAGCAAAGGTTTATTTGTATGTTATTTATAAATAAAGTTCTTCTCTCTCTTATAATTTCAATTTATTTGACGACAGTTTTTCGTAAAATCGGAAAAAATCAGAATTTTTTCTTCTCATAAAGGTTAATAAAGTTAAAGTAATAGAAAATTCACAAAAATTGCTATTAAAAATAATAAAAAAAAGGCAGTCTAGGTAGTGGTGCTACTATTACTACTACAGACAGACAGACAGACCGACAGAGACAGACTGATTGGCAGAAAGAGAGAGACTGGCAGTAAAAGAGTGGTGGTTCTGGTCGCGGCCGGGCAGCAGGCCCCCCCACCGCCCCTTCTCAATACTAGTACCCACAACTACAGAAACACCAACATAATATATATACATACCAATACAAATACAAATCTCTTACACAATGTAATAACACAATCACCTCACCAAACCACCTCTTAACAACAACATACAAACGTGTGTTCGTTCGCTCTGTGGTGCACTTTCACTTTTTTACTTCCAACAGTTTTCAGTTTCAATTTCAGTAGTCAACTATCTGTATTAGTGTAGAAATCTTTATCCTATTTTATATTGCACCGACACAATATTTTATTCAAAATTTTTTTTTTTTTTTTTTTTTTGTACTTTTTGTGGGTATCTACATTTTTTTGAATCTTAGATTATTTAGCGATAAGTGTCGATTGCATGCCTTCTAAATATTAAATTTATTCTAATGGGCGATTAAGTTTTTTTTTTCTTTCCCTGAAGGGTGTAAAGGTGCTGTGATTTTTATTTTTTAAATTTTTTTTTATTTTTCATAATTTTCTGAAGAATTCATTTTGTTTTATTTGAATTTTATTTTTAATTTATTTCGTATTCTATTACACTATTGTTGGGAATATTGTCACCACTTCTTCATTAGTGAGTATCAATTTAATTTTAAAATTAATTTTATTTCGATTACAAATTGATTTTTTAACATTATGAATAAACTTGCATGTATATATAATATGTATTTTATTTAATCATCTAATGATCAAGTAAGCAAATGTAAAATTTGTCTGCATATTCATTTATGTTTTGTTTTATTTAATATAGGTAATAAGTGAAGTTTTTGAAATTTTTATCAATATTTAATCAAAAAGAACAATATTATAAGAAATTAAATAATATGATCTAATAATTTTTTGGGGGAATAAATCATTTTGTAATGGACTGTCAACAGATGGAGTTGCAGTCGCTACTATAATAATAATAATTGGATTAGCTTTAATATATAGGAATAAGAATATTTTTTTAAATATAAACTATATTACTTATCAAATTTTTCTTATATATTTTTCAAAATATTCTCATCATAACCATATAATTAAGAAAATATATTGTCGGGATAATAACGTAATAATTATTTAATGTTAATATGTGAACAATTAGTACTAATGTGATATGAATCCCCCACCTTACCTCTCTAGAGTCACCCCCTCTTTAAAAGTTAGTAAATCCTAAAATGAAATTAAACAAATAAGTTTGAGGAAAAAAAAGGAAATTTGATGTGAAACAATCATACGATTTTCTCTTACTTCAATTTATATACGTTAGATTCATTATTTATTTATAAGCTATTTTATCTAGTTACAATTTCACATAATATATCTGAAAATATAAATATATATCTATATTTGTATCCGAAATGTAATATAAAAATCCTACTTCCGGTAAATCGATTTACAAACTTGAAATTTTGGCCATACATTAAATTCTTATCGATATTATATAAACTATAGAATCGTATAATATATTGAAATGGCACTTTAGAGGTAAGCTTAACGTTGTTGCCCATCCCACAGTACATGCCCTTAAATTAATTTTTCCCAGAAAAATGTTTCAAATAAAAGTTTTAACTCTTAATATGCCAATAGTTAATATACCAACTTTTTCGTAAGCCGTTTTACATTCCCTAAACAAAATTTTATTTTTCTAAGATTTCCCGTTTTTGAATTACATTAACCACCCTTCCCTCTCGCAGTGAAGGAAAGAGGGAGAGATGAATTTATAAAAACTACTTCTTCAAACACAGGGGGCCTCAAAACTTGTATTTCCGGTGGAAATTCAATTTCAAAACGATCTCGTAATACTTCCTCTTACATAAGAGAAAATAAAAACAATCACTTTCTCTTACAATGTTTCGCAATTCTCGCGACTCTAATTGACAATTAGTTTGTTTCCGAGGTTAGGATTTTTATTAAATATTAAGCTATCCTCAATATTACAAGGGATTTTTCCCTTCAAAAAAATTATTATGAATAAGTTATACGATAAATATTTTATCGATATAGATTTCAAGGATATTTAATTGCAACAGACTTTGCTGGATGATCGTTCCAGGAAATGGCGAGAAAAAAAAAATGAATAAACATTAAGTAATGCCCATTTCCGGTGGATTCGGATTTTGACAAAAAAAAAAAAACTTGAATGTAGGTTCCACAGATGATGATATCCAAGTAGCATATCTTCTCTTTATATCTCTCTCTAACTATCTCCTCCTCTCACACAACAAGACACAAAGACAATTCGCAAAAAGCATTTTTTTTTTCGTAAGAGATATTTTTTTAAATTTTCTAAAAACTGGTTAGATAATTTTATTCAGATTAAAATTAAATATCAAAAAAAAAGGATGTATTTCTAAACAATAATTATAACAATATTATATCAATTAATGAGAAATCGACATAAAATTTATGTATTACACATACACATACACACGCAAACACAATTGCCACATATTATAATGTATAATGCAACTGAAAATGAAATTCCTACTAATTTTGAATACAAATTACTTGGAGAGGTATCTCCATGCGACAGCTGACTGTCTGCATTGTCTTTTTTGTCCTAATAAATAAATAAAACAGCTGATTCATATTTTGAAATTATATATGAACCGATGAAATATTTTTTTTTTTTTTTTGTGGGTTTGACTAAGTGAATTAGGAAGCAAAGTTGGGGGGATAAGTAACTACCTAGATAGATAGAAGTCGTGTGTTTACTTATACTAAGTACAGTAGAAAGCACCAACCTTGAATAAAAAAAAAAAAAAAAATTGTAATTGAACGCCACAAATTCCCCGGAACTACGAAAAATATTTTTTTTGGCAGGGGAAGAGGGGAATGTTACAAAAAATAAAAGAGATAGTTGCATTAGCATTTCAACTTTATAAAAGGAGATCAATATAGTTGCTTTCGAGAAAATTCCAAGAAGACTGCGAGAAATCTATTCTGTAAAGTCGTACTTCCGGTAACCCGATTTACTTTAACACTGGATTCTACCAATACTTCTAATATATATTAATATTATGTAGATGTTAGAACCATTGTATTTTATTGAAGTGGAAACTTCAATGTATTTTAGAGGAAACTTGCGTTACTGATCTCTCACCCCCCATCCCAAAACAATCAAAGTGTTTCAAATAATGTGATAGATATTTCTGTATGAGATAGCAAACGAAGTTTTTTTTTAGAAAATCGCTTGGGCCCCGTTTCAGAGAAAATCGCGATAAACTGAGAAAAAAAAACTAAATGAAAATCTCAACAATTACTGAGATTTTATCCGTTCCAGCAAGATTCCGTCCTTTTGTATTCGAAATGCACAATTTTAAATATCTGACTGGATCGCGAGCACTTTCTCTAACTAGAAAAGTAAAGAGGAAGTACAAATAGGGAGAAAATATTGACAATGAAAAGTTCTCTTATAAAGTAAATAGTAGAAAATGTCAAATATATTTACTATATAATGCACTTATTCTGTCTATTAGAAACTACTTATAGCGTTGAAAGTTAATTTCAACAACCAATGTTAATATGAATTTGGAAAGTACACAAAACACATTACATACACATATACACGAACACACACACACATATAAACATACACAAGTACTGTCTAAAGTTTAACAGGATAGACAATTACAATAATTCATTTAATTTTACCAACATTGTAGCGTTATGCAAAAAACAAAAACACAGGCTGTAATCAGACTTTGGTATCTATGTTTTCTGTGACGTAACTCAAAAAGGAAAAAAAAAAACAAAATAAAAGAGAAATAACAACATTCAGATTGTTTGGATATAAGCAAAAAAAAACTGATATCAAGATTTCGTTTAAGCTGTCTACCGGAAGTGCGGTTTTCATTTAAGATTTCTTATTTTTAAAACTTTTTCGAAAACAGTTCCAATCTTTTATTTAAGGGAAGGGATTAGCACAGTGATAGCGCGCTGGACTCCTCTTGCGGAGGTCCCGGGGTATTTTCTTTTCCTAGGAATCCCTGCCGCCCATGGGCAATGTTGTCTGCAACTAGAGAATACTGCTTGGAGGCCAGCAGTGCACTGAGAAAGATCCAGAGGGCCAAAAGATCTTTCAGCACTAGCCTCTTAAACTTCCATTCATTGCACTATTAAGGGGACTACTTAATGAAAATATCACTAATTACTGAGATTTTCATCCGTTACTGCAAGATTTCTTTGTATACTATCTACCTACATAAATGCCTATCACTTTTATTTGAAACATTATCCCGGCGGAAACTGATTTGGGGGGCGGGTTCAAGAGGAAGCAGTAGCGTACTGTGAAGTAGTAATTTCCTCTAAAGTACCAATTTCCGTACAATGTATAGTTTTGCCCCCTATATAATATTAATATAATTAGAAGAATCATTGCTAGAATGCCAAGTTTAAAGAAAAACGGTGAACCGGAAGTGCGACTATACCTTATAAGTTTTTGAATTTTTTGGTTGGACTTGATTTTAAGAGGGGTTACTGTGGACCTGACAAATTAGGTTAAATTTAAAACTGCCGTTACAAGTTTTAATGATTGAAACAGAGGGCGCTCCTACACTGAATATTCTCAGGTATACATGATAAACGCAACCATTTTTTTTATGGCAAGCCATCTCAACTTTAGTAAATAACAATTTTAAAGTAAATTTTTCTATTAATTTGTTTTAATTTTAGTAAAGGCGAAAAGAGTTCGACAGATTTACTCGTTTTTTTTTTTTTTAATGTGGTGAGTTGGTAACACTACGCGTGCGGCAAATCGTTATCCCTTCCCACAAACAAACAAAATTCAACACTAGATTTAAATTATGAAGAATGACACAGCAATGTTTAAAACTAAAGGAAGTAAAAAGAAAAAATGTGATATTTCGAATTATATCTGACAAAAAAAAAACACAACTCTAGTTTAAGTTTTATCCTAGTTAAAAGTGTTCTATTGAAGGGAAGTAAATGACACTAGGCAACTTCCGCATACTGTCTGCCATTGCTGTGTTAAGTGAACACTTTCTATAATAACACCAAGCGACAAGTCACTATTATATAGAATATAACCGTGTAAAAAAAACATATCATGTTATCATGAATTATAAAGTCTTCCTAATTTTAGGATCAAAATAGAAATGTCAGACTTTATAATAAAGTAGTGTACACTACTTGTGTTGACATTTCACTATCATCTATCCTTCTACCATCACAGGCCAATAGTATTCATTGTACAAAATTATACTTCAATTGAATAGAATGTATACTTCAGTTATTTGGTGCTTTTGAATTCTGTTTTATTCCGTTCAGGTTATACATTAACTTTGTTTATCTAATATTTTATTGGATGTAATAAAAATAACTAATAAATGCAAATATTAACAGTAAAGAGAGAGAGAGAGAGAGAGAGAGAAGTTAATGACCTGTTTTGCTTTAATTACATTACATAATTTAACTTCAATAGAGCAAAATATTTAGTTGTGTAATAGTTCAATAGTTTTTATAGTTCTTGCTAATGTTTATACTAATCAGCTGTTCATTTATAGTGTCCGGAGGGGAGGGGGGTTGTTTATTTGTTTTTTTTTTTAGTGTGGGGGGTTGTATTTTAATATAATATTAAAGCTTATATATATATATATATTAAAGCCTGCCTGGAAAAAATAGGCATTACTTTACTTACTTACTTTATATATATGCTTTTACATTCTCTTTCAACGCATTGCTGTCACCTAACTCGAAGGTTTCGGTAACAATCTACCAACCAAAAGTGTGACTTTTCTGGATTGTTACTTTTTTCAATTCTTTTGCGATTTCTCCTGGCTTCAAACGATTTTCAATGAACTTTTCTTACTATCTTTACTCATAAATAAATGCCTATCACTTTTTTTGAGACATTTCTCCAAGAAAATTTATTTCTGGGGGTACAGGTAAGTATTCCTCTAAAGTGTCAAGTTTAGTACAGTGTGGTATTACCACCCATATATATTATTATTAAAGTATAGCTTGGCAATTTAGTTGTGACACCTAAACGGGTGTTAAGATCCGCCCATTGTCAAAGCTTTATAGTAGCTGTTACGTTAGAAAATCGTTAACCAGAAGTGTGATTTCAAAAATAGATATCTGAATTTTTTTGGAACTTTCTCGAAAACGACTCAAACGATTTTCTTTAAACTCGAAATTCCAACTGCAGAGATATATTATTTGTAAAAAAATTATTTTTAGAAATTTTGAAGAACCGGTGATCTTATGTTTACCTTAAATTGCCGTTATAACAGGAGTGGTCAGAGAGCGCTGCCATACAATACCATTTCATATAAAAGCCGTATAAAGTCTCATCCCTAAAAAAACCAAATATAATCCCCCCCCCACTTTTAGTTCTATATGTCTCGTTATGGGCAAACTAAACAACTTAGTAGCAATTTGAGGTTTGTAGAAAATTTGTCCATCAAAAAGTAACAATTGCATTGAGAGGAAGTCATGTGAGGGATTCACAAAATATTTTCTTTTTGATTTTGATAATGGATACGATAATTAGTTTACAGGAGTTTATCAATCAAGCTTTGTCTTAAGCATGGTTTGCCCACTAAAGTTTTCATATCTTCAGACAAGTTGGGTGCCAATAGTGGTTTGGAAAATTCAATTGAAGAGGATTGTAGTTCCTGAAAATGGTACACTAGAATCGAAGGCTTAGAAAACAGGAACTTCGGCTGCGACATTACCTGATGTACCTTGGCACAATAAGAGCTGTTACAGTCTCTTCCCTTGACAATTGAGGCGTATCATGTTGGTTCTTCTTATAGCTCCGAGCCCTCATGTGGATCATATGGCCATACAGAAGCCTCTTCATTCTTTGAATCCGAAACTAGTATAGCCATCGTTACTGTATTAAAATAAGCTCGTTGCATCATTCAATTCATCAATCTCTCCTTGACAATTCTTCAAGAAACCTTCAAAGTTAAAACGTTATTTTTACTTTGACTTCCGATAACCCTCATTTTCGTAATTTTAATAGATATATTTATCGATAATGAGATTTCACACAAAAAACACAATAAATTGTCTTGTCTTTATAGTTTTTCAAAATAAACGATTATTCATTTCGATTTAAATTAGTTTTTTAGTAATTCGTATGTTTAACTATTTTATCACTTAAATTTTTTTTGTTCACATACTTAATCTTTTCTAATGATTACAACTACGTACAATACAAAAACAAAAACACAATTCAGTGAGGGATTCTCTTTATTTTGGGCACTAAAATTAAAAACAATATCAAGTAAAAGTTAGAATTCTTACAGAGTACTTTGAACTTTAAGTGGGACTCCCCATAGTTCCCACTCATTCCGAAAAAGGAACATAAGCTGTTCTGTTTCTCTTTCTATCCAGCTTTACCTGTTTTAAATCTCAAATTTCAAGGTCGTTGGGGGGGGAGGGATTTCAACTGAAGCATACCTAATCGGAGACATAGTGTTTGTGTTTATTATTCTAATAAAAAAATATTTATATTATCTTTAAATCTGATATTATTTTCTGTGACTATTTTAAGACGAAATATGGAACCATGATCAATTTTTGAGAAAAAAAAAATCGTATGGAATTCCAACTTAATAATCCATTTAGGTAAAAACAATCACCGTGGGATGTAAACACGAAAATTTTGCTCAACATATATCAACCGGAAGTATACTTTTATTGAAATAGCTTTCCAGTTTTACATGATTTTGTCGAGGATGGCAACAAGATTTACTTTAAATATTGCATACTAAATACAACCGCATATAGACTTCTTTTCTTTTAATTTTTATTTGAAATTATTTTTCCAGATATGTTGATTTTTCGGAAACTAAGACGTTACGCTAAACTATCATTATATGTTTTGGGCTGGGAATTTGATAAAAGCATTGTCAATATTATATATAGCTACATTTTGATAGATTCTTGTTATAAATACTAACAAATACAATCCCCAATCATCTATATTTATGGACAAAGATAGGACGAACTAAATGTTTTCTGAAAATTCTAAGTTGGAAAAATATTTGAAAAGTTTCTTTATCAAAATAGTGGCTGCAACAGAACGTAAAAATTCTTCAACAAAAAAAACAACACTACAATCAACTCCTTAAACACCAGATTTTACCAAAGTTGGATCGACAATACTCGTATCATATCGAACAGAACAATACAAAATGGCTGCACTATTTTGTAGGAAATTCAAAAATTAATTTCTTGGTTTATTTTCCTGGTATTTCCGCTAAAAAAAAAAAAAAAAAAAAAATTGTTTTAAACAAATTAAATGAAAACTAACTATTAGCAATTGTAGTCAATGAATAAGAACTGGTAATATAAGTAGATTGCAGACCACACCCTACAGTTGCTCAAGAATTTGATCTATGCAAATTATTTCAAACCAGATTATAAACGTTAAATGTCTTAAAAAATCTTTAGTATAGTAAAAAGGGATCGTAATCATAATATAACGTTATCATTACTTTGTCGTATTTATATCCGTACAACAAATTTTAAGGCAACGAATTTATTATTTCAACATGCTAATGAATTATTGCAATCGTGTCAAGTATTTGAAATTAAGTTTTTACCGGAAATACTTGTGTTGAGATCCCCTGAGTATAAAAAATAGTTTTTATCGAGTGCTTTCTGTGTGTGTGTGTGTGTGTGTGTGTGTGTGTATGTCTGTATGTTTCAACAAAATATCTCTAAAACAAAAAATCGCTAGTAACTCAAATTAGTTATACCGTTTTGGTACTACTACCCCGTTTGACTCGAAGGTTTCGGGCGCAAAAAATTCATCAACCGGAAGTGAAACATACTGAATGGGTTTTTTCTTCAATTTTTCGCGATTTTCTCGAATACAGCACCAACGATTTTCTTTCAACTTCCTATATTATGCATAAATATCTATATTTTATCTGTAACATTTCCCGGGAAAATTGGATTTGGGGGGGGGGTTCGGCGGAAACTTAAGGTTAAGTTTGCCTATAGAAGTACACTATCAGTACAATTTATTTCAATATAATATATAGAGTACAATATATAGAGTATTAGAATCATTGGGAAAATTTCAAATTTAAATAAAATCGTATAACCGGAAGTACGACTATTGACTTTTTAGAATTTTCTTTAAAAAAAATCACTCTTAATGATTTCCTTTATATTTGGAATATTAAATGCACAGATATAAACTTATCACTTTTATTTTTAACAATTTTTATATAGTTCCGGGAGAATTTCGTGACATTAAATTTTCAATCCCACGCGGAGGACCTGGGTTCGAGTCCAGCTGTGCTACCATTTGATTTTTTTCTTCCTAGAAGCCTCTAAGCCCACTGCCCGGTGATGGACAGTGTTATGTGTAACGTGAGAACACTGTCCGGAGGCCGACAGTACACTGAGAAGGCTCCGGGCGCCAATGACCATAGATGTTGATGCGCTTTAAATAAAAAAAAAAAATTAAATTTCAAACTACATGGGTTTGGTTCAGTTTATTGGCTCTCTCTTCTGGACTGTAGTGTAATCTAGAGGACCACTATTTGCCAGTGTTGGTAGTTCTCACCCTATTACCTCTAAATTTAGGACAGGAAAATGATTATAATTTGAATTTAAAGAAAATTTGTCAATATAATTATATATGAATTAATAGCAAGGAAGAGGAACTTGTGTGAACGTTTCACACTATGGTTTTTTGTTTCTTCCATTGCACGAACATGTGTGTGGTACGGTAGTCAAATCTCGTTTGAAACACGTCATTAAAACAATATTTGCAAGAACTTAAAAAAAATTTAAATTTCTCCTAAATAAATATCTGGAAAGAAACAAGAAAAATGAAAGCAAAGAACAATAAAACACCAACGAAGTAGAACAAAAGAACATAAAAATAGAATAACTAAAGAAGAATTTCAACAATGAAATAAATGAGAAGTTAAAAACCTCATTTTTTATTTTTGTTTCTTCTTTAGTACTATTGGCAATTAATGATGTTCTTCACTTATTTTCTTTGAAGATTTCTTTGTTAATGCTAAATAAAGTAATTATACAATGGTGCGCAATAACTAACTTACTAAACAAATTACTAAATATATACGTATACAAAATGCTAACATAAAAACAACAAAATACTAAAAGATGATTCAAGTAAAGTAGCTGACTCATTGTTTACTAATTTCTTCAATAGAATTCGCACAAAGTCATGTGCACTTCGTGAGTGGAGGCTAGATAATTTGTATGCTATAGTTGATATATTTCTGGTTACTTAAAAAAATTATCTATTAATTACGAAATAAAATAAATAAACAAAAAATCACACGGATGTTGAAGATGATTCACAATTAAACTACTAAAAATATTTCATTACAGTGACCTTCACGATAAATTATGTGTCTGATCAATCAGCTATCTGAACCGTACATAAATGATGTTGGCTTTAGGGCCAGGTAACTGAATGTGGCTGCATTGCAGACCGCAGGACAGCGCTACCATCAAACTCAGAAATATTGACGATGTAATTTAAGATTAAACCTAATTCATGGCTTCTCCAGAATACACCTAAAATCAAATTTGTCCAGGGAAAAGTTTCAAATAAACTCCTAGATAAAAAGTTGATGCATCCCCCCCCCCCACCAGAACCTCCCTAAAAATAAATTTTCTTGGAAAAATGTATTACTTAAAAGTGATAAACATTTATGTGTGTACTTATTATTATCAAAGCTTAAAGTTTAAAACTAACAAAGTCCCATTCAGTGAAGTCCGTATATCCGGGTGAATGGATTTTTGCCGGAACTTTTGTGTCAGATGCGTTTTATAATAATCTTCCATGCTTCCGCGGCCATTGTCAAGTAAAAACACTTATGTTTTTGGGTTGAGACCGCGTCCAGTGGTTTGTTACGAACCGACATTTCGCCCGTATTACAATAGACTTCTTTAGAGTAGTGTCACTTCTAATGTTGAACCAACACATGTGTGTATTTAAGTGAAAATTTTGACATGATCATAATACTTCTCCTTACCGGAAGTTGGACAAAGGAAAAAAGAAAAGAATCCAAGATTTTTTCTTTGCATTAATTTTCAAAATAACTTAGTTTTGCAACAACATTTCTGCATCCAACATTCTTTCATCTTCCGACGAAAGTTAATGCAAAAAAAATAATATAAACACACACACATACACTATCTGTTTACCATATAAGTCAGCTATGTCTTACATCCATTAATTATAAACTCTATTCACGTCAATAAAATGAACTAAGTATGATATCCATAGTTGACAGTTATATATATTAATCATCTTCCTAAACTGATGTTCAATATTATTACTTTCTCTTAATTGTGTTGGCTCTTGAGAAGGCTTCCCTTTAATCTGCTCAATCTTCAAGAAAAATATTTAGTGAAAATTCTGAGTCTGATTTGAACATCTGCCAATCAGAATTGTTAAGACTTACAACAGGAGATAAATCGCATTTATGTTTTTTTTTAACACCAAATTTTTTCCAAGCTATATTATTATTATTATTATTATTATTATCGTCCAAGCTATATTATTAACATCATTATTATTATTACTGTTAAATATGGAATGAAAGTTTTCTTTATACTACTTCACAAGTTGACTGAGAGTCACCCTGGTCCATCACCCCCCCAGTTTCTCACTGTTAATTCCTGGACTATACCGTTCATGTTATTCTTATGTAATTAATGAAGTACATACAATCAAATCCGGTTCGAAGTTCGACCTTGAATAAAGTTTTATTACTCCCCGCCCCCCTCAGCTTAATTCAAATCAAACAAACGCATTCAAATAATTTCTACTCCACCTAGAATACTAATTAATGAATATAAGATTCATTGCCTGCGTGAACTGACAGATAAACAAACATATTTCTAAAGTTATTTTTAGCTTTATTAAATATTATTTTAAACAAAATTGAAAAATATATTTAAATTTCATAATATATAAATACTTTTGACTAGATAATGAATTATCAATCAATAATAATTAAAATGTTCTCAGTAGAGTATGTAAATGACTAACAAAAATTTGTTCGATAATTTTCACTGTGTAGATATATAGTATTAATAAATAATCGATCTAAATAGAAAAAAATAAATCTGGTGTGAAATACTTACACACACTCTCTTACATAGTTTCGATTTATTACAAATTTTACTTATAACTGAAAATGTAGGTACAAATGTGCATCCGTAATATAATTAGGCAAAAAATTACACACCACAGATAAATCGATTTTCTACACGCACGGAATTTGGTAAGGCATTCAATTTATGACAACGGAAAATATCTCTGATATAAAATTGAAATTATTGATAACCTTATTGTCGCGTCCTCTGCCAGCGCCGAAAAAGAAATATCAAGTTTCAAATTTTTGCGAATTTTTGTTTATGAGTTATGATGACCCCTCCACCACTACAAAAAAAAAAAAAAAAGAAAAAAAAAGCGGAGAGACAGACCAATTTCTATAAACCACATTTCTTCTTATTCAGAGGAACTAATCAGAACATGTATTGCCTGTCTAAACCTAATTTCAAAAATTTACCTCGAACGGAAAATACTTCCTATGGAGTAAACTTCCGTTTGGAGTAAAATACAGATACTTCAATTTTCAAATATTGGTAGTTATAATATCTGTGGGTAAAAAAGATTCAAGAAAATCGTTGAGCCATCTTTTGGAAATTCAAGGAAATTATGCATTCAAGGAAATTCATGGAAAAATTGGTATTTCCAACTGACTGAAATCTTAGTATCCGATTCCCCGAAGAATATAAATAAGAATATAATGTTTGTACTTCCGGTGATTTTCGTTTTTGACTCATATACGAAGCATATATTCACAGAGTAGGAAAGGAGGGGGAAGATTAGGGAGCGGATTACAATGAGAGAGATAGACCATTCGCGAGAACTATTTTTCGCACCTAGGTTCGAAATATGATTGGTTCATATTAATTAATCTTGTAGTATGCAACAAGGGCAAAAAAAAAAAAAATCACGCTTAAATTAACCGGAAGTCAAAGCTACATAACTGTACAAAGCTGCTTCAACTTCTAGAAAGTACTTTCATTCTTACAAAGAAAAGATCTTTAGTCAGATGCAAGGAGTAATAGAAACAAAATATACAATTAAAAACATCTTTTTAAAAATAATTAGATAAAAGATATACAGTGAGTTCAAAAGCTGTAATTGACACCATACCAAATATGAATGTTGAAAGCCCTCACGAGCAACCAAGGATTGACCTATATGGAAACTAATCTTGCCCAAAATAGAGCGAAGGGAAAATTAACACTGGGCTTTATAGAGCGCTATAAGAACTAAATAATAAAGACGTTCACCATAAGGTATGTTTATATATTGCATATGTTTATATGAAGAGATTTAACTAATTGTTTAAGACAATTAGTTCTTATTAGCTAAGTTCAAGGCGATCAAAGAATTTAAGGATTTACTTGATACATACTCTCAAACATAGTCTTTACCTTAAAAATTGCTCAAGTTCACGAACAAGTGCATGTTCACCCAAATTTTTACAATTCAGAGCTAGAGGAGGATGTCTAAAAACGATGTAAAAATAAACGAGTCTCCAAGTACCTGAAAAATAAGACCAGAATATTTGGAGGAACGTATTCTTCAACATTCTGTCTAAAGAATCCTGAAATTCCTGCAATAATAAACGTATGCCTCCAGATGGTTATCAATTTCCAAAGAGATCTACCAGGGAAGTTTGGCGGCAGTTCATGAGAGAAACGATAAAGAGTTGGGATAGAATCACTTAGGTAGTTCACTTTCATAGACTGATCCAGAGTGGCCAAAACCAATAAAGCACAAACATTGAAATAATTTTTTCCGATTTGAAAAGATTTGACGAAGCTAAGGAAAACAGTTTAGGAACAGATAAGGCACCAAATGCCTTAAAACTTTTTAAAAAAACTATCGATATGATAATTCTGATTGGTAAATGAAAACATATAAAGCAAAAGAAAATCCTCTTTCCTTCATTTCTTCCCTTTCCAGCAACCCTTTCTTTCAGCCAAGTGAAGCATTTCAATATTCGTAACTAAAAAAAAGAAATCGTATATGTAACAATCACACGATTTTCTCTTCAATCAATCCAATCAATTCAATTGAATTAAATAAAAATGATAAGTGCAATTTTTACAAACGTTTTAGATGGGCTGTTTATATACGAAGTTTCAAGAAAATCATCGGAGCCATTTTTGAGAAAATCGCGAAGAAAATCATTTAGTAAAGTGGTAAAGTAAATGCACTTCCGGTCATCCAATTTTTTTCAAACTCGGAATTTCAACAACATATTTAATTCTAATTAACATTATTTAGAAGTCAGAATTGTCTAATAAACTGAAATAGCACTTTAGATGAAAACCTAGCCCCACCCGTCCCCCAAAAGTGCCCTTAAATGAATTTTCCCAGAGAAATGTTTCAAATAAAAGTTGTAGCTCTTTGTATATGTAGTTACCAAGTTTGAAGAAAATCGATGGTAGGTATTACACCTGAGTGGACATTTTGGGTCCCTCTGTCGCCAGATCTTTTAGCGGCAGTTAAATATTTATAGTTATATTAAGTGACAGGCTACCAAAACCGCTCTAAAATAATTTTTTACTTTCTCTTACTCCCAGTAAAAGAGATTGTAATCGTGTCAAATTTTCGGTATCGAGATTTTCATAGGAAATATTCGTTTTGAGATCCCCTGAGTCCAAAAAAGTGATTTTTAGCAAATGGTCTGTGTGTGTGTGTCTGTGTGTACGTATGTGAACGAATAGCTCAAAAACGAAAAACCGTAGAAAGTTGAAACTTGATATTCCATTTAGCTATCACCATGGGATCTGACAGTATGCTATCTGTCAAAATTCCTCTACCGGAAGTACCACTTTACTAGTTAGTTTTTTTACTTTTTGCAATTTTCTCAAAAATGGCTCCGACGATTTTTTTCAAACTTGGTATATCAACTACACACAGAAAGAGCTACAACTTTTATTTGAAACATTTCTCCGGGAAAATTCATTTAAGGGCACTTTTGGGGGACGGGTGAGGTTAGATTTTTATTTAAAGTGCTATTTCAGTTTATTAGACAATTCTGTCATCTGATTAATGTGAATTAGTATTAAATATGTTGAAATTCAGAGTTTGAAAAAAATCGGATGACCGGAAGTGCGTTTACTTTACCACTTTACTAAATGATTTTTTCGCGCAATTTTCTCAAAAATGGCTCCGATGATTTTCTTGAAACTTCGTATATAAACTAAACATACAAAGATCTACAACTTTTATTTAACTGGGAAAATTCATTTAAGTGCAATTTTAGGGGTGGGGGTGGGGTTATGTTTTTCTCTAATGCTATCATAGTTGATTATACAATTCTATACTCCAAACAAAATTAATTAGAAATAAATAGATGGCCAAAATTTTGAGTTTTAAAAAAAATTAGTAAACCGGAAGTGCTCTTTTACTGAACAGTTTTTTCAGATTTCGACGAATTTCATTAAATTTGGAACACAGATTATAAAATTTGTCAATTATAATTTTGAGAACTGGAGTAAGAGGGGAGAAAATTGTGTGAGCGTTTCACACCAGATTTTTTTTTTGGAAAAATGTTTCAAATAAAAGTGATACGTTTTTATCTGAGCAGTGAGCATTTTCAATTCATTTCAAAGAATATCATTGTAACCGTTTTCGAGAATACTCCACAAAAACAACTCGAAAACCTATTTTGTAATGTGGTATTTCCGGTTAATGATTTTCATCAAATTTGGAATTCTATCAATGCTTTTAATTTATATTAATATTATAAAGGTGCTAGAACCAGAGTCTACTGAAGTGGTAATTTAGAGGAAAGCTTAAAGCTACTCGGTTCCCCCAGAAAATAAAAAAAAAAACCCTACCAAAAAATCAATGTTCCTAGGAAAATATTTCAAATAAAAGTGATAGGTATTATTTAAATGTATGTAGATAGTATAGGATGTTTAAAGAAAAAAAAAATTATACGCGGTAGATGGATTTAACCAGAAAACTCCGTGCCAGATGCAGTTACACCAAGTTTGAGCTTCCTGTAATTTGTCATTTTTGAAATATTTTTCACACCCACAACTTTCATTTGTTAAGAACTTTTTTGTGTAACTTCCGGCAAAAACTTAATTCCGAAACTTTAATACGATCGTAATATTTTGTTCTCACTAGGAGTAAGGAATAGGAAAAAATGTTCCAAATAAAACTTGTAGATATCATTTCCCATAAAAAAAAGAAGAGGGGGGGAAATGTCCATTTCCGGTGAAAACTCAAGTTTGGTCAAATTGATGCGATTGTAATAGTTCTTTTTACAAAAGGAAGACAAAGTAAACAACGCCAATTAAAAGTTGAACAATGCGTCAAGAAAAATTTGACTTCATAATAGGTTTTATTTTCGGGGAATTCCAGATTGTGCATTGATTCACATTTTTGTTCTAATAGTTCAAAAATATACCTACTACAGTGAGTACTATTAAAGTTACTATCAGTTAACACACTAATACTTTCATTATTAATTCAACATGAAAATATAAAACGTCAAACAACACTAACTATATATACACTTGTATAATCAGAAAGTAATCAGCAAGTGTGTTACGTAAGTAACATAAAATTACAAAACCATGGATGGTGAGTGGCGGCGCGACAGACCAGAGAAGTATAAAACTCATTTAAATTTTATGTAGATATTTATATTTCGTCATTCCACAAAGAACAAATAACAATAAAACTTGTAGTGACGACATATTAATATTATATATAGATATATTATATTAATTTAGAGCTTCAATATATATATATAGTAGTTGTTATAGTACGTTAAGGAATTGATTGCAGTAAGTTTTATGCTAAGAAACATTGATGGTTATTACAGATGGCGTTCACTTTGATAAATGCCGTAATGGGAATTTTTGCTTAAGTTGTTATACGTGCGCTATTAACATTTACATATCATACGGCTCTTTAGGTTTAATAAAAATAAATAAAAGGCCTACTCATGATTACTTTCTCTTATCCCTGGGTAAAAGGTCAAATCGATCGTGTCAAATTTTCTATATTGAATTTCACCGGAAATACAAGTTTTGAGGTCCCCCCCCCCCAGTGTTGGAAAAATACTTTTTAGAAATTGGTCTGTGTGTATGTATGTGTGTCAGCATAACTAGAAAAAAAACACTCGCAGATAACTGAAATTAGGTATTTCGTTCAGTCTGCTACCAAGGTTTCAGTCAAAATCTGTCGAGAAGGTGTATCATTTACTTAATAAGAGATTGATTTAATTCAAGTTTTTTGCGATTCCTCGAAAATGGCTCCAATGATTTATAATAAACTTGGTATATTAAATCCTTTTAATTTGAAACATTTATGCGGGAAAATTCATTTAAGGGGTGCGGGGGTTTACTGACGTTAGGTTTACCACTAAAGTGCCATTTTAATATTATACGATTCTATCGTCTATATTAATTGAACCTATTGGGGGGGGGGTAAGCCTTCCGCCCAGACACCGCAACCATATCAAGGCTTATTGTGCCTACTCCTAGGGGGTCTCATACTACAAATCTCCCCTTTTCATGAGGTCGAGAGCTTTCCCAACCATTCTTTTTTTGCGCTATGATCTCTTCTGATATCTCAGCGTGCCAAAGATCTCATAGTGTAATGTATCGATTGTGACACAATCTAACAGCAGGTGAGAAGCCGTTCTCTCCTCCTCTTCCCGTCACAATCTACACATCGGTTCCGAATTTGATCGTCTACATAATATTAATTCCGGCTAAAATTCCGAGTCTGAAGAAAATCGACTTAACGAAGTTACGACTTTTATATTATAATTCGGATGGAATATATATACATTTTGAATTATATGTGAAATTTATAACTAGCTAATACCGTATAAATAAATAAATAATAAATTTAAACTACGTAAACTGTGCGTGAGTATTTCACTGCATATGTTGTCAGAATACAGTAACTTAAAAAATGCAATTAAAATTTCAAGATTATTAAGGAATATAGAAATTAAAATAAAAAAAATAAAAAAATCCTTAGAAATGATTCCCCGATAGAATGGCAGGACTCCTCAAACCCTTATCATTTCTCACTTTCTGATTACTGTTATTTCAAATAACTACAGTAAAATTGAAATTTTATTATTTTTTGGGGGGGTAATTATTTATTTTTAAATAAGTTTCCCACTAAAAGTTAATGGAAAATAAGTGAAATTTAATTAATATTCTACACTCTAAATTCCTAGCATGTTCTTATCTGTTGAATCGTGTACGTATTTGTACAAGTTCCTTTGCAGAGAGAGACTTCCTTATCTGTTTACAAACGAATATTGCTTAACAATATCCTACAGTTTTGTATAAATACAATACTACAATTTACACATTCAACTGTTCTGTAATAACTTTGCATATCCTTTGATTTCTGTAAGAGGAAGTATTGTGATCATATCAATAGAAGAAATACAAGTTTTCCAGTTACCAAAAAAAAAAAAAAAATGGACTTAAGTTAATGTGGTAAACAAAATATCTTTAACAAAAAAAAAATTAGTCGCAGAAAGTACAAAACTATATTCCGTTAGAAGTTCATCGTATTCGAATCGAAGGTATTGGTTCAATTGGCCAACCGGAAATTAGGACTTTGCTGAATAATTTTTGCTGAAAAAGTAGGACTTTTGTGATAATTTTTCCAATTTTCATTAAACTTTGCATACTAATTGTACATATTTATTATCACGATCACTTTTATTAGAAACTTTTTGGAAGTTAATTTTTTTTTTTTTCTTGTTTCCGGAAGATCTGCAAAGTTTTCCTTAAAAGTGTCGCCGCTTCAGCGCCATATTCGTTGGCTACTGCTTATACAGTTTTATCGTGAATAAAATGCATTTCAAGAATTCCAAGTTTAATGAAAATCGATTACTTTATCGATCGATAACTTAAAGAGCAAATTTACGAAATATGTGGCTGAATTTTGTGGAACTTTTTTTTTAAAAAACGCTTGAAAGATTTGTTATAAAACTTGAAAAGTTAATTATATTGAACATATATATATATTTATATACAAACTTTTTTTATTTACGATACGATTCTAGAAGAAATTGATTTAGTTGGGATCTATGCAATCTGTTAGTTAGCAAAATGTCCTTACAAATTTTAGTTGAGAATAATAGAGGGTGGTGAACCGGAACAAGAATAGATTTTTCAGTTTTTTTAAATTTTTTCGTCTCGAAAACGACTATACGACGATTTACTTTAAACTTGGAATACTAACTGCAATTAAATAAACAAGTAAATCTAACATTTTTATTTGTAATATTAAAATTGTTATCTACCTTATTTGTGAGGTGGCACTGCACCCCCCCCCAACCATCCTCATATTTATGTTGAAAATTTGTCATTTTATATATAGCTGCATCAAAAGAAATAAGAGAAAATCGTGTGAGTGTTTCATACCAGATCGCGTCTTTTTGTCTTCTGGTTTCTATAAGTGTTGTCATTGTGTTAGCTAAGAAAGCTGGATGGTTAGTTAGTTGTGGTTGGTTCCGCAGAGCTTGAAAGCATCAGAGACATTTTCCGTGATAGCCTGCTTCATTTTGTGGTCATCGATCGGTTTCGGGCGTTCGTCCATCTTCAGGATGCGTATGTCAGACAATGTGATAATACAGACTTGCACAGAGCAAATTCAGTTTACATATTGACTCAGTACATATACATTAGCAAATTCAGCAATTTTTTTTTTTTGTAATTTATTCTAGATAACTCTGCAACCAAAAATAAAAAATAACTAATTTCAAAAATGATTTTAATTGACGTATAAGGTATTATTAATTGGCTTTCCTTAATTTTTTCTTATTTATATACATTTTTTCGAAATTAAATAACCAAATTAATAATAATTTCCAGTAGCTTATAAAGTAAAAACAAAAAAGAACATAACAACTGACGGTAGCCGTATAAACTACATTATAAGCACATATTTTCCTTTGCAAATTCAGCAATTCAGAACAAATTCAGTTTGCACACTGACTCAGTACATACACAGTACATTATACACGAAACAGTGTGTAAACTGAATTTGCTCTTTGCAAGTCTGTGTCATCACACTGTGTGATAAACGCATCCTGAAGATGGGCAAACGCCCGAAACCGGTCGATGACCAAAAAAAGAAGCAGGCTAACACGGAAAATGTCTCTGATGGTTAGTTAGTTCGCTAAAATGCGAAAAAAAACTATAATAGCAATGTTGTGCTCAATGGCTTTTTTCTACTGTGCAGCAACGAAAAGGAGCCGGAAATTGAAACACTCGCACTACTGCCCAATCATTCAAGAGTCTGTTCGAAACCGTAATTGTGATTCCAACAGAAAGAATGCGCGTAGATAGAAGATTTTTATTTTTGCTTTGGTTTTCGCTTCCTGAAATCTGGAAACTCTCTCTCTAATGTTTATATTAAGCAAACAAATTATAATTGTATAAAAAATATCTAATTCAGGAACTATTACGATTGAACTTCCTGTCACGTAATTAATATTTAAAACCGGAAATAAACAAAAATTTTTTATTTACCATTTGTTATAATGATATTTACACAAATAATAAACATTTCCAACTTTTATCCTATTTTTATTTGGTAAAATTTATTAAGATTAAAAAATAGGATAAATATTTAAATTTATATATACATATATTTTGTAGATTATGTAATAAATTAAATTGAGAGAGGGGGTGGGGGAGAGAGACAAACCTAACCACTTTCATTTAAGAACGACTTGTTTAAAACTGGTGAACCTAAATTTTATGTCGCCTTGCCTTGTATTCTGCTGTCTGTTACAGAGACCTTTTTTTTAAAAATAATTATAACACACACACACACATGTATTTCCATTTTTCAATTAATACTCTAATATTTAATAACAATAAATACAACGTTATATCACAGATTTAAATAATATACGAACTTGTGATTTTTTTTTTTATTTTTTTTATTTATTTATAAATCAAGTAGAACAGCTGGTACGTATATATATTTTTTCTGATTGTAATTTAATTTTTATCTGATCAAGGAAAATAAATGCTTATAATGTAGTTTACACGGCTACCGTCAGGTTTTTTTTTTTTTTTTACTTTATAAGCTACTGGAAATTATTATTAATTTGGTTATTTAATTTCGAAAAAATGTATATAAATAAGAAAAAATTAAGGTAAGCCAATTAATAATACCTTATACGGCAGTTAAAATAATTTTTGAAATTAGTTATTTTTTTTTTTTTTAAGGCTGCAGAGTAATCTAGAAAAAAGTAATTTACAAACAAAATAAACACTTTTCTCTGCCTATGATAAATAAAGCCGACTTCAGAAGTGACCTTTGTACGTAATAAATGATGGTGTTCACCATTAAAAACCATGTTTTTGAACGCTTTCTGGAGGATAGTTGCAACATTAAATTTTCCTTATTTTAAGTGTAAGTTAAACAGAAAGTACGGTCTAAACTTCAGTAAAATTAAGTTCCATTATAAATGCATTGATTCCAGCTTTTCAAGTTTAAATAAAATCGGTTAACCTAGGAAGTGCAACTCTTAAGAGAAGAGGTTTCCATGTTTTTACTTTCTCTTACTCCTGATAAGAGGAAGTATTGCGAGCGTGTCAAATTTTCAAAATAATATACGAGGATATATCGCAGGAAGCGGTAACTTGGTTATAGGCAAATTCTCGCAACCTATAATCTTGACAAGCATTTACTCTTGCCCCCAAAATACAATTTGTGCACAACATATTTTTTAATGTTTTTGTCAAACTGTATGAATTATTAAAACGTTTTGTTTATAGAACGTATAATATCGATTTCTTATTTGTATGAAATTGTAATTTATTACAATTACGATTGGATCAGTTTGTCAAATTATTAAAAAAAAATCTGGTTGAAACACTTATACGACTTTCTCTTACTGCGAAATGGCAAATTTTCTTCACACTTACAATTCTTATTACTGTTTAAAACTGTCGGCATTTTTATGGAGAAAATCACAAAAACTGAATAACCTATTCAGTAAAGAGACACACTTCCGCTCAACCGATTTTCTTAAAAATTTTTAAATTTTAGCCACTTATACACTTCTAATTAACATTATTTAGTTGACATAACTGTATAGCACATTGTTGAACTAAAATAGCACTTTAGAGGAAACCATAACTCCAGCTCTCCTCTAAAAGTGCCCTTAAATGAATTTTCCCCGAAAAATGTTTCAAATAAAAGTTGCAGGCTCTTTGTATGTCTAGTTGATAAACCAAGTTTATAGAAAATCGTTGAAGCCGTTTTAGAGAAAATAGCAGAAAATTGAAAACCACTTTCAGTAAAACGCACTTCCGGTCATCCGCTTTTTTTCAAACTCGGGATTTCGACAACATCTTTAATTTTAATTATTATTATTTAGATAATAGAATAGTGTAATAACTGAAACAGTTCTTTAGAGAAAACTGCAAAAATGCCCTTATATGAATTTTTCCGGACAAAGTTGTAGCTTTTTGTATGTGTAGTTGATATACCAAGTTTAAAGAAAATCGTTGGAGCTGTTTTCGAGTCAATCATAAAAAACGTTGAGTAAAGTGGCACTTCCGGTTGATGGATTTTGCCTGAAAACTTCGTGTCTATAAAGGAATACCAAGTTTCAGCTTCCTGTAACTTTTATTTTTGAGATATTCTTTTCACACATATCCACACACACACACGCAGTGGAACGCCCACACCCATACAGACCATTACATAAAAACAACTTTTTTGAACTCAGGGGACCTCAAAACGTGTATTTCCGGTGAAAACTCAATTTCGAAAATCTGGCACGATCGCAATACTTCCTCTTACTATTATTAGTAAGAGGAAGTAAAAATAAATAAATAAAAGAAGAAAATTATCAACTAAAATTTATAAATAAATCAATAGTCTTCTAACTTTCGTGTTTCAAAAAGAAACAGAACTATAACACATAACACTATATAGGAAATGATGCACTGTCGATCATCTGTACAGTTATCCTTGCTGCCTTATATACCAAATTCATTTCACCGAAACTAATTGTTTGCCATATTTTATTCGTGTTGTTATTATTATTGTATCCATAAAGCTAAGGTAGAGATATAAATAATATAATATTCGGCAATGCCTATAAAACTTTTTGCGGGAAATATTTTAAAATGGACAAATCTGACACGATTGTGATATCCTCCTCGTTGGAGACTTAAACGGCGGTGGCCACACTACTACCTTAACGTATAACGCCATTCACTGATATGTAAGCTTGCCGTAATGGCGAACTAACGGCTCTCCCTTCACTGGCTTGGTCGTCGTTCATATCACTCTAAGCCCCACATGTACATATGCATATATGTACAATAATTACTCCTTCATCACTTTTGCTTGTTTGTATATTGTACTATAGTTGCAAAAAAAGATCGTAATATCCTCTACTATTCCTAGCAGGCCTAATGTTTATATTTTTAACCGAAATATTGTCGAGAACCAAATTCCTGCGTTATAATTGAAGAAAACATCGTAGGAATTGATTCTCGACGGTTAATATGAACACGATTTCACGTTACTTGTGTCGGTTAAAATTACACTGCCGGATATATATAAGTAAAAGTTTGGTGTGTGTGTCTGTTTGTAAACAGTACAATTCAAAAATAAGAAAAGCTGAATTTTATATTGGATATTTCCTTTATTTAGTTAATCACAAGGAATCCGGCATGAAGATAGATAAAAAATCAAGAACCGGAAATATTTATCATACCAATATACAGGTGTCACTTTTATTTATTTATTTTTTTTTTGAGGAAACTTTTGTAATAATTATTTGTGGGGGTGGGGGGACTTATATTGATATTTTATCATTAATATGACATTACTGTAATGTATGTGCTCATTGGTTGACCTACCATGGTATTGGGGATAATTAATACTGCTAGGGAAGGGAATATCTAAGTGATTAGCGTACTGGACTCCCACGCGGAGGAACCGGCTTCAAGTCCAGCTGTGCTACCCTTACATTTTTTCTTCCTAGGAGCCTCTACAGCTCGCTGTCCGGTGGTGGACATTGTTGTCTGTAAAGAGAGAATACTGTCGAAGGCCGGCAGTGCACTGAGAAGGCTCCGGGCGCCAATGACCATAGATGTTGACGCGCCTCAAATTAAAAAAAAAAATTAATATTGCACAACACCAAAATGCAGGGGTTTTAATCTTTAAGTAGAAGTTGAATTCCAGTTGTCAAGCACGGCAGATGAATGTTTCACTAAAAGGGGTTTACTTTCTGATGTAAGAGGAAGAATTTTCCATTCGAGACAGATTTTTTTTTATGGAAATTATGATTTGAGAAGTCTGAATATGAAAAAAAAAAAATATATATATATATATATACTTTAAAGGACAACCTGAACATGTTGTATTGAGCTTGTATATAAATTGTTATAACTCAAAAATAAGAAAATACTCCGTACGCATCTTTATAACATGTATAAGTTATTTCTGAAACATATACAATTTTGTATATAAATTTATGAATTAAATAAATTCTTTCATTCATTCATTCTGAAGCATTTTTCCGTAAAAATTGATTATGGCAGATTCCTACTTAACTTACCAAAACTTAAATTTGATATTCCGTTTTGGATATCACCACAGTGTATATACGACGGAAAGTTAACGATGAAAACCGGATATAACTTTACTGAATGGATTTTTCAGGTTTTTTTTTTTTTTTTGGTTTGCGATATTCTCGATGAAGACGCCAATGATTTTCCTTCTAACTTTGAAAGCATATTTACACATACTCATGTGGTCTTATCACTATTATTCGAAATATTTGTTTGGGAAAATTGAAATTAAAAAATGGGATGTGAGTAGTAAGGGGTTACATTAAGCTTTCCTTTCAATTATTATTTTAGCAAAAAAAAAAAAAAAATTGTATGGTTTCTTCAATTTCCCACCATTTTCTTGACAGTGTTGGGAGAGGTGGGAATTCTTTAAATCTTGAAGGTAGCTAAACATATTTTTAAAATTTGAATTTTGAAGGAAATAAGTATTCTAAAAATGTGAGATTAGTTTAAAACTGTTAAAAGATAGTTATAATTAAGAGAGTTTTTCAGACCAGATATCTTTTAATTTATAAACAATCCCCATTAACAATTCAAAGTCTCCATATATTTATATAATAATACAGATTGTTTTTATTTAATTTAAAAACACAAGTAAACATAATTCTACCATTTGAATAACAATGTCAGCATAATTTGTGACACGTAAGAAACCGTTATGCCTACTAGATCTGTTATAACGAACAATCTGTTAATGATATGTGATATACATTTTCATGTCGGTTAAAAAAAAAACAGTAATATTGTTTATTGTAAAAAGAAGACAAGTTATATGTTATTGTTGTTTTAATTAAATAATAAAACGCAACAATCACAAAACAAAAAATTGAAAGTATTTTAATTTAATATATTGAAGTTTTTTTTTGTATGTAGGTTTGTTTGTTAATGAAAAGTGAAAAGAAAACAACGAACGTGTTGTACGTCTTTGAATGAGTATGTATGTAAGTAAAAACAGATTTAGGTCGCCACGGTGGCAAGCCGCCGACCTTGGTGTAGGAGGACTCAAACTGTGAATGCGTTCACCTCATTAGGGGGGAGGGGCATTGTACAATATTATTTAAAAAAAAAAAAAAAGAAAAAAAATCCAACTGGTACTTTCAGTTTTTTTTTAAACTTCTTTTCTTTTCGATCTTTTCAGAGCTATATAATATAATAGACAACCGCAGTATTTGCATATGTATATACTCCATTATCTTATTCACTATTTATGATTATACCTAACTACGTAAATACATAAAAGAATTACATTTCCATTTAATTTTTGCACAACTTATGCAATTTGCCCTTTTGAACCCCCGCATAACTTACAACTGTCAAGGTTACTATTAAACTTGTAAAAGTAAAACTAGGATATTCTAAATATAAATTTATAAATAATAGGCACCTGTTTATTTACAGTACTGTAACTGACAAAAAAAATCATAATTACATTTCACACTTTTCTCAACAAAACAATTTCTTTCTGCCAATTTGTTTCACTTTTTATTATTTTAATTTATTGTTAAGGTCACTCCCTTATAGCCTCGATTCACTTTAATTAATATTTTTCAGGAGATTTTTCATGAAAAGAAAGAGTCAAAAAGAGAATTGAATGATCGAGCGTTAGAGTGACGTTTGAGTGATGTTGGCGGTGATTAGTATGGTAGCGTTGGCTAGAACCTCTTGCTTATTCGATTAGCTAGTATGGCTAACTCAGTGAAAACTCTCTGACCTTCGTTAAGACAGTTGATTGCTTATTATAAGCAGTCACCTGAATAACTCCTAATAGAGTTGCGTTATAAATTCCTCAATAATAGCAAGTTCTTGAATACTTGTTGCAGACTGGCTTCAAATATGGGTTTTCCTCTTCAAGTGCTGTATTTTAACTCACTAAAGCCGAGATTTCCTGTGATTTTGTTAGTGCGACAAACTGTCAAAAACATTCAGTTAAGACGCACTTCCGGATAATAGAAGCTTCGTGTCTGATGTGAATGTAGTACGTAAAAGGAATATCCACGTTTTAGCTTGCTGCGATTTTTTTCTTTTTTTGTGGTAAACATGCTCACACATAACACACATATGCAAGCCAATCGCATTACTTAATTATAATTCTAATTTTCCTCAAAAAAGTAGTATTTCCGGTTAAGGTATTTTGTCAGAAACCTTTCTGTCCGAATTGCTGGCGGTAGCCAAACTGGAATAGCAAACTGAAATTCCAGCAATTTATAGTTTCTTAGGTGACACAGTTCGATAACACACACACACACACCACACAAATATACACAACATATACACACAGAAAAAATTTTCTAATAACCACTTTTTCGGCTTCAACAGACCGCAGAACGTCTATATCCGGGAAAAACTCAAATTCGAAAAACTGATACGATTCAATCATTACCAGTTAGAGCAGTAAGACCCAGGGCCATCTTTTTCAATAAGGACTCGAGGCACATTGCTTAGGGAGTACGAAAAATTTTGGGAAATACAAAAAATTGATAGAACTACAATACAAAATAAATTTATAATTCAATTATATATTTATACATACAGAAAATAAAAAAAAACTGTTAACATTTATACTTAATCTAACAGCTTGTTAGTGGAACTATTGTAATCGTGTCAAATTTGCTATATAGAGTTTTCAACTGATATATCCGTTTTGAGGTCCCTGAGTCCAAAAAAGTGGTTTTTAGAAAATAGTCTGTATGTGTGTGTGTGTGAAAAGAATACCTCAAAAACGAAAATTTGCAGAAAGCAAGAGCAAACGTGATATTCCGTTTAGGTATTACCACCGCATCAGACACAAAGATTTCGGGCAAAATCATTTAACCGGAAGTGGCTCATTACTAAGTGGTTCTCAGTTGTTCGCAATTTTCTCGAAAATGGATCCAACGAATTTCTTTAAACTTGTTATAACAATCTACAAAGAGCCTACAACTTTTATTTGAATCATATCTACGGGAAAATTTATTTAAGAACATTTTTGGGGGAGGGGTGGGGTTATGGTTTTCATCTAAAGTGCTATGTCAATTATTATACAATTCTATCATCTAAATAACATAAATTAAAATTAAATATGTTGTCGAAATTCCCGAGTTTGAAGAAAATCGAATGACTGGAAGTGCGCTTTACATTTTTTTTGACTAATTCATTTAAGAGGCGTAATGGGAGTTATAGTTTTCTCTGAGATCCTACATCTATATATTAATAAATATTAAATGTGCTGCTAAAATTCCTTGTTTGAAAAAAATTGGTTGATTGCAATTGCGAATTTATGGAATGTGTTTTTGGGCTCCCTGTAATTTCCTCCATTGGGGGGTTTCATAAACATGGTGCAGAGACTATATTTGCAGAGGGGCCTATCAAATAATTATAACTATGTAAACTGCGGTAAGAAAAAGTTGTGCGATGTTTACACCAGATTTTTTTGCAATATTTAGCCGCGGAACATTCATAATTTAATTCGTTAAGGTCAATCTCGAACTTTATTGGCTGGTTTGAGTTGAAATAAGTACTGTGAATGGTTAATATTGTTTAATGAGTGAAATAATGATTAGCGTTTATTAAACATATAATATGTTAATTATAAGTTAGCAGTTTTATATTAATGGAAAAAAAGTAAAGTAAACTTTCTGTTTCCGACTTTCTACAACCCTTCCCCAGACTAATTTTCCCAAAATGTTTATCGCATTATACGATCTAAATACCTACGAAATTTTAGCGTTTTTTTATTATGAATACTACTACAATTTACCAACATTGTAAACCATTAAGCCGTGATTTAGATAGTCGAAAATTGCCACATAAAGCAATGAAATTATAGGCCGCGATTTACCGTTTTAAACAGCAAAATAGTAAACTTTTAATTTAAAAACAAATAGAAATTACCCTACTAGAAATAATAAAATAAAATTACAGTAGCCGACTGGAGGAGAGGAGAGTTACAGTTAGAAAAGCACAATGTATTCATGATGCACATTCCAAGATAATCCATACACAATCTTTTAAAACTGTGCAAGAACGTTATATAATCCGCTAGCTATTACTCCCACCATGTTCTTATATATGCAAACACACATTCGCGCGCGCGCACACACACACACACATATATATATAAATTTTGAAATGGGAAATATAAAAAAAATAAAGTAAAGCAAATAAAACCGGTTCACCTTAATCATATATCCTAGCACCAAGGAATAAAACTTCAGTTATAGCGGAAAAAAGAAATTATATCGATCGATTTACATGATGTTTGAAGAACGATTTTTATTTCGATATTGATTTTTTTTTTTTTATTCATATTATAGAATGTATTATAGGTACATACAGTCTACAGTGCATTCCATAGAGCTATGGACTGGTTGATGTTATTTCTGTTCATAGAGGTCATATGAAAGGTTTCCAGGGAACGTGATTACAACTATTATAAATAGTAATAATTTTTATATTTCTTATTAAGTTGTATATGGATAATGTCTTGTCATAAATAAATAGAATGATGTGGAAAGATAATTCACGTGTTAACAAACCTGCGTTAACTAGGCATATGTCAAAGTCTGTAAAAAAATATTGTGTGCAATATTTGAACAAGTTCGACTGGTTGCAATTAATATCTACAATATAATTAACAAATTTTCTTTACAATTAATGGTTCAAAATGTTTAGTTAAAGCAGGCAATACAAACATATAGTAGTGGGGAGTAATACTCTAATCTAGACATGGTAGCTTTTCTAAGGAAGTTTTCTGGGAAGTTTAATTGGCCCATTATGCCAACTTGACAACCAATTGACAGTCAGCTAGATAAAGTAACTCATCAGCCCACTCTCTTTAAAAAAACGCCAAAGGCGAAATAAATCTTCAATCCCGGTTTCGGCAACAAATAACAGGCATCATTTGCGAGCATAATGCTCGCACTCTCCAAAGAAGGTGAAACGTTGTTTCCTGGCCACATTTCCTACAGAGTGGAACCGCAGTGAAACCTATACTATGTAGATGCTTCCTTAGAAGGCAATGCCTTATAATCAGGGCAGTGATTTCTTCTTAGCGTTACTCTCGTAAATCTTGGAATGCCTCTGTTCCGCAATGTTTTTCCAATAAAGCGTATGTTTCCATATAAGCCATTTCTCAATGGTCCCACAGGCGGTTATGTACGAGACAGAAAGACTTGGGGCCAGTGGGTCGTCGTGAGCCGTCTTCCTTTGCCAATCTGCCAGCTTCTTCATTTTCTTGAATGCTCTCGTGCCCTGACAACCAACCTAGCCGGAGTCTAATTTGGTTCGCCAGAGATTCCAATACTTTACGGCTGCCTTCCACAATCCTCGACTTGATGCAATTCGCTTAGACATATTTATATACCTGAATGGACACTGTAGGCGCCCTCTGCCACAACTAAGAAAGCATATATTAAACCTAACTGACAAACCCAAATAATTGACAAACAATTTGTTCTTCTTAAAACATTATTCGCTTTAACAAAAGTTATATTCCATTTTTTACTTTGTTTATTAAATAATTCTGCAAAGCTAAGACTTTTGTATCCATATTTAAGCAGTGTATTGTATGTCAAATTACGTGTCAATGTAAAACCTAACTCTTAGTATGGGACTCTTGGTCCAAAAACAAACAAATAAATAAATAAATAGAATGACAAATCCCACAAAATCCTTATAAATTCAATTTTTTCTGAAAAATGTTACAAAGAAATAAGATAGGTTTATAACTGTGGAATTAGCATTTCATGTTTACAGGAAATCGATATAGTCGTTGTCGACAAAATTCCAAAAACTCAAGAAATCTATTCTATAATGAGGCATTTCCGAATTCTGATGTTCTTCAAATATGGATTCTATCAATGCTTCTTATGTATATAAAATATTAGATGGTATAAACCACATTTGAATTGAAGTGATACTTTAGAAGAATACATGGTTTCCCCAGAAACACCCAATATCAACTTTGCTGATCACATTTTTTTTTTGTTTTCAAATATGGGTAATAGACAGTAATAGGCAGTTTGAAGAAAATAGTTTAGGCTGTTTTCCAGAATCGCCAAATTAATGAAAAAAAAAATCGTTTAGTAAAGGCCACTTCCGGTTAATAGATTTTGCCGGAAACCATCGGGCAAAACAGAATACCAGTTTGAACTTCCTGCGAGATTTTCGTTTCTGAGATATTTTTGCAAAAAACATTTTTTTCGTAATAAATTTCGGAAATTTGATACGATCGCCTGCCTTACTTCCTGTGGATCAGGGGGAACACCAAGTAAAATACGAAACTCCTAAATGACATTTCTTTTACTACATTTATTACCGTTATATGATTGACAAATTTCCATTAAATCTGGAGTATTTACTAAACGTTTATTTGCTGTAAACAGTACTGCAAATAGAAATAGTGTGGGGGACGCGTTTAGAACCCTCAATCCAGCCTCCACAGCCAGTTTGAATGGTTGTTGCTATTGTTTTCCTGTTTATTAAAGAGAAAAAGAAAGGTTTCTTTCTAGGAACCTTTTATTAACTGGAATAAATGTTAGCAGAGGTATCATCGTGAATGTTTCATAATGTGAGAAGCCCCCCCCCCCCCCCACAAAATTGGTTATACCATTTAGAGTTAAAGAATGACATTTTTAAAGTACATTTTTTAAGCAAATAAAATTCAGTATAAATGCAAATGTAGTTATATAATGCTAATAATCGTCTATCAGAAAATTTCTTATTTATTTTTACTAATCGTCTTAAAGAGAATTCAGAAAATCATTTTTTTTTTTATCTGGAATTTAAGGGAAAGAATTTAACTTTAATCTTAACGTAGTATAATCGTCTATTATTTTTAATTATTTTTAAACAAAATATAATAACAAGTTTCACCAGAGAGCAGCTGTTACGGAAGTTCCACTGTTTTCTGTAATCTTCCCAGTAATTTTCAATAAGAATGTATAAGTGAAAGTATCAAAGAATATATTCGGAAATATTAATACATTTTTGCTTCTCTTTTCTGGTCATTAAAATAATTAAAAATTCAAACAAAAAAAACAAAAAACGGAATTTGGCCGGGCCTACACTCCACCATTAAGAGCCCTTCTCTTAATAACGAATTATAATTGTATAATTACTAATTGTTTTCATTAATTAATAAATTGAAAGTATTTTTTTACATAATTATATGTACCACTATAGGTATGCGCAGCTTAAAGCTAACTCTAGATTACTGTATTCGCAGGACTTGTTGAGGTTCCGGGGATTAGATGGACGAGCCTCTGAGCATGGTTCCACATAGTTTTGAAAAGTAAAACAAAGGGGCGCAATACGCTCCTCGCGAACAACTAAAAATCTCAGTGTGGAAGAACTCCACATGAATACGGTTGAAACAAGACAAGGTAATATGGGGTTGCGACTCTCAAAAGTATAAGTATGAGGAGGAGCTGTAAAGGAGGCTTTACTTATTGATTATTATTTACTTCTATAATTTTGCAATTTTCTTATAACTGTAAGAGGAAGGAAAATGCATTCTTGTCCGATTTTTCGAAACAAATTTACACTGGAAATGCTTTACTCTTCTTGAGTTCGAAATAATTTTTTTCTTTCTTTTTTTATTGATCTGAATGTTTGTGTGTGTACTGTTTCTCTCCTGAGTGGAACTTAATATTCCCGTTCAATACCGCAAGGGAATCCTGAAATCGGGAAGTTCAGACGAAATCGATTACGCGACAATAACTTTATAATGGATGTGAGGAGGACAAATAGAGAATTAGAGAGAATGAATTTTAGTATATGAGATAAGAATTAAACTAGATGATAAGCTAAACACTGTATAATGAACAGAACACACAAACTGCAAGGACTTGCAGAAGTTCGGTAGTGAGAGAATAGTGAAGAGACAGACTGGCTGAGTAATAAGAAGGTAATAGATAGATTGCTGACTGGATGTACTGTTGTAAAACCATCCTGAACTGTACGGCTGCCGCTCTATATATATGAATGTAACTATCCCTAGGTGGGGAGTAACTAACTTTTGATTCATTTAATGTCTGCTTCTTCGTTCTTCGGATCTTATGAATCTTTAATGATTCGGTTCATTACAACTTTTAATGATCTTTTTTCCTCACTTATTCAACAAATGGATTCAACGATTTTTTTTATACAATACTCACGCACATATTCATGATAAAACTATTTTTCTCATAATATAGTGGAACTCAAAATATGTATTTCCGGTGAAATCTCGAGGAATAAGAAAAAGATAATGCTGCTTTCAGTAATAATAGTTTTATATTCTTTGCAACTTTGCTTTTTAAGTAAAAAAAAAATTTTTTCTTTGATAGATAAAAAACTTTCGTATTTAAACAAATACGAAGTCCAATGATAGAGTATTTTTGAATGAATAACAAAGTAAACACTATTGATAGATAATAATAAAACCAATGGTAATTAAGTAAACACTGAGAGATTACATATGTTTATAATTCAGAAAAAAAAAATACATTTATATTGCATATAAATATAATCAGTTAAATAGGACAATAAATATTACTTAATAATGTTATCGCTTACAAAATACAATTATAAATATTCTTAAAATAAAACAAACAAAAAAGTATTAGTGCGTATACGACCAGTAATGAGTGAACATTGTATTTTCGTGTATATTGCGTTATGAATTGTTATAATTATTGTTAAAGGTATGTTATTTTTAAATATTTTTCCCTCTTATTTTACTAAATAACACTGAATTTATATTCTTTATTATCTAAATTATGAAAATATTAAAATCTTGTACAAAATATAGCCTGGAGGATATTATTCTACAAGGGCGAAAGAAGTGAAACATACATACTTTAACCCCAATTATCGCCTTGTTTTAAAACATAAGTGGAACATAGCACTTATAAACTTGTATTTTCTTGTAATATTCGTAAACAAATCTCAATTTCTGTGTTATCGATGTGAAGAATGGATTCAGTTTATTAACGGATTATGTGCGGTAATATTAAGTACCAACTCACACAACTTACTCTTACTGCAGTTTACAAAATTGTATTTGACAAATTTTTTTCAAACTTATAATTTTTACTAAATGTTTGTCTTTAGTTCTTTTTATCAATGGGAGAATCTAAACTTAATAAAATGACTTTTTTGAGAAATGCATACCCCCCTCCAGTACCTCTTTAAATGAATTTCTACGAAAAAATTTCAAACAAAAGTGATAGAACTCTATATTCACAGTTAGTGAACCAAATTTAATAAAATTCGTTGGTATTTTTATGGAGAAAAAAAAATGTTCAGTACCTACTTCGGTAAACCGGTATTCTTCAAACTTTAAATATTGGCAACATGTTTAATTCTAAGACAATGTTATTTAGATGACCCAATTATGGAATTAAAAATTGAAATAACACTTTAGTGGAAAAAATAACCTCCCTCCTCCCCCAAAAGCCCCCTTAAATGAGTTTACCCAGAGAAATGTTTCAAATAATAATTGTAGCTCTTTATATGCGTAGTTCACATGATGAATTTATAGAAAACCATTGGAACCGTTTTAGAGAAAATTGTAGAAAACTAAAAAAATACTTTCCAGTAAAAACGCACTTCCGGTCATTGGATTTTCTTCAAACTCCGAATTTCAACAACATATTTAATTCTAAGTAACATTATTTAGATGACAGAATTGTCTAATAAACTGAAATAACACTTTACGAGGAAAACCTAACCCCCACCTCCCCTCGAAAAGAGTCCTTAAATGAACTTTCCCGGAAAAATGTTAAATGCAAAAGTTGTAGATGTTTGTATGTGTAGTTGATATACCAAGTTGAAAAAAAATCGTCGGAGCCATTTTCGAAAAAATCACAATCAACAACCATTTTCGAAAAAAACATTAAGAATAGTTTTTGAGATTTTTGGAATTTTCTCGAAAATAGCTACAATAATTTTCTTATACTTAAATATTTAAGCGTATAAATATTTTCCTCACGCGTTGGTCTAGTGGCTAGCGCACTCGCCTTTCGAGCGAAGAATTCAGGGTTCGATTCCCGTATGGGCAAAGTCGTGATAAAATGTGGCAAGCTACAGTTAGTAGCGCCCTAGGTAGCGAAGGCCGGAACTAAACGGCGTGAGAACTGCGGTAAGCTTATCACAAGCCCCACCTATTCAAATCGCCGTCTGGCAAGCCTGTTGGCCCTTCCTGGGCTGTTGCGCCACAGGTGTAGGTATAAATATTTTCCAGGAAAATGGGTTTTTGGTGACCACAAAATGAAGCAGGCTACCACGGAAAATGTCTCTGATGCTTTCCAGCTCTGCGGAACCAACCACCAGAACAAATGCTATTATAAGTTTCGTTGTTTCATTTAAGATACAATCTTAAATGACAATGTAGTAAATTTTGAAAACCCTTATATTCTAAGTAATACTTTACGCAACTAAACGATGAATAAAAATTCCTAGTTAGAAACGAAAATTCACTGATATAAGTCAAAGAAGCATGGCACGAATGTTTCATAGGGATTATTTCCTATTAAGGAAAATGAACATTAAAGAAATATGAACGGATAATGGAGGGTTTTATCGAGATAACAATGAAATTGTGTAACATTGTCGCCGTGGCCAGAGTATTCTATGTAATTTGCATGAAATATTTGGAAGTATTTTACGAAATACTGTGCCCATTGAATAGATTGCTTGGTTATAGATTGGCTGTAGATACCCGTAACTTCCTAAAGAGCAATGGAGCGCAACATTTTTACATCCACCTTACTCGGACGAAAATTTGAATGACCTATTATTTATGTTTACCATACTAAATTACAAGTACGTGTATAAAAGGATATTCATAATAATACGATAATTATATTAATCAATATACGAATTTATATTATAGCGATCGTGCCAGATTTTCGAAATTAAGCTTTCACCGGAAATACACGTTTTGACGCTGGTTTTTTCTTCCTCCACAAGGTGGTCGGTTCTGTCATAACGGACTTCATCCATTGCTAATGGTGTCTTCTTTGGGCATATTCGTTTAGGTCTATCTAAGTCATTCACGGTTAATATTGTCCGCCTTGTAAATTCCAGCAGAGGCATATCTTTATCGATCAATCAGTGCAACAGCCATCCATTTACTACGGAACCATTTAAACAAAACCTAAAAAGAGGCCAATACCATATTTTACTCTTAATACGTACTCGGTGTGTGGTCCTTAGTTTATCAAAAATATCAATTCCTCTCATATTTTGATTATAACCTTGAATAAGGTTGGGTTGGAGTACATATTTGTACTTTTTTTTCTTTTCTGTCCCAACGACGACACTGGCTTTCCCCGAGAACTACTTTATTTATATTAGTGGCCACTGTCACTTCATTGTTATCGTGCCATCTAACCAAAGTAATATCATTCTCGTTGTCTTGAATTGCATGATAAGCAACTCTCTTTTCTCAAGCTTTGCAATGGGACTTTTTCAGTATGGTCTGCCCTTATGGTTCCTATGCAATTCAGAGACCGATCTTTCAGAGCTCCTAATAAAACAAGGGAATTGAAATAATTATGAAATATAGATAGTGCTGTCCGGTGGTAACAAACCAACGCACAATCGCCGAGTTACTGACGAACCAAGGGTCATACCTCGTTTCTTAGGCTCACGTGAAGCTGAATATGGTTCAAATTTTAAAAGATAACTCTTTGAAGTTGTAACGCACCAAAACAATCCATACAGAATTGGCTTACCACGAATGCACTGTTTTGCATAATGATATCCGTAATAAGGTTCCACTGCTTCTTGAATATTCTCCAATGTTCCAAAATGACGTCCCTTGAGGTGATTTTTCAATTTGGGGAACAAAAAAAAGTCACATGGACTCAAGTCGGGTGAATAAGGAGGCTGAGGAGCCACAGGAATGTTATTACTGGCCAAATACTCATTAATAGAAATCGCGGTGTGACACGGAGCATTGTCGTGATGCAACACCCACTTGTTTTTGATGTTTGGTCTCACACGCATGACTCTTTTTCGAAGTCTCTCAAGAACTTCTCGGTAAAAATGTTGGTTTACCATTTGGCATTGAGGCACAAATTCTTTGTGAACGATTCCTTGGCTATCAAAAAAGCAAATCAGCATGCATTTGATTTTTGACTTGCTCATTCTTGCTTTTTTTGGCCTTGGAGAGGTTGAAGTGTGCCACTGCATGCTCTGACGCTTAGTTTCTGGGTCATACTCAAACACCCAAGACTCGTCTCCTGTAATAATACGTTCCAAAAAATTGGGATCGTTTTCAATTGCTCCCAAAAAGTCAAGGCTCCTTTCCTTTCTGATGTCTTTTTGCTCTTGTGAAAGATTTTTCGGAACCATTTTTGCACAAATTTTTCTCATCCCCAATTCATTAGTCAAAATTTGATGAACGGTTGTGTGAGTCAAATTCAACTCTTCGCCGATCATTCGGACTGTCAAACGACGATCTGAACGCACGAGATCGCGGATTCTGCCAACATTTTCGTCGGTTCTTGAAGATGAAGGCCTTCCGCTGCGAGGCTCGTCTTCAATTGATTCCCTTCCTTCTGCAAACGACTTAAACCACCTAAAAACCTGTGCTCTCGACAAAACATTGTCTCCATAGGCCTGGCACAGTTTTTCAAACGTTTCCGTTGCACTGTGCCCAAGTCTGAAGCAAAACATGATAGCACAACGTTGCTCGTAATTGATGTCACTCATTTTTAAAACGCACTGAAAAAACCTTGCTCACAAAAAAAGTCACTACGGACAGTGCAACAACTCTAGCATTTTCAAATTTGCACTGGACGTGTATCAGATGTTTACTTGCCCTACCACGCATGCGCCGCGTCTCCAGTGTTGCCAGATCGAACACTAGAAGATCAGTCTCATTACTTAATTTACACACCTCGTATATCTTAAGAGAGAGAGAAAGAAAGATAAGTTTATTATGCACTCACTCTCTCATCTCTGAGAACAAAATAAAATAAATTTCCACTAGTTATTTACATTAATATTACAAAAAAACTGTTTACAGTTACTATATACAGGTTTAAAATTAAAATTACTACTAATAATGAAGATAATAGAAATAATAATAACAATTTGTAAACTTTACAAATAAATAATTATAAAAATAAAATTTAAATCTAAAAAATGTTTTCTTGCTTGTCATGTCAGTAGGTAAGTCGTTCCATAGTCTACTAGCAGTAACGTTAAAAGAATTGTGATAAGTAGTAGTCCTGTAAGGTTGTATGTAAAGTCTAGAGTCAACAGTCCTTGTAGTTCGTAAGTCTAGTGTAGCTTTTACTGTAAACATATCCACCAGATATTTGGTGTTTGTAATTTGAATAATTGATACATAAAATTGCCAGTAAAATACCTTCTGTGGTACTCAACATTAAACCAGTTTAAACTATGGTAATGTGTGGTTATCGTATTTAATATAAACCGGATGCAGAAATTAAGTGATCTTTGTAATTTTAAATTCAGTTCAGAGGTTAGATCAGCAACAATACTATGCAACATTAATCAAAATAAGAGATGGAGGGAGTAATAGATAAATATAACCAATCAGTAAATACTATCAGTTGTTAATCTCCAATCTCCAGTTGTGAACATAATAGTTACTTTAGTAAAATAACAGTATTAAAAGGTTACAGAATCATATACTTATGTACGCTAAAAAAAACAACTACAGTCATTACTAAAAACATAGGGAACATGGTATTTTAACTTTTGAAATGTTATTACTATACATTATTATATTATATTCGCCATTAAAATGTTAGTCTGACTGGTTTACAGGAAGAGATTCATAAAAAAAAAAAAAAAAAATTAAATAAAATGCGGCAACTCTCTTTAATGTATGTTGACTTCTGACATCGATATGAAAGTGAAAGAGGAAAATGAGAAACCAAAATTCCTCTTTATTTTATTTTGCTTAATTACAGCGGATTTATTTAGGAAGTGACATTTTTGGCATGTTATAATACTTTGCTGGTAATTTACCACATTCTAGGTTTTTATATTCGCCTATTAGATTTCGTTAGAGGTGAAAAGAAAAAAATAAAATAAAAAATCTGATGTGATACACTCACACAACATTCTTTTACTGTAACTATTTCAATTATAATTAATAAAATTGCTTTAAACTTGAAATGTTGACCAAACTTGAATTGTATACATATTAAGTCACGAAGAATATATACGTGCTTATTACTGAATGCGTGACAGTGTACCACACACTGTGTGGAAGCCGCCCGATGTCCTCAGTATCTTAGCCAAGCTTAAACGGCTTGAAAATTTTTAATTATAAGTCCTAGTTCTAAGTTTGCTACAAACATTTCAAAATAAATTTTTTTTTCCGGAAGAATATTATAAAAAGACAAAATGACGCAAAGTTTCGTCCAAATTCGGATGGAGTTAATAATTTTTATTTTTTTTTTATTAAGATAAAAGTTCAGATAGCCCAATGGGTGTGTGTACCATATTTCTTCATAGATAATATTACAGCTAACAAAGTTAAAAAAAAGAAACGTTAATAGTTACACAACTGAATCAAAAAGCACGTAAACATTAACTATTATAATAATCTGCTGACATTAACTACTTTTAACAAGTTATAATAATTATATGTAATAACTTAGTTTTTGGCAACAACATAATTTAAGATAAAACATTGATTTCCTTATTAAAAAAAAAAAAAAAAAAAAAAAAAAAAAAAAAAAAAAAGTAAAAATCTGTTATTACTCCCAATTTTCGAAATTGAGTTTTCATGGAGAAAAGCATGTACTGAGGGGTGCCCTGAGTACGAAAAAACATGTTCAGCAGAATGGTCTGTTTGTGTGGTATGTGTTTTTTTTACCACAATATTTCAAAACCGAAAAATCGCAGGAAGCTATGAACATAGTATTGCGTTAAGGTAATACCACCATTTGTTGTGGTGGTTGGTGGTTCCGCAGAGCTGGAAAGCATCAGAGACATTTTCCTTGGTAGCCTGCTTCATTTTGTGGTCATCGACCGGTTTCGGGCGTCGCCCATCTTCAGGATGCGTTTTTTTCAGACAGTGTGACAATACAGACTTGCATAGAGCAACTTAGTTTCTCACTAACTGAGACGTATTTTTAAAATGCTAAACTCTTAGACTAGGTAAAGGGATGTGGACAGATGGGTGGGAAAACACGTGTTTGGGTTGTTAAAGGGCAAATTTCTTTACAGTGGACACAACACGTAGGGGTTTACTCTTTAAACTCTGTTGTTGGAGGGAGACTTACTTTACAATTAATTAACCAAAATATGAATAATATAAGCAAATACACAAAAATAAATTAAACAACGATTAAACTAACATTTAAAATTCATTCATTCGTTTAAAATTGAACGATTTTTTATTAAATTTTTTTTTTAGTTTTTTCAGTTCCAAAGAATTAAGAAATTCCAGTCATTCTTTCACTTTTTCACGCAACCCTCACATCCTCGCAAGCATGTATTACCTAATTATGTTTTTTTATAATTAAGTTTTTTATTATGCACCCACAAACCATATCACATCATCACTCACATACATCATGCCAAATACGCACTTTTTTTTTTTTTTCTATATATATCTAAAACTGCAGCTAGGTGTCTAAGTGCAGCTAGTTTGTGTTGGGTGGGGTGGTTGGAATTGTGCGGTATGATAGCATCTGATGTAGTTGCTTTTCTGTATATTCCGTACTCTATTTTATGGTCGGTTCTTGTGAGTTTCATGTCTAAGAAGTTGAGGGTGTTGTTCGTTTCTTTTTAGTGTGTGTATTTATTTTCTGTTTATGTTGTAGGTACTGTACGATTTTGCCTTACGTCTATGTCGTTTTGCAATTATGAGGAATAAATCGTCCACGCACGTGCATTAAAAACGTTACCCCGAACTCCTGTTTAGTTTGGGTACGTAACTTCCTCCCTGTTTTGTACAAATATTTTGATAGTATGGCCGATGTGGGGCGCCCATTCCCAGTCCGTGGTAGCGAGGTAGAACTTGTGTTAAACTCTATAAAATCTACAATAGTATTCAAAGTAGTTTTTAAAACTACTTTAGATTTAACAATAAGTTCTACCTCGCTACCGACGGACTGGGAATGGGGCACCCCACATCGGCCATACTTTCAGAAATATTTATACAAAACAAGGAGGAAACTTACGTACCCAAACTGAAAGAGGAGTTCGGGGTAACGTTTTATGCACGATACGTGGACGATTCATTCCTCATATTGCAAAACGACATAGACGTAGACAAAATAGTACATTACCTTAACAACATAAACAAGAAAATAAAATTCACATACGAAAAAGAAACGAACAACACCCTCAACTTCTTGGACATGAAACTCACAAGAACCGACCATAAAATAGAGTACGGAATATACAGAAAAGCAACTACATCGGATGCTATCATAACACACAATTCCAACCACCCCACCCAACACAAACTAGCAGCACTTAGACACCTAACGAACAGACTTAAATACACACCCCTCACACCCGCGAACCACGCACAAGAATTGCAGACAATCTACAAAATAGCTGAAAACAATGGGTACAATACAAACATCGTTAATAAACTCCTCAAAAACGAACCACACCACCGAAATAGGACTGACAAAAAACAGCAGACAAATTCGCCACATTCACATATATTGGAAGCCACACGTACAAACTCACCAATTTTTTCAAAAAACTGGCCATTAAGACATCCTTCCGGACAAACAACAAATTAGGCAAAAAACTCCGCACTCGTACCGAGCTCACTGACGTGTATGACAGCAGTGGGGTCTGCGAGTTGAAGTGCCCGGACTGTGACAACATTTACGTGGGGCAGACCGGCAGAAAAATCAAGGAACGATTTACCGAACACATCAGATCATACAAATACAACAAAGTTGACTCAAATTACGCCAATCACCTAAACACTAACAAACACAAACCCGATGACATAACGACCACGATGAAACTAATACACTCTGGCCACAAAGGACGACGACTTGACATAGTAGAACAACTCGAAATATATAAACGCAAGGCACAAAACTTAATAAATGAACAGACAAAATTTGCCAGTGAACCATTATTCAGAACACTCTTCCCACAATAGCAACAGAAACACAATTACACACGCAACAAATGTTCTTAAATAGATTTTAAGTTTAGGTTTAGTTTTAGTTTTAAATCTACTATTTATATATAAATTTACTAGTTTATTTAAAGTTTACTAGTTTAGATATATATATAGAAAAAAAAAAAAAGTGCGTATTTGGATGATGTATGTGAGTGATGATGTGATATGGTTTGTGGGATGCAGAATAAAAAACTTAATTATATAAAAAAACATAATTAGGTAATACATGATTGCGAGGATGTGAGGTATGCGTGAAAAAGTGAAAGAATGACTGGAATTTCTTAATTCTTTGGAACTGAAAAAAATATCTTAATAAAAAATCGTTCAATTTTAAACGAATGAATGAATTTTAAATATTAGTTTAATCGTTGTTTAATTTATTTAAATTTATTTTGTGTATTTGCTTATATTATTCATATTTTGGTTAATTAATTGTAAAGTAAGTCTCCCTCCAACGACAGAGTTTAAAGAGTAAACCCCCACGTGTTGTGTCCACTGTAAAAAAATTTGCCCTTTAACAACCCAAACACGTGTTTTCCCACCCATCTGGCCACATCCCTTTACTTAGTTTTAAGAGTTTAGCATTTTAAAAATACGTCTCAGTTAGTGTGAAACTAAGTTGTTCTGTGCAAGTCTGTGTTGTCACACTGTCTGAAAAACGCATCCTGAAGATGATGGGCGAACGCCCGAAACCGGTTGATGATCACAAAATGAAGCAGGCTACCACGGAAAATGTCCTGATAATACCACCATGTCTGACATGAAGGTTTCGGTCAAAATCAATCAACCGGAAGTGCGACTTTACTGAATGTTTTTTTTTTTCTAGTTTTTCGCAATTTTCTCCTACTTGTTATCACTTTCATTAATTGATTATTTGGGGGGGGGTTGTAGGGGAACAATAAGTTTAGTTACCATTTCAATGTAATGTCTAGTATTTACCATCTCTATAAAATTAAACTGCGTATATTAAAGTATTGGTAGAGTTGCAAATTTGAATAAATCAGTTACCAAATATGCGAAACTCTGATCGCCGAATATGCGACAGAATAGGTTTTTGAGTTTTTCCGAATTTTCTAGCAACGAAAATATCATGCTATTCAACTTTTTCATTTGGAATATTTTTCCAAAAAAAAGAAAAGTTGATTTTAGATGATTCTTCTGCCAAGCGTGCCATGCCTCCTAAGAATCCAAACTTTACAATCTAAAATCCTTCGAACCATCGTCGTCAATGCTAGTTTACTATCTGTCCAATCGTACCACATTCATAATGACCTCAATATTTTCCTTTCATTTTTGACTTAACCACAATTCGATATAAGAAATTCTACAATACCTTAACACTGTAGTAACCCTCTTGTCCGTCGCTTCTCTTCCCAAACTCTCTCCGACAATCCTTCTAGACGTCTTAAGCGATAATAGCCTCGTGACGTTAATCTACTGAGTGACAATGGCCTCGTGACATTAACTCGCTAGTTAATCTACCGAGTGAAGTTGTTTTTGCCGAGTGTTTTATCCCTAGGGTGGCTTCTCCACTCATTTATTATTTATATAAACCTACGATATTTATTAAAAATAAAGTATTAAAGTATTACTTAATAATACTTATATTTAAACCTAGTGTATTAATTGCAGAGTAAACTATTGCCGTTGTTAATGATAAAAAAAAAATCTGGTGTGAAACACTCACACAACTTTCTCTTACTCCTGTTCTCAAAATTATAATTGACAAATGTTATAGTTTGTGTACCAAATATAACGAAATTCGTCGTAAACTGAAAAAGCTGTTCAGTATAAGCGCACTTGCGGCTTACAATTTTCTTAAAACTTAGAATTTTGGCCATGTGTTTATTTCTAATTAATTTTGTTTGGATGATAGAATTGTATAATCAACTATGATACCACTTTAGGGAAAGCTGCAACCCCATCCCTCCCCTCAAACTGCCCTTACATGAATTTTTCTAGAGAAATGTCTTAAATAAAAGATCTTTGCAGATTAAAAGATCTTTGCATTTTTATTTTGTATACGAAGTTTCAAGAAAATCGTCGGAGCCATTTTTGAGAAAATCGCGAAAAAATGAAAGAATCATTTAGTAAAGTGTCAAAACAAACGCACTTCCGGTTATCTGATTTTTTCAAACTCGGAATTTCAACAACATATTTAATTCTAATTAACATTATTTAGATGTCAGAATTGTCTAATAAACTGAAATAGCACTTTAGATGGAAACCTAACCCCACCCCCTCCCCCAGAAGTGCCCTTAAATGAATTTTCCTGAAGAAATGTTTCAAATAAAAGTTGTAGCTCTTTGTATGTGTAGTTGATATATCACACCAGAATTATAATGAATATTTCACACCAGATTATTATTTTTACTTATAAATTCAATAAATATTTAATTGCTCTTGTTATAACAAGTTTAAAGAAAATCGTCGGAGCCATTTTTGAGAAAATCGCAAAAACGTATAAAAAAACAACTAGTAAAGTGGTGCTTCCGGTTGAGGAATTTTGACACATAACGCACCGTCAGATCCCATGGTGATACCTAAACGTAATATCAAGTTTGAACTTTCTACGATGTTTCGTTTTTGAGCTATGCATACACACACACACACACACACACACACACACACACACACACACACAGACCATTTGCTAAATACCACTTTTTTGGACTCAGGGGACCTCAAAACGGGTATTTCCGGTGAAAACTCCATATCGAAAATTTGACACGATTACAATACTTCCTCTTAAACTAGGAGTAAGAGAAAGTAAAAAAAATATATATAATTCTTCGGAATATGTGGCGTTAAATTTCATATGATACATGGGATTGGCCCAAGGTTACTGGCACTCTCTTCTGGATTGCAATATTATCCACTCTACTACCTGCCAGGGTAGTTGGTTGTCCGCCACCATCTCTGTATTTATGTCAGGACAAATGATTAATACTTGAGGTTTTACAGAAAATTTATTATTGTATATATAATTGTATATTTACAGTAATAAGAGTGAGTCGTGTGAATATTTCACACCAGATTATTATTTTTACTTATAAATTCAATAAATATTTAATTGCTCTTGGTTACTAAGTTTTAATAAACAGCTGATTACCATCCATATAGAGAGATTATATTGAGAGTCATTATAGTGTTTATATTTAATATTATGACCAGAATGATAGAATCTTACAAAGTCAATAGATATTATAGTAAGAAGTAATTATATTCCTAAGGGGGAATGAGAGACCTGGCGGGAGGGAGGGAGGGAGGACGTTAAGGTGTACTGTCAAGGTATACCGGATTCCTGGAACAGTTTTTACTATTATTATAATTATTATTATTGTTACCAAGGTTTTTTTTATTAACTTTGATTTTTTTTTTAATTTAACATAATTTATTGCATATGAAAGTTGTGTGACATAATTTTGGAAAGTAATAAATTCATTAATGTGAATTTTTATTTAGATAATATGGGGACATATAAGTTTAGGCTAGTTGTGAACTTGTCGTTGACGGAACTACTAATAGGTATGGGATGGGACTACATGTCAACACAATGGCTTGTCCGGCTCATGAACCTCTTTATGCGTTGCTCAGTTTTCGGCAGTACTTCCGTTCGATCTGTACAAGTACAGAAAAAAATCTATTGCTAGGGGATAGGTAACTTTGAAAGATTTAAATATCTAGCGGATAAGTTGTTACGACGGGTAACAACATTATCCAGGAGATAGCACTGAAGGCTCACTGCGGCCACGAAATACAATCTTGGACTTCCAAAACATGAAAAAATCCGATTAGGGGCCTCAACAAACTCAAACGCATTAAAAGCCGCATCAATTAGCTTAATATCAGATGTGGATCATGTTCAATATTATTTCTTATGTAGACCTAAAATTCTGGTGTAACGCTCACATAGTTTTTTTTTACTGCAATTTGCATAAGCTATAACTGATAATTCTCTTCAAACATATAATCCTTATTAGATTTAGTTGCCTTCAATTTACATGCATGGAAGAATCTAAAATTTAAAAAATGCCTTGTTGTGGAAAGCATCAGCTCCCATTTCGCTAAATTCCCCCAATGAATTTTTCTCGGAAAAAATCGCAGAAAACTGAAAAAAATCTTTACTGTTCAGTTAAGTTCAGTAAAGCTGGCAAGACTGCAATGGACAGGCCATGTCTTCAGTTTGAATGAAGAGGCAACCCTAATAAATGTGTTGAACCTGAAACCAGAGAAGAGCTGCAGGGTGCCCTAAATTACGATGGCTATATTATGGCTAGATCTCTTGTGATACGGAACTGATTGGTCGGCAATAGCGCCAGGCGAAAACTTCTTGAGAAGGCCAAGACAGTAGTGGATTGTTGCGCTGAATTGTTACTTCCATACGAACTTCTCATGTGATATAAGGACCCTACCAATAAATGCTAAGAAAACCCGAGTATATCTTACTGAAGGGCGATATGAACGGAACCTCCATCTAGCGAAGAGAAGCAGAATTATATCAATAAAATACTGCAAAACGTTCATGCGGAGCTGTACTATCGATCAGGTGCTGTATGGATAGAGAAGGAGAGCTTACTAATTTAACATTATACGTATTACTCATATTACCTCTATATATGTATGTTCAGTTCTCGAATGAGGCAAAGTTCAAGGGCCAAGTGTATTTGGGACAAGTTTCATTTCATTACGTCACATTACTCATTTTAATATAACACAAAATAAACACAAGGACAAGCCGGAGGAATCGAACTCACAAGAACACGCCTCTAATGAAATTAAGCGACTAGGACGTCTTCTTATTTCAAGGATTGATTTTATATGAAAGGAAGTCTACGGATTGCCCCTGAATATTATAAATTTCTTCTTATCATTTTGAATATCGTTCTCAAGATCATACAAATCTGATTTATAACATACACGATTTTTTTAATATTTTATTTCTCAACTATAATTCAAAAATCTCTTTTAATCAAATGCTTATTTGATTCTGACTTTATTATAAGTTTGACCCAGTGTTTGGTGGTTTGACCCAGTTATTTTATTAACTCCGTCCGTATTTCGCCCACATCTTCTTTAACATTCGTTACCTTGACAACAAAAAAGTAATATAATAAATCGTCTTAAAGTCTAATTTTATACTAATAACTTGCTAACCCATAGAAGTATTATGGTTAACACAGATTCAGCAACAAAACACATCATTCAATTTAATACCCTACTTTGCGTTGCAGTGCACTGAAAGGAAAGAAAGAAAAAATGTTTTTAACTGAAAATCTTTTTTTATTGTAAAGCTAGTGAATGGACTACATTTTTTGTTTGTCCGTTATCTGCATAAACATAAAGATCAGATGGCTTACCGACTCTGGAGCATACGATATTAAGGAGAAGCCCATGAGAGAAGCATTCGTTTTCTAAATTCAAACCGCACACTTGCAAAGTTTGTTCCTGCGCTTTATTGATAGTCATAGCGAACGCAAGGCGTATAGGAAATTGAAGTCGTTTGAACTCGAACGCCATATCTGTCGGGAAGAGTGGTATTCGTGGAAGTACGTCACTTTATGAGCTCAAATGAGAATTATTGCTTCAATTAGATTATTTATCAATTTTTTAACCACTAATCGTGTACCACTGCATAACTTTGGCTGATTGATGTTTCGGAGTAATGTAATTGGCACGCCAATTTCAAATTTAGAATGTGAGGCGGTAATCCGGGAACATCGAGTGAATTGAGAAATTCCGTTGGAAAATTCACTACTTCACTCTGGTCCCTCACGGAGTCAATGGATTTGTGTGTCACTGTTTCACCTGCGATTCTGTTTAGAATGATGTTGTTCATATCGAGTACGTCGACATTTTTAGCCGCTAGAATAGCTCTTCCGTTTAACCATGCGTGATTTTGATAATTTGTTTCGATGCTTTGTAATACCTTGTCTACTAATTGTTCTTTTGAATGTACAATGTTGCAGAAATTAGATGGGAAGGTGATTTTTCCCGTTTCCGGATTTGTAGGAGCAGTGCCGTTACCGAGTTCGAGTAATTGTCTTGAAAATACGGCAGCTGTTGGATCGTTTTGAAGTTGAACTCTCATATTCATTGTTAAATGATTTTTTATTTTTCCGGGATCCAAAGAGTTGAATATTTCAAGCAGGCATGCATTCATCAGCTGGTGTTGAGCGAGGTATCACTGGAAGCGTTTGCCTGAAGTCACCGGATAGTAACACCAATGTTCCACCAAATGGAACATGATTACTTCGCAAGTCTTTCAATGTATGGTCTAGAGCGCGCCACCTGTTTGCAACGCGTCTGAGTCTGTCTATTTCTGCCAACCTCACGAAACGCTCGAAATTTCCCGTTTCCGTGGGATCTTCGGAGTAAAAAGTATATACAAACACTCTTATATAGAAATGCAACGTTGTGTAAAAATTTTAAGTCAATCCATCGACACTTTTCGAGTTTTGCGGCCACAAATATACGGATGCTGAATTTATATATATATAGATGTTCTAATCATATCTGGCTTAAATCTATTGTAAATGATGTGTTTGTTGTCGGCCGGTTGAAAAGAGTTATTTTTTATAGAGAGTTCGGACATATATAATACAAATATAAAATATCTCCAAATGTTTTGATAATTTATGTAATTTGATGTACATATCACAGTCACAAATAACCAAGATATTGCTACAAAATCATTTACACAACAGACCACTCCTCCTACCATACACCGCATCAGCAACTTCGTAAATCCTCGTATATTGCAATCGTGTCAAATTTTCTGCATTGACTTTTTCACCGGAAATATATATTTTGTGGTCCCCTGGTTCGAAAAAAAATATTTTTAGCGTATGGTCAAGACTATGGGTGGTATGTGCGTGTGTGTGTGTGAACAAAATATCTCAAAAAATGAAAAATCGCAGGAAGCTCAAACTTTGTATTCCGTTTACATACTATCGCCGTATCTAAACGATAAACTAAACGTAAACTAAACGAAACATATCCATCGATAACCATCATTAGATGCCCATAAAGTCGCGGGGCCAACGACGCTTTAGTCATCTTTGAGGATTACCCGGAAGTGAATGTGAAGAGAGAAGAATATGAACAAGAGGTCTTTAGGATAGAGGGTGAGACAGTTATGGAATTTGAGATATTTAAATTTTTTGCTTGGACGTGTATGAATGGAATCATTAGGCCAGTACGGATTGTTTTGCTCGAAACATAAAAAGAAGCATGGACGATACTGCCTACAGTTTTGAAATCACTGTTGAGATTACTTTGTTTTTGCAGTTCCAAAAAGTTCTAGTCCATAATTCCCAAATTGGAGCGAAGCAGTAAGGTATAAAGTCGTGGTGGTAGTTGGTTCCGAAGAGCTAGAAAACATCACAGACATTTTCCGTGGTCTTCATTCTGTGATCACATACACACCTAGTATGTAAACTGAATTTGCTCTGTGCTGTCACACTGTGTGACAAACGCATCCTGAACATGGGCGAACGCCCGAAACCGGTCGATGACCACAAAATGAAGCAGGCTACCACGGAAAATGTCTCTGATATAAAGTCGTCTTTCATTTTATAGACTATGACTAAACGAGAGTATTTTCTCTCGGTTTGAGGACGTTTGACAAGAAGGTCTGAAACGTTGGTTTAAAGAAATTCGTTTATGTATTGTATGGGGGTTCAAGTCAGTCATTCGTCTAAGTAAATCCTACAATAACGAACGATGGTTTACAGGTGATATAAAAGTATTTTAGATAGTTCTGAGGATTTGGCGTTACATTTCATATATTATATGGAATTGGAGCAATGTTATTGGCACTCTTTTCTGGACTGCAATGTAATCAATCATTGCACTACCTAGTTATTAATGAAAGTAAGGTCATCCATTAAATTAAGTTTCCTAGAAAGTATCTAGGTCATCCAAAGCTGAAGAGATGACAAAAATTGGCGTCACAGACACTCTGATAAAAAAAAAGCATATAAAAAAAAGATTTTTAACTTTAGCTAAATTACCAATAGAAACTAAGCGGGCAGAGACCTGAATCACGTTATTGGAGTGAAGAAAAGAGCAACAATATTTTCATAAATCCCAACAAACATTCTATAGTAAAAGAAATCAATATAATGGGCCCATAGTGTTGATGATGGACATTAAATAGCTAGCTATAAAAACAAGATAGATTATTACGATATAAATATATACGTGTATATAAAGTAAGACGTGCAGCTAGGCTACATTGCCTATAGACATTATACACAGTCTACCAACATCTCTTTGCCAATAATTTAACACATCTCATGATCACTAGATAGTAATATATAATATAAACTTAATAAAAAAAAAAATAGATTCCTTTTAAACTACAGACTATTTAAACGCTTCACCCAAAAACATATTTTTTTATAAAACCATTGCCCAACTACAAAATAAAACATCGTTACTAAACCTGCGGTTATTTTCTTATAATTTTACTGCGTTTTCTTTTATATATATATCTATATATTTTTGTTGTTGTTGTTGTTGTTTACTAATATTATGCAATATTATTCTTTTACGTAAAAATATTTAGTAACCAAAATATAAATATTATTTAACTGTCGTTGTACAAAGATGTAGTTAAGAAACTGCTAGTTTTTTTTTTTGTAAACCGCTAATTTCCATTAAATTATAATGTGTATTCAATAAATAATCAGCTGATCGTTCCCTGCTGGACTAATTTTTAATTGTGGACAGTGGTGGGAGCTAATTTCTAAATGGCATATTTTCAATTACATACTTTCAGTTATTACTTTCTGTAATGTATACAGTGCAGGATTGTTGGTGAGTATATATATATGTGTGTGTGGTGATCTACAGTGTCTCTGTGTACAGGGGCTAGTTAAACCCAAAACCCAAGAAGTGGCCAACAATTCAACTATTTTTGTAAGGCCCTATGTATGCAATGTGATTGAGGTAGAAAAGTGGGGTACCACAGATCCCTGGAAAAAGTGGTTAATCTATTTCCCTGATGCGGGGTAGGGGAGGATTACAAGTTAAACAATTGCCGATTAAATAAAACAATAAAAAATTTTGTAGTGTCCGTTTTACAAAAGCCTTTATCCACTCACTATAATATACAAGTTATCAATATTGTAATATTGTTCATTTGCCATAACCCACAAACTCATTCTTTCGAAAGACCAAAATTATTAATATTTCACAGTTCATCAACTTTTCATAGCCAGCCGCAATTTTCTATTTTCACAATCAGGAAATTCAAACACACATAAAAAGAAAACTTTGGTTTAGCATTATATTTGGACAGCATTACATTCATGCAATGTAATGAAACAGTCGAATTAGTCTCCCAAAACTGTTACTTTCAAACTACTTTGGTCTAGCATATACATACGTTCAATCTTTATTATTATTATTATTGAAACTGGGTGCCGATTATGGCTTTTATCCCCCTGTTTTCCCTTAATTCATCCCCCTAATTAATCTCCCCCAGTAGTCTACCGGTCAATCTGCAATATCCCAAGATATCCTTCAACTCCAATTGACCAAGGCAATCCCGCGAGAGTGGTGTCCTGCCAAATACACAAACCTAGTACCAGCGAAACGGGGACACTGACATAAGTATTGATACATCGTTTCCCTGACTCCACCATCACAGTTCTGACATGGGACTAGACGTCCTCCCTATATTATGCAAATTACTAGACACCCATGTATGTCCAATCACTACACCCAACAAGGTCCTTAGTCCTGTCCTACAAGGGACAGGAGGTAATCTGAAACCCCCTGCTTGGTTCCATTGATGAATCTTTTAGCCTGGGGGCACCCCTGCATGTCCTCCCAGCATTTCTACAAAACCCTCGTCTCCCAAAGACTGATCTGACTAACACAAAACCTCTTAGTGACGGCAAAGGCTAAGGTAAACAGGATCCCTTCCTAGCCAGCCGATCCGCCCTCTTACGTTCAATCTTTAATTCACTATTATATAACTTTTGTACATTCCGAACACTTTATGTACAGACTAACATCAATAATAACGTACAATTATGGTAGATTGTAGATCGCTGTGAAATGGTGTTTTACAGCCACTCAGAACTCTTCCATCTTTAAGATCTGACAAGCTAGACAATAGTCCTGCGTAATGATCAAGTTAATGAATTAAAAAATTTAAAAATAAAATGCACAAGCTAGAATGTAATGTGTGCAATCCTTCATAAAGCCGATTCATTTCTACCAATTAATTGGCGTCTCTATTTTTACTATCAGCTGAAAGTAATTAAGTGTTAAAGACAAGCAAATAAATAAATCTATCTTGTAGTTAATATAGTGTAATTATAATGTGCTGTGGGGGTATTGAATATTCATATAATTGGCGGGAACTATCTTTGCTTTCTTCTGCCAAATCTTATATACTTCATATATATACGTGTAAGATGGTGGATTATACAGTGAAAGTGATTTTTTTTTAATAAACAGAGAACTATATAGCGACAGAAAGAGAAAGATAATTCATATACAATAGGAAGTTTTATTTCCGTTTTAATACATTGTGACTATGTGTGTGTGTATGCAGTTATCCTGTACATATATGTAGGATGCACTGAACTACCTGGCAAAATCCATTTAGATGCCAATAATAATTTTTTAAATAAAATCTTCTAATATATTATATAGGTATAATCGAAAAATATATCCAATATTTAAAAAAAAAAATGATAATAATAACTACTTGTCTTACAATCAAGATTTAGAGGTACAGCAGCACTTCTGACAAACATTGGGTTTGGTTAACTGTCCAGTAAAAAGTTTTAAACAAAAGTGATAAGTATTTATATGAATAGTTCATAAAACCAAATTTTAAAAAATCCATCTGCTATATTATTGCGAAAAATCACGGAAAATCGTGGGCAATAAAAAAAACCGTGAAGGAAATTCACTCTTCCGTCCTACCTAATCAGCATTTACAACAAATTAAATAATTAACATTATTTAGATACGAGAACGCGCAATACACCGAAATGACACTATACAGAGCAATGACTTTTTGAGCTTGGTGTGTCAAAATTCGGCTCGGTGGAAAAAAAAAACCTAGTTAATTCGGGAGCTAGGGAAGGGAATAGCCTACTGGACTGTGGTTAGCGTACTGGACTCCCACGAGGAGGACCCGGGTTCTCCTAGCTGTGCTACCCTTAGATTTTTTCTTCTTAGGAGAAACATACCATTGTAGAACAGCTCACTGTTCGGTGATGGTCACTTTTGTCTGTAACGAGAGGCGGGCAGAGCACTGAGAAGGCTCCAGGCGCCAATGACCAATAGATGTTGACGCGCCTTAATTTAAAAAAAAAAATCGGGTGCTATGTCACATCTAGAAATAGCCATAATTTATTTTGTGATATTTGCAGGCCTAGTAAAAAAAAAAAAGTTATATTTTTTATTTATTAATTTATTAAAAAAGAAAAACAAATAATTCTTTATATTAGTGGCTTTTTTTCTTTATACTGAATTGCATGTGCTAAATCTTCCAATTGAAGGATAATATTTCGTGCACTTCAAGCCCAAGGATGCGCCACTAACTTCATCTGCCCTTCGGTTTCTTTTATTGGTTTTAATATTATTTACGCCGAGAATAACACGTAGAGAGGAAAAACTGTGAATACAACCATCGCTAAAATTTTTAGGGTGCTAAAAATGTGTCCGGTAATCGGTTATAAGCACTCCAAATTTCCTGTTCATTGTGGCATTCTTTTTCATTCTCCAAACGATTTCTTTCCAGATTCTCAAGTTTGGATCTCAAGTTGACAAAAACTTAAACCCAGTTGCTGCCTTGAAATTCAACATGTTGCATCTGCAAGTCATTAATTTGGAAGCTATTTAATTCTAAAGTACTGTAAACCACTACATCCGGATAATTAATTATTTTGTCTGTTCCAGGCTTGACTGACTTGAATGATTTATAAGCGCGTTAACTATTCTTAGGCGAAAACCAATAGGTAAACGATGCGTGTCACCCAAAATGTCCCAGGCGTGTCATAGGTTCGCCATCACTGCTATAGCGGGAAATTTTAAGTCACCACTGTTTCCGGAAGCCTCTAAAATAAATTTTCAAATAAAAGTAACAGGTCTATCTGTGTGTGTGTGTGTGTGTGTGCTTACGAAGTTTAAAAAAAAGAAGAAATTATTGGAGTCATTTTCCAGGAAGTTGTAAAAAAAATCAAAAAAATGAGTAATCCATTCGGTAAATTAGTACCTTGTATTGAGGGATTTTGACCAATCAATTCCTGTCGTGTTCCCTAGTGATTTTTATTTAAGGTAAGGGAAGAAGTATATTATAACTGAAACAGTATTTCGAAATTTTATTTTCACCGGAAATACTTGTATGAGGTCCTCTGAGTAAACTATACTATATGTAGATATTAATAAGAATTACACTTTTGTCAGAATTTGGGGTCTGAAGAAAATCGGTTGATAGGAGAAAGTGCGACTTTACTCTGAACGGTTTTTCTTTTTTCAATTTTCAGTCATTTATCTGGATAAAGATACCATGGTTTATGTACGCTTTGTATACTTCGCAACATATGAAGACATCACCTGAAAATTTTTTCTAATAAAATTGATTTTAAAGAGGTTCTGAGGTGGAGGGGGCTGGAAAAGTTCTTGATTCCATCAATAGTGTCGTTTTATCGTATTTGAGATATTTCTATATAATATTGAAGTCAACTAAATATTTAATGAAAAAAAAAATGAGCGTAAAGAAAATTTATCATTCTCATCGTGTAAATTGCTATAAAGAGGAAATGATGCGATGTTTCCACATTAGAGTTTCCGTTTTGGAATTATGTTATTGTCAAATACGTACAAATGGAACTACTGACAGATAGACAGACACATCTAGAGAGAAAGAGAAAAAAATAAGAGAGTAATAGAATTCTTAAAAGCCACTTTTTTCGTATTCTAAAGTTCACAAAACAGGTAGCAGTTGAAGATTTGATGTCGAAAATTTGGCAAGCTCACAGTACTGAGTAAGAGAAAGTAAAAAAAAAAGTTGTTAAAATTATCGGCTAAAGAATGAACGCTCAACGGTTTTTCTCCTAAATCACAGCACTTGAAGGCTTCAATTGCTCGATGATTTTTGGTTGATGTCAAGTTGATTTTGACCTATTTTGACTTATCGTATATTGGAAGAACTTCAATCATAATATCATGTTGTATGAATGTTACATCCTAGACAGCACACATCGTTTTTTTGTTTAACAGCTAATAAATCAAATGCTAATATAGAAGAATTAGAATTCTTTATACAGCCACTAATATAAAGAATTATTTGTTTTTCTTTTTTAATAAATTAATAAATAAAAAATATAACTTTTTTTTTTTTACTAGGCCTGCAAATATCACAAAATAAATTATGGCTATTTCTAGATGTGACATAGCACCCGATTTTTTTTTTTAAATTAAGGCGCGTCAACATCTATTGGTCATTGGCGCCTGGAGCCTTCTCAGTGCTCTGCCCGCCTCTCGTTACAGACAAAAGTGACCATCACCGAACAGTGAGCTGTTCTACAATGGTATGTTTCTCCTAAGAAGAAAAAATCTAAGGGTAGCACAGCTAGGAGAACCCGGGTCCTCCTCGTGGGAGTCCAGTACGCTAACCACAGTCCAGTAGGCTATTCCCTTCCCTAGCTCCCGAATTAACTAGGTTTTTTTTTTCCACCGAGCCGAATTTTGACACACCAAGCTCAAAAAGTCATTGCTCTGTATAGTGTCATTTCGGTGTATTGCGCGTTCTCGTATCTAAATAATGTTAATTATTTAATTTGTTGTAAATGCTGATTAGGTAGGACGGAAGAGTGAATTTCCTTCACGGTTTTTTTTATTGCCCACGATTTTCCGTGATTTTTCGCAATAATATAGCAGATGGATTTTTTAAAATTTGGTTTTATGAACTATTGATACTTATCACTTTTGTTTAAAACTTTTTACTGGACAGTTAACCAAACCCAATGTTTGTCAGAAGTGCTGCTGTACCTCTAAATCTTGATTGTAAGACAAGTAGTTATTATTATCATTTTTTTTTTTTAAATATTGGATATATTTTTCGATTATACCTGTATAATATATTAGAAGATTTTATTTAAAAAATTATTATTGGTATCTAAATGGATTATATAATACACTAAACACTTCGTAATTTTTTTTTGACCATTTAAAATAAGAAATATCAGCAAAAATACCACGGAAGTGAAAAAAGCATGCAGAACTTAACCTTTTAGATAAAATTACACATAGTTTTATGATGGACAATAAACATAAAATTCTCGTTCCTATGTTATATAAATAGGACTGTAATATTATTCCATGCAATATGAACATCTCTACAATCAAAATTTCCATTGTTTTTTTATCTGTCAAATGAATTTATTAGCGGCAACTAGTGAAACTAATTTATTACGTAGAACTTCAATAGAATAAATACAATAAAAACTATTCTCTTTCAGTTGCACCTCATGATTAGTCCAAAAACTGATTACAACTAATAATTTTTTATTCTATCTACGTGTATTAGCGTTTTATTGTGTCTCTCTCAAAAAAAAAACTGAGATAAATTTCGAAATTCCTCAAGAAACTTTCATCTGCTTAACGATTCATTTTTTTATGGATTTCTATCAAGTTTTTGAAACTGTGCTTTCAGGTGCATACATACATACATATTTTGAGGTATTATAAGTATGGAAACTTTTTACAAAGAATGCTGTTTTTTATTTGTGTGCGTGCATGAATAGCGTAACTCAAAAAAAAAGGAAAAAAACTGTAGAAATCTTAAATTTGATATTCTATTTGGATATCCGCCAGGAAGTAGTCAGTCAAATTTTCTCAACCGGAAATGCCACTTTACTGAATGGATGTTTCATTTATTTTTTATTTTTTTTATTTTCTCCGAAAATTGGTACATCTATTTTCTTTAAACTTTGTTTACAATTTCTTTTTTTTTTTTTTCTTATATCCATCGCCAACTCTTGGCATTTTAGCCATTTTGTTTCTAGCAACCCACTAATAAGATGCCCTTGTCTAAAAAGAGCATTGTCCAGAATACAGTGACCGCTGCTGGTTAAAAAACATACAAACATTTAAGTGGTCGCCATTGAGGTACCATTCCCACATAAGTAGCAATTGTTATTACACAAAACCCCGATCCTCTTAAGATGTTCGGATAAAATAATCATGCCGCTTCTTCAATCTAAAAAATATTAGTTGTAGTTGGTTCCACAAAGCTGGAAAACAACAGAGATATTTTCCGTGATAGCCTGCTTCTTTTTGTGGTCATCAACCGGTATCGGGCATTCACCCATCATCAGGATGCTTTTTGTCAAACAGAGTAATAACACTGATTTACACAGAGCAAATTCCACACAGTGTATTAACTTAATTTGCTATGTGCAAATCTATGTTATCACACTGTTTGATAAAAAGCATCCTTTGATGATGAGCGAACGCTCGAAAAACCGGTCGATGACCACAAAAAGAAACAGGCTATCACGGAAAATATCTCTCATATCTAATACAAAAACTTATATCTTGAGTGTATAGACTGTAGATACATGTAGGCCCATGACTTTTGCTTTAAACACCATTTTTCCAAGAAATTTCAGTTACGTAGGAGCGAGAATCCTACCAACTGATAGCGTAATCCTATCAACTATGTAATATTAATAATGTGTCTACAATTTTATCCACCATTGCGGACCCATCTTACACCTCTTGAGGAGGAAGACTAAGAGAGAGGGGGGAGATTGGGGACCCAACCACATATTCAAGAATCTATTTAAAGGAAATCGAGTAACCGGAAGTCCAGCTTTACTGAACGATTTTTTTTTTTCAGTTTTCAGCGATTTTCTCCATAAAAACTATATGGAGACTATACACACAGACGCATATATCACTTTTGTTTGTAACTTTTTCCTTTAAAAATTGATTCTAAAGCGGTTCTGTGGGAGCTGGGAGGTCAATGCTTCTCGTTTTATTAAACTTAGATTCTGCCATTAACATACCATTGTAGATAATTATATATTTAATAAAAAATCATTAAGTTTGAAGAAAATTTTGTGAATTATAACCATACAAAATTGCAGCAAGAGAAAATCGTGTCCAGATTTACTTCACTTTCGACAATGTACAGGCCTGAGATTTTTGCAAAATTTAAATAAATTTACACACGCTATCAATCCCTAAACTTGGAGTTATCCCCTCCTCCCACATAACTTCGCTAAGATATCAAATATATGTTGGACGGTTTCATAAATTAAATCTTGAAGAGTAAGAAAATAATATTATGAAATTCATAAGTTATGAGAGTAAAAAAATAAAGCCCAAATTCCAGATGTCCTATTTCCCAATATTGAAATTACCTCTTTTCTTGGATTACGTATTTATAAGATATGAAAAAAAATTAATTGCCAGTTACTAACTAAGATGATGATGATTAGTTACAAAAGGGGATACTGTCTAGAGGGAACATCTGTTCTTTTAGAATATTTACACACGGCAACGGGGTGGGGAGGCTCTGCTAGATTTCAATATTGCAGAATTTTCTTCTTTTTTTTTAGAATGTTTATTTGTGCTAGAGGATGGGTAAATAGTAATAAAAATTACTGCAACAAAATAATGATTACATCATTTTAAAATAACTTTAAAGTAAAAGGTTATTTGTAATAAAATAAAATAAAATAAAAAATAAGTAAAATAAATAGACGTTCACCATTAAGTTTTTTTTATTAGCAATATATTTTATTATTACGAAATTTAATGGTTGTATTTTTATTAAAATTGTTGTAAACATTATCTTATCTTTTTTTCTTTTTTTTTTTTAAAAAAAGTAAAATTAGATCGACTTTTAATAAATTAATGAAAGCTATCTTCTCGATTGGGAAATACGATCGATCACACAGCTGGTCTGTTGTTACACAAGGAAGTAATGAAACTCTTCTAGATTTAGATTTAGATTGTTTTAGTACGTCATTTGATTGAAAATATCGTCTTAGAATGCCTCCTTTTTTTCCTTCCTATTTACGCTTAGTGACATTTCACAATTCTATGATGTAATGAATAACAAAAGATGCACGAAGTACACGAAACCAGTCGGGTGATATTTACAAAAAAAAAAAGGAGGATGTTAACTGAAAGATGTTTTCTTTAAATTGTAGATATTTTCTTTATTATCAGTTTTGCATTACAAAAAACTATCTTTTCAAGATTTTTGGCCGTGTTCTCGTTAAATAAATACCCCCCACGACTAAAGGACCTTCCTCCCTTAATTCCATTGTTATTATTTATCGTATTTTATATAACAAGAAATATTCGCTGATCTTTCTACGATTTATAGGCGAAAAAAAATTCTCTTGTGAAACACTCACATGACTTTCTCTTATAATGCGATTTACCGAGTGACAAGAAGGCAAATTACTAGATGTTTAGTTGTCTTCAGTTTAATATCAATAGGAGAAGTTGAGGGAAGGGATTAGCTAAGTGGTTAGCGTACTGGACTCTCAACGCGGAGGACCCGGGTTCGAGTCCAGCTGTGCTACCATTAGATTTTTTCTTCCTAGGAGCTTCTACAGCTCTCACTGTCCGGTGATGGATAGCGTTGTCTGTAATGAGAAGAAAACTGTCCGGAGGCCGCAGTGCACATGAGAAGGCTCCGGCTCCAATGAACCATAGTATGTTGACCACCCTTATAATTTAAAAAATCCGGTGTGAAACACTCATACAACTTTCTCTTACTCCATTTCTCAAAATGATAATTGACAAATTTTATAGCTTGTGTACCAAATTTAATGAAATTCGTCGAAAACTGAAAAAACTATTCAGTAATAGCGCACTTCCGGTTTACTAATTTTCTTGAAACTCGGAATTTCAACCATCTATTTATTTCTAATTAATTATGTTTGGATGATAGAATGTATAATCAACTATGATAGCACTTTAGAGGAAGCTGTAACCTCACCCCTCCCCTAAAAGTGCCCTTAAAAGATTTTTCCCAAGAAATGTTTTAGATAAAAGTTGTAGATCTTTGCAATGTTTAGTTTTATATACGCAGTTGTCATACAAATCGTCGAGCCATTTTGGAGAAAATTTTGCGAAAAAGTGTAATCATTTAGTAAAGTGGTAAAGTAAACGCACTTCCGGTCATCCGATTTTTTTCAAAAATCGGAATTTCAACAGCATATTTAATTCTAATTAATATTATTTTAGATGACAGAATTGTATAATAAACTGAAATAGCACTTTAGAGAAAAAAACCTAACCCCATCCCATCCTAAAACTGCCCTTATATGAATTTTCTCGGAGAAATGTTTCAAATATAAGTTGTAGCTCTTTGTATATGTGGTTGATGTTTAAGTTTAAAGAAAATCGTCGGAGCCATTTTTGAGAAAATCGCAAAAAGTAAAAAATCTAACTAGTAAAGTGGTACTTCCGGTTGAGGAATTTTGACAGATAACGTACTGTCAGATCCCATGGTGATATCTAAACGGAATATCAAGTTTTAACTTTCTACGGTTTTTCGTTTGTGAGCTATGCTGTTCACATACACACACACACACAACACACACACACACAGACAGACCATTGGCTAAAAACCACTTTTTTGGACTCAGGGGACCTCAAAACGGATATTTCCGGTGAAAACTCGATATCGAAAATTTGACACGATTACAATACTTCCTCTTACTAGGAGTAAGAAAAGTAAAAAACAAAATAAAAAAAAACTGGTGTGAAACACTCACACAACATTCTCTTACTCCTGTTCTCAAAATTATAATTGACAGATGTTATAAATTGTGTACCAAATTTGATGAAAACTGAAAAAACTGTTCAGTAAAAGCGCACTTCCGGTTTACTAATTTTCTTAAACTCGGTATTTTCTCATTAATTTTGTTTGGATGATAGAATTGTATAATCAACTATGATAGCACTTTAGAGGAAACCTAACCTCTAAAAAAACTTTAATTAAAGTTTAATTAAAATCGTAGGTGTCTTTGTACAGAGAATCGCAAAAAACTATTAAAAAAAAAAAAAAGTTCAAGAATGTTGCAAATTCGGTGAGTCGATTTTCTTCAAACTCCAAATTCTAGCATTATATTTCTATGCAATTAATATTATAAAGATGATAGTATAGTATAATAAACGGAAATGGCACTTTAGTAGAAAACATAATTCCCCCTCCCCCGGTTTAAAACCTCCTTTATCTAAAAACTAAAAACAAAATCCATTCTGTAAAGTGGAACATCCGGTTGACCGATTTCGGTCAAACCTTTATTATCAGGTCCCCTTGTAGTATACTTAAACGAAATATGAAGTTTGACATTTCTTTGACTTTTTAGGAATTCTGCTGTCCACAATTAGACCGATTTCTAAAATCACTTTTTCAAATTTAGGACAATTCAAAATGTGTATTATTCGATAAGAACTCGTTACCAAAAATTTGACACAATTACATTACTTCCTCTTAAGATAAATACTTCTAAAGAAAGTAAAAACTGGACTTTCACTTCCCAAAATATCAACTCTTCGCCGGCCGATGGTTGAGTCTTTTGTATTGACCAACCCACATGATTCATACAACTTACACCGTCATGCTTAAGGTATTCGGAAGTAAATTTTAAATAGTTTCATCCTCCAATATGAAACCAGAATTCGTATCAATGAACGGTGGACATTCCAAAATGTGGATTCCTTGAGTAGTTGCCATCGTTGATTGAGAATGGAGGAGGTTATTTATGCTTAAGCTGTGTGGCTACCAGATGAACCAGTGATACCAACTTATGAAACTGAAAGTATATATTTAGACATTCTTTTATTTACATTTCTTTGTCTCACTATTTTATTGAAGCCCCTCCTCGCAATTCCTTACAAATTAGTGATCCTTTCTTCAAACTTTATTGTTGTAAAAACTGATCATTTCGTCCTAAAGAGATCCTGATCATTTCTCCCCCCCCCCTTATAGCAATTACAATCCCTCTCTTGTATTATTATTTTATTAGATTGAATCCTGAATGATATTATCACTTCTAAGTTGTAGATTTAATAAGTTTTACTTATTCGATTATGTTTTCTATTTCAATGCGTGATTTATGTAAAAAAAAACAAACAATGAATTGTATAATTTTTAAATTTTAAATATAATAGATATAATTTAAAGCTGATGGAATAATAATATAAAATATAATTGTGATATAACATATTAATTACTTTTTTCTTTCTGTTACAGTACTCAATTAAGGATGTGTAGAAAGACAAAAGCCCCTTCATGACGGCAATAAATCATGAACACTGGGATATAATCAAAACTACATACTATTACCTAGATAAACCACCATAAACCATCAAATTACCAAACTGATCTCATTACCAGTAAGTAATTAAACTGCTCATTATTATTATTATTATTATTATTAGCATAATATAATTACAGTCTATCTATCTGATTACAACTTAATTAAAAATTTAGTTTTTGCAATTTGTTGCAATTAAAATTGCACCTATTCGAAAGTAGTTGTTATTACTAATTATTAATAGTGCAGTAAACTGTAAAAGAGAATTAAATAATTGGGAAAATATATTATGCAAAATAGTGGGCACTGAAAGGTTAACCAGTGTGGGAGTTTATTAACAGTGACTTGTAACTGAACATATTTAATAATTTGTGGACTTGACCTTCAACAGGTTTTTTTTAATATAAGTATTATACCGTTTAACCTCCTTTCGCCGGTATATTCCACTGTGTGCCAATTCGCAAATTATGTCATACTAGTTCTGGAACTTGTGCATTTAAATGATTATTAAAAAAAAGAGTTAAATTCCTTAAATGTCCAACAAAAAAAAATCGCAATACAATACCCCTATACTACTTGTAGACCTTGATCCTTGCCTCGGACATTACTTAGACAAACTACTGATTTGAAACCTCTATACAAGAATCAAATGGACTTCCTTTAACCAACGCTTCAGTTTTCTTCTTGTCAAACGTTCCACACTGACGCTGCAAATTAAAATACGATTTATATCGCACTACTTGCACCAATTTGGAATTATGGACTAGAACTTTGTTGAAGTATTGAATGAAACAATTTCAACAGATTCCAAACTCTTCAATCCAAGTGAGATCCCGTGTCGTATCGTCGCTGCTTCTTTTCACGTCCCCAATACATACTGCCACAAGATTCCATTTATATTTTGCCCTTAGCAAAATTTAGGTATCTCAAATAACATAGTAATCTCTCTCTCCAGGGAAGGGATTAGCTCAGTGGTAGCGGGCTGGACTAGCAACGAAAAGGTCTCGGGATCGAGCCCAGCAGAGCGCCCTTAGATTTTTTTTTTCCTAGGAGCTCACTGTCCGGTGATGGTCAACGTTGTCTGTAACGATAGAACACTGTCCGAAGGCCGGCAGTGCACTGAGAAGGCACCGATCTATGGGATAGCTCTATGCGCGCTGAGGGTCTTTGGCTAGCATAGGGCTTGGACCCTTCCCATAGACAATAAAATAAAAATAAAAAAAGCTCTTTCTGCATCCTAATCCTCTTGTTCATATTCTCTCTTCGAATGATTTCTGGTAACCCTTCATAAAGACTGAAGCGCCGTTGGCGCCTGCGACTTCCTAGGCAAGTAATAGTGGTTTATGATACATAATCTATCATAAACACCAATCACGCCTTGTCTTTATATACATGTATTTCTTTCTCTATCACAAGCATAGCGTGCAGTTATAAAATTCTATTAAAAAATAAAAAAAAACATTTAACTACAATACCGATGCTTTATTATCGCGTTGTTTACACTTTCCGAATCCACATCTACAATCAAATCGCCCCTACAAGATTCACCCATTGGAAACAGGTCTCTAGGATACCAAAATGGAATGCTTTGAATAAAAACTATTACACAGTTACATATCAAAGAGATACATAAAAAATTTTTTGAAAATGGCGTTTGACTTTCTCCGAGAATTTCGTTGCTACATCAGAGACATTTTCCGTGGTAGCCTGCTTCATTTTGTGGTCATCGACCGGTTTCGGGCGTTCGCCCATCTTCAGGATGCGTTTTTTAGACAGTGTGACAACACAGACTCGCACAGAGCAACTTAGTTTCACACTACTTATATAAATTTTCAGCTGTTTCATTTCAGCCATTTTCCTATTATTATATAATAATAATTATTCAAATAATATTTTTGATTTAAAGAAGATGAAACTATTGATGGCTGTGGTTATTTTTGTTTAATACAACACTGACATAATGATGTTATGCAAACAGTACAGCGGTAACTATTTATGCATAATACAACAGTAATGAATATGCACTAATGTAAAAGGCAGCACGCAACTTTCCACATTAATTACTTAATAATATTTACAAAGATGTATGAAATCTTGAACTTTTTCATTTTTTATTGCAACACACACCTGTATGTACTAACTATCGGAGAATTTTTTTTTTTTAAAGTTTCTATCTTTCCCAGACGTTTACCCATAAAAAGATTAAAGAAGAAAAAAATCGATATTACAAATCGATAAATAAACCACAAAAAAAGTGATCTCCATGGATATACTTATTAAATTATTGCTTCTTTCTCTATTGAAAGTACTGTCATACATATTAGTACTTTCATACATAGGAGATGAAATATAGTAAAATATACGTCTAATATATAGCTATAAAGCAAAATCATTGAACTAGAATTATGTAACTATTTTAATGTTAAAGTTGATCGATTTCTTTGGTGAAGAAGTTTAAGAAATAAGAAGAAAAACAGAGATAGGTGGGAGTATGAATATATATGTATATACGCGTTGATGATGATACGAAATATTAATCATTTATTGAAAGATAAATTTCAACTGGATGTCGGTAATAGAGGCGCAATCTAAGTCAAGAGAAAGGATAATATATATATATATTTGTATTAACCAACTAGTGCATGATATATGTACATGATTAGGCAACCATCATAATATAGTATGCTTTATTTCCCTTTTTGGGTGCCCTATTGGCTTTCAAGGTATAACGACCCTGAAGAGGCTCATTGCAACATGGGCGAAACGTCGGACTTTTGGAAACCACTAACGTGGTCTGCTTTTTCAATGTTATGTGTGTTTGTATTCTGATCTGCTTGATTAGGACAAATAAATAAAATTTCATGCTAAAGTAAATTTTTAATTTTATAATCGTAAGTTTTGTCGTGCGGTAAGAGAAAGGCTTATGTGGGTTTTTAATATCTGATTCTTTTTTTTTTTCTTTTTTTAAAGTGGTCAATAAGACAAAAATAGCAAAAAGCAAAAATTCATTAATAGTTTAATGAAGAGATATCTTATCTGTAATGATATAACTAATCAATTAATTATAGTAATTAATATAAAAGTAATAAATATTAAATAATTATCTCTTCAAAATTTACCTATTTATTGATGAGAACTGAGAAAATATAATTCTCACGTTGGCCCCTTCACATCCCCCTCACTATAACTCTATACAGATAAAATTGTTCACAATCATTAATTAGTGATTATAATTAGGTAAGAGAAGACAAAAAATATTTTGTGGCCTTCAAGTTTTTTTGTTTGTTTTTGTTTTCCTAAATGTAGGAAAAGTATTAATTTTTTAAATAAATAATTACATATTTATGGAAACAAATTAAAATAAATAGCTAATTAGTATACCAAAAAAAATCATAATAAATCAATGTTTAGCTAAATTTTCCCGCGGGGGGGTGGGAGAAGGAACTGTAGGATTATAAATATATGATTAAAATTTATACAATGCAATGTCAATAGTCAAGAATTAATTAATAGGCATACAGCGACAGGGGGGGGGAGCTGATAATTAAAGGTTATAATTATCGGTTTACATAAAGAGCTGTACATTAGAAGAATTATGATAATATAATAAATTAGTTATTTATCTTTAAATAAATTAGTATAATACATTACATCAGATTTATTCCATAATAAAACGAAGCAGATTATGCATCTCTTACTTTTTTTTAGTTATTTTTGCCCAAGAACTTCCTAATTTTAATAAATGGTGAAAGCGATCTCTAGTTTATAAGTGATACACTTACTATAATGAAAGCGCTGACAAATAATTGTGGAATTACTGAATTTTTAGTATATTTTTACAGGTGTAATCAATTGTACTTTTGTGATAATTTAGCATAAAAACCATTGGACATCATCTCGTTGATAATAAATATCTGGAGTCCTAATACACCACTTTCTCTCTTATTTCACTGTTTAAATCTTCCCAATTAACGATTTGTCTTCATAATTTGAATTTTTTTAATTAAACAATTATTTGTTTAAAAATAAAAAAACACACACACTCTTACTTTTGCTCGGGGATCTCAAAGGATGTAATTCCGGTGAAAATATAAATTCGAAAATACCACACGATTGGCTGTATCTTCTCTTACAGTAGTAAGAGAAAGTAGTAAAGAAAATGAAAGATATTACTCCGGAAATTCGCAAGACCCCACTGTTCTCTCATCAAGTCCCATATCTTTATGAAAAGGGGCTGCTCTACCAAGCTGTAAGACAAGAATTTGCGAGAACCAAATTAGCTGTAATACTTCTATGGCTATCAAGCTCAATTTTACACATTCTTCTTGCAATTTAATGTCACTGTGTTGCAATAAATGAACACACATTAATTTTTTAATTACTTATATATTTATACAGTCTTTATAGATGGAGCTACTACATACGGTGTGGATAAAACCGATGAAGAAAAATGCATTCAGTATAGAATTTTAAAATATAATAAATAATATTCACACATATACAGGGTGGCAATTTGAACATACACCACACACTCATCCACTTGTCTCGTAAGTAGGTCAAATAGAACAAAACATTTTAAATGATTCTCTACTTAATTTTTTCAAGGATTCCAAATATATGATCAATTATTTTTTGTTTTTAAGCTGCAGAAATAAGAGTTTTCGAAATCAACTTTCTTATTTCAAACTGAACCACAAATTTTTTTTTGTTAACGAATTCTAAGATTTTTTTTTTTACATAAAAAAATGGTTATTGAACGAGAAAAATCCGTTGAATATTCATTCGTTGAGATATTAAATTTTGAATCTAAAGGAATTTTCAACCTTCTTGGTTACTCTTATTGCACATTGTTTTGGAGTTTATAGTCAAATAGGGTAAAAATATACTTTATAGAGTGATTTATGTAAATTTACGAATAATGCATTATTGCATATAGATGGAATTTCCAAATCTGGGCAGGTGAAAATCCAGATATTGCACATCATCGATCACAAAGACAGACGTAATTTCAATAAATGTATGGTGCGGCCTAATAGCTGATCAACTTGGAAAGTTCGTATTTTTACAATGAAACCTTGAACACAGACAGTTATCTTCATTGCTTAAGTGAAGTTCTCCCAGATTTGTCAAATTGTAGCAATTGTTGGCCGTTAGAAATGATCAGATGTATCTGTTAGATGGCTGATCGGCCAGGGGCTATCAAACGAAAACACCAACAATTTTTTGAGTGTTTTTTATTAATAACCCGACGTTTCGGCAAACTTGTTTGCCTTCTTCAGGGGCTATCTTAGAATGGGAAATTTTGTATGTCTTATCACAACTCATTCAATTATGACATAATTGTACATGTTGTGATAAGTCATACAAAATTTTCCCATTCTAAGATAGCCCCTGAAGAAGCAAACAATGTTTGCCGAAACGTCGGGTTACTAATAAAAAACACTCAAAAAATGTTTGGGGTTTTTCTTTGATACCCCCTGGTCGATCAGCCATCTAACAGATACATCTGATCTCCCAGATTTGCTTGAAATTGTCCCTCTAGTATGCCGGCAAATGATGTATTTTCAGCCAGATAGATGTCCAGCTCATAATGTAAGGATAATAAAGGCGTTGTCTAGATCGTAATTTCTGGGGGTAAATGAATTGACATGCACAGTCCTATTCAGTGGCCCGGTTTTAGACCTCACGCCTCTAGATTACTTTCTCTGAGGATGCCTAAAAAAATAAAGTTTATGACAACTTAAGCCCTACCACCACTGTAGAAGAACTTAGAAAAAATAATTTCTGAAGCCTACGAAGAAATCCGTCTTGATACTGTAATGAGGTGCAGTCAATGAAAACTGGACAAAAATGGCGTGCTTATGCTTATTTAATGATGATATCCAAATTGAAGGTATCTGCGAATGTTCAACAGATTTTTCACGTTCAAAAACCATTTTTCATGACAAAAAATACTACATTTTATGAATTCGTTGCAAATAAAAAAGTGGTGAAAAACTTAAGTAGGGTATCATTTGTAATATTATTTTCCTAGACAAAAGGAGAAGTGGTGGGAGGTGCAGGTTAAAATTGTCACCAAATATATCCAACTGTGCGATACTTTTAAATTTACGATCGTTTAAGTAAACTAGAGCGAATCCAAATAAGGATAATAAGAGCGCCTTAAGGCAAGTATTAAAGTAGCGAACCGTGAGCACCTCAATCAGCTGTAAATAGCTATAATTTCCTTTCAATTGTGAAATATCTAGATCTATAATCAATTTTTGTTTGATCGGATCTTTAGTATTTATTTGCTTGAAATTCTATTATATTGATAATAAAAAAAAATTACAAAACGTTTGTCTGTATATCGGTTACTCTTATCAGGATTAAAACGAAAATAATTTTGAAAGAATCTAGGTATTTAAAAAAATTATATGTTGTTAGGATTAGTTATTTCTTGGAATATTATATGAATATTTGTTATTAGAAAGGCAGACTTAAGAGAAGCTCTAAACAACATATCTTTAACAATCTATCCTTGATACAACGTAGAGAGAGATATCTCTTACTTAATTATCTTACTGAGAGGTCAAATTGTGTTTTCACTAGAAATATTTGTTCTGAGGATCCCCTGAACAATTTTTAGCAAATAGCGTGTATGTGCAAGTGTGTGAAATGCAAAATAACTAAAAAAAACAGACAATTTCACTTACAAATATTCCGCTAATATATCACCATGAGATCCGGCATAAAGATATCAGACAATATTTGTTAATCAAAGATGCGATTTAGTTTTTTTTTACTTTTTCTTACTCCTAGTAAGAGGAAGTATTGCGGTCGTGTCAAATTTTCGATATCGGGTTTTCACCGAATTTACGTACGTTTGAAAGCCTCTGAGTCTGAAAAAAGGTATTTTTAGAAATTGGTCTGTGTGTGTGTGAGTGCATAACCAAAAACTGAAAAGTTTAAAAAGTTCAAATTTAATATTTAGTTAAAGTGCTGGGGTAGGACTTTGAACAAAATAACCTTAATAAGTTTTTGAACAAAATCACTTAACCGGCGACAGTACCAGTTTACCGAATGGATTTCTCAGTTTTATGCGTTCTTTTTTCTCGACAATGGCTAAAACGATTTTCTCTAAACTTACTATATCAACAAACATATAGAGAGCTATGTAACTTTTATTTGAAACATTTCTCCGAAAATATTCATTTAAGGGGGAGTTTTGAGGGAATGGTGGGGTTATATGTCTTTCCCTCCAAAGTACGATTTACATTTTTTTTACACAACTTTTTCATCTTATAATAATTATTATAATTTATTAGATTTATTTCGAGTTTGAAGAGAATTTCTTAATTTTTTTTTTTGAACAATAAAGATATTATTATAATTATTATTTAATATACTTTCATTTTATATAGATTATAGAACTATACATTGCACTGAAGTGATACTTTAGAGGAAAGCTTAACATTGCTGCTGTTCCAAAATCCTCCACCCCCACCACCACACGAAAATGATGTTTCAAATAAAAGTGATAGTCACGTATGCATACAGAGAGTATACGAAGTTGGAACGAAATTTGGTGAAACCATTTTCGGAGAAAATCGCAAAAACCTGAAAACAAAAAAATAAAACAAAATTTTGCAAAGCTGCACTTCCGGTTTAATGGATTTTTTTTTACTTTCTCTTACTCCTAGTGAGAGGAAGTATTGTAATCGTGTCAAATTTTCGATATCGAGTTTTCACCGGAAATCTCCGTTTCGAGGTCCCCTGAGTTCAAAAAAGTGGTTTTTAGCAAATGCTGTGTGTGTGTGTGTGTGTGTGTGTGTGTGTGTGGTGTGTATCTATGTATGTGAACAGCATAGCTCAAAAAACGAAAAATCGTAGAAAGTTGAAATTGATATTCCGTTTAGAGTATCACCATGGGATCTGACTGTACGTTATCTGTCAAAATTCCTCAACCGGAAGTACCACTTTACTAGTTGGATTTTTTACCTTTTTGCGATTTTCTCAAAAATGACTCCGACGATTTTCTTTAAACTTAGTACATCAACCACACATACAAAGAGCTACAACTTTTATTTGAAACATTTCTCCAGGATAGTGCATTTAAGGGCACTTTTAGGGGAGAGGTGGGGTTAGGTTTTCATCTAAAGTGCTATTTCAGTTTATTAGACAATTCTGCCATCTAAATAATGTTAATTAGAATTAAATATGTTGTTGAAATTCCGAGTTTGAAGAAAATTGGATAACCAGAAGGGAGTTTACTTTACCACTTTACTAAATGATTTTTTCTCTTTTTCTCAAAAATGGCTCGGACGATTTTCTTGAAACTTGGTATATAAACTAAACATGCAAAGATATACAATTTTTATTTGAAACATTTCTCTGAGAAAATTTATTTAAGGGCACTATTAGGGGAGGGGTGGGGTTATATTTTTCTCTATTATGTACTATCACAATTGATTATACAATTCTATCATCCAAACAAAATTAATTAGAAATAAATATATGGCCAAAAGTCCGAGTTTCAAGAAAATTAGTAAACCAGAAGTGCGCTTTTACTGAACCGTTTTTTCAGTTATCGACAAATCTCATTAAATTTCGTACACAAACTATAAAAGCTGTCAATTATAATTTGGAGAACTGGAGTAAGAGAAAGTTGTGTGAGTGTTTCACACCAGATTTTTTTTTTGTTTTTATCAAAACCTTATTTTCACATTACGATGGTAGTCGCCTAAATAGTATTATCGAGTTTGAGCTTCCGGTCAATTTTTTGTTTGTTTGTGTTATTCTGAGATATTTTGTTCTCCTACAAAGCCATTCCTAAAATATTATTTTGTTTTCCTATTCAGATGACCACTCAAAACATGTATTTCCGGTGAAAAGTCGATATTAAAAATCTGACTTGATCGCAATACTTGCCTATTACCAACATTAAGGGAAGATAAAAACAAATAAATAAATAAAAATTCGGTTAATAAATTCAAATTTTTGTTGATAATTTCTAAATTTGATCTGTGAGAATCGTAGGAAGAGAAATTTAGTAAAAAGAAAACTTTCTCTTACTGCAGTATATGGAAATATTCTTCTCATGATATATATATATATATTTCAGTAGGACCTAAATTATTTTCAAGGAGATCACGTTTCTGCCATTTCCAATGAAAAGCTAACGTCACAGAGGGGAATGGGCACTGACACCCCCACTGCATAGAATAAAATCAAAAGTCACATATTTATAAATATAAAATAAAGAAAATAGCTATTAAAAAAAAGCTGCTACAGTTCCGTTCATGAATAATTTTTTATATTTTTCAATAATTCATCAGCTGTATACAATAATTTGAATTACGTCATATAATAACGAAAAAATGGTTTTTCTCTATTAAAAATAATCAATTTCCAATATAATTATATTATAAAACTTACAAAATGATTTGTTTGTTTGCATAATATATTTATTTTAAAATTAATGATCCGAAGAAGAATAATTAATTATTATGTAATAATAGCTAGTGATTTCTTTAATAGTTTAATCTTATGAATGGTTGATATTTTTTTTATTTTTATTTTTTTACAATTTATTATAACAACGGCGGCGTTAAAAAAGAAAAAAAAAGTAATTATTAGGTAATAAACAGTAGTGAATTAAATATGACCAATGTACCGATCAAATAATACCTACAAAGAAATAGTACTTTTTATTACAAGAAAGGGGTTGTAAAAGAAATAACCGCATAACTATAATCCTGTAAATTAGTTGCTGTTATTTAAGAAGATATTTCAAAAAGAAATAATTGGAATTATGAAACTGATAATAGTATTGTTATTGGAGGAGATACTATCACCTAAAGGGGGTGGAGGGGGGCGTGGGAGAGGCGACAATACTATAGACCGCACTTTTGGGTAACAACGGCAACAGTTGTTGGCAGGATGATGCCATCTATTGGGTAATTATCTTTCAAGAGTCGTGGTGTTTCTTTTATTGCTCTCTATTTTTGGTGACAAACACTTTAGTGACACTAAATAGAAAGGTTGTAAGTAGTATTGAGTAAAATGTCTGAAATAAAACGAAAAGACATGCTGTTGTTATTCATTAATTGCTGGCTTTTTTTCTTTAAACGGAAAGTGTGGAAAAATTGATATACGTTGGTGTAATCAAAATGGGGGGACGGGTGTTACATCACATAGTTCAATGCTAGTTTTTTAATTTGAAGTAATATCCTTAAATTCTATGTCGAGGTGAATATAAACTGTAATCCCACAGGCGTTAACAAAGTTCAGGGTGCCCGTCTTTCATGTTTGTTCACTTAATAAATAGCCTTCCTGCAGAACTTCCACACAATGAATTAAGGAAATAAAAAAAATCTGGCATGAAACACTCACACAACTTTCTCTTAGTCCAGTTCTGAAAATTGTAACAGACAAATTTTATAGTTTGCATACCAAATTTAATGAAATTCGTCGAAAACTGAAAATCTGTTCAGTTAAAGCGCACTTCCGGTTTACTAGTTTTCTTGAAGCTCGGAATTTCGGCCACCTATTTATTTCTAATTAATTTTGTTTGGATGATAGAATTGTATAATCAACTATGCTAACCACCAGAGACTTTCCGTGGTAAGCCTGCTTCATTTTGTGGTCATCGACCGGTTTCGGGGCGTTTCGCACCCTCTTCAAGATGCGTTTGTCAGACCGTGTGATACACAGACCTGCATAGCGCAAACTCAGTTACACATTTCAGTGTGTCCTGTGTTATCACACTCTCTGATAACGCATCTGAGGATGGGCGAACGCCCGACCTGTCGATGACCACACAAACGAAGCTGCTATCACGGAAACATGTCTCTGATATTATGTAGCTTTGCAGTATTATGATTATCTTTGCAGTCTTTCTATTTTATATTGCATTTTAGAGGGACATTGGGGGTCTGTCAATTAGTTTAAATTTAAATTTAAATTTGCACAAGCTTTGTTGGTTTTGACATAGAGCACTCCCATGTAAGGGGCCGCTCAGGTATACAAATAAAATTCCCACCACCATTTTTATGGCCAGCTCAATTAAACATTGGAATGTTGCAAGTTTAAAGAAAATTTGTTGATTAAATTATACTAATTAGAGTGAGAGAAAGTCGTTTAAGAGTTTCACACCAGATTTTATTCATTCGTAAACAAAACTTATCAAACAACTGAATGCCAAAGTTTTGTGGAATTCCGGTCAACCGTTCCTAAGTAAAAACTGGACGACATTGCTTCACCAGTCAATTTTGCTACTCCAGTTTGCCTACAGGGTAACGATTCCAAAAGTTTGTGGTTCTAAAATCTTAATTAAGATTTAGGCCAATAAAATACATCGCTATTTTACTTAAGGAATTAATTCTTTTTATTGAATTATAAAGACTAGATGAGCTAGTTAAGAGAATTGAAAGTTAAAATGGGAACAATCTTTGAAAATGTTTATTTTTTTTTTATAGAATAACTATCATGGTCATATTAGAATTACAGATAATGATTAAATATTGGTCTTTAAAGTACAAATGGTCTCCTTGACCTGGTAGCCAATTTCAATTTTATGAATGAAAACAGTGGGACAATGTATGGCAGCAATTATGTTTGGAATGCAGTTTGCGGTTTGGTTATCCACAGAGGCCATTTAAGGGCCACATATAAACTAAGCTAAGTTAGGAAGAAGTATATATATCTAAATGACAAAAGCTAACTTTTAAAATGACTGTTCAAAGCTAGAATACTATCAAGTGATTGCACCACAATATAACCTGTTAACATTGAAACCACAAATTAAAATCTGTGAAATAACTTATTTTTCCCATCTTTATGATATTTACTGATGTGGCTATGGAAATGACAGAACTGCATACAAACTGGAGACAAACCACAGAACATTAATTGAAGAAAACTCAACTACACCAGTGATAGATAAAAATTTCACACAGGTTCACCATTTTTTATTTAACTATCCATTGTGAAAATTATGTTTGGCTGTTTGTGGACATTCCTATCTATATATATATATAGGACATATATAAAAAAAAAAGTTTATTGGTTGTTTTACTAGCTGGCCACAAATCATTAGTACAGTCTGTAGTGTCCGACGACCTTGGCTTTCCCTTTTACTAAGTTCTCTCTACCCCTCCTCTAACGCCGTATATTTGCCCGCTACATACAGTATTACCAACTGATCTTTGTACATTTCAACTTTCCTTTCTATTTTATAATTTTTTTTTATTGTCAGGCACTTTAATTCTCTATAAGTAATAACTTATTGTATAATATTCATCAACTTGTATATATGCATATAACTATTTATAGTTTTATTGTTTATTTTTATTTCATTCTAATAACACGTGACATTTTAAAAATTTTATTCTGCATTAAGAGGAAGTATTGAGGTTCGGATTAGTTTTCAATCTTTTTCACCTACTCATATGATACCCGGCATCCATTTACCCCTAAACCGAGTCCGTCCTCGCCTCAAGAACCCTTCAGACCCACATTAATTCCTTGACAAGAATAGCTCACAATATGACGAATTACTTTTACCCTTCGTCGTGCCACACTACCTCCTATCCACCACCACCATGGGACGATAATGCCATCTGCGGGGGAAACTGCGGATACCTTGTACTGTACTTAGACAAACATTTAACGTGGAACCCACACACTAGACTGAAAAGATTGGACTTCTCGAAACTACTTAACAGACGTTCCAGTTCAAATTGACCAAGCATTTCAAATTCCTATCGTATCCAAACCTTCCAATTCAAAGTCCTTCGTCGAATCCCAAACGCACCATTTTATGCTTCTAATACCTTCCGGCCTTAATGTTCCTTAACGGCTGAAACGCCGCTGGCCTCGCGACCATCTCAGTGGCCGGTAAAAGTACCTCCACAGGGGGAATATCTTGCCCCAAGTCTCACACCCATGTACCCTCCTCTAGAGTCAGCGCTAACATATTTACCTACTGCAGTAACTACGCAGAGGTAAATTTCCATCGACAACAAAAAACATCTGTTTTTATGTGATTTTATTACATAATCCAACAACCGGAAGTAGTAATTTAAACTTGATATTTCGCGTTACGAAACTACTGAAAGGATAAGACACTGAAAGTTTTTGATTGAAATTGGTGACTATGTAAGATTCAGAGATGGGTTCTCGGCTCAGGCACTGCGATCCTAATAGACAGATCTATTTTGTGCGAGTCTGAGTTATTGTTGATTTATTTTAATCTTAGCTTTTTATTATTTCACGACAAACGGTTCTAACTATATTTTTAGATCTATTGTGCGGTTCCTTGTGCGGATATAAATATAGCGTCCCCAGAACCATTTGAAATAAATTTTCCTTAAAATCGCTTTTCCCATTAACCGATTTCCTTTATTTCCTTTAATATTGACATTTAAGCAATTCATTTCATTTTTCCTTTTGCACTTTTGAAGAAAATCTAAAGTCATTATTTCCCATGAATTGCCTCAAATGAATTTTCCCGGAAATAGTGTTTAAAATAAAAGTGATCGAATGAAGTATGCAAATTAAGTATACAAGCTGGGGAAAAGAATGCAGTAAAATGATATTTGAATGAAATATCAAGCATATACTTCCATGGTTTTTCGCGGCATTTAAACTATGCTGTTTTCAGACAGAACGACCAACTAACTAACTAACCAAAAATCGTTTTATCTTTCCCGGAGACTACAAAGCGCAGTATATGCGAAAAATTCAATTTCGGAAATCTAATATGATTAGGTACAAGGTCCACGCCCTTAAAACTTTCAGGCACTTACTAGGGAAAAAAACATTGTAAGTGCTTTAATTTGGACTAACAATCGTACGTATTTGAGAGACTCATTTTTAGAGAATCTAAAGATCAAATGAAACATTTTCTTTAAACTCCCTAGATTATTTTGTGAACTAATCAACTTATAGAATTTAACCCTCAACCCATATAGCGTTATTAGTATTATCAGAATGAGGAAACTAAAAACAATTAAACTCAATTAAATTTATTGGCAATATACATATTTTAGGAACACCTGTTATATAAATTAGGTCAGCTGTTACGGAAGAAAGTTTTATTAATACACATGTTCTAATTAGCATAATGCTTAACCACTGATTATAATTTTTTTTGTTACAAACAATTCCATTAGTTTGTCTTCTTATTTTCATAGAGTTAAATGTTAATAATATACTTAATTAAGCAATTATTATATAATTATACATTATTAGCGAATACAATTTACTTTTATTGGCTTTTGTTAAATGGTAATGAATTTTATTACCAATAATTTCCTGGAATTTAAAGAAGGAGTGCCAAAGTCAAGTCCAATAATATGGACAGTCTATTGTGAGGACTGCTATGGTTTTTTCTTTGACCGGAACAGAATAGACTTTCGAATTAACTGCATAACGCAAAGGTAGGCTTGTTGGTGAGATGTAGATACATGCGCAGAAGAAAGAAAAGATCAGAAAATCTAGTCAACAAATGACTCTGGAAAAGTTTCGTCCGTTTTACCCAGTTCTTATTTTAGAATAGTTGTGTGTGAATGATCCTGGCGTTGTTTGGGCTATCGAGAGGGCATCATACTCCAAAAAAAAATCAACATACGTAGATTTACTACTACAATGTGGTCGAAAAATCAAAAATAAAAATACATGATCAATAATTAAGTTTGACAGATAACTCCCTTGCCGCGAGGCACCAAAACGAAATAATAATAATAATAATAATAATACTAAAAAAATAATAGTAATATTAATACTTATATTTCTCAAAGTATGCAATATAGTTCTACTGGAGTAGAGCTAGGTATAAAGTTCCTCTGTCTTCCCACTACTTAATATGCACCACATAACTTTTATCTATAGTTGTTATCTTTCTTTTTCATTTTTTCTGCGCTCTTAGTAATTCACATGAAATCATTTATAGTCTGTGTGTCAAAAACCTTAAAGGAATACAAAATTCTCCAGCCATATTAAGACATCTCACTATTATCGAGTTCGTTTCATTTATGTATACATTAACCTTTTACACGGCTCCTGGAGAAGGTTTTTTTATTATAATTATTGAAATAAATAAATCTCCAATGAGTAATAACCGTCAAATAATGTGTTCTTAATTAAAAATACAGGAACATGATGGATTTTAAAAATAAACAATCTATAAAGTATGAATCAATCAAGTTGGAGATATTCTAGGAGGTATCCATGGAGGAGATGACAGATGACAAACATATGATCAAAGATCTCTCTATTTCCGACTGAAATAACGTCTTTATATGCGTTATTTCCCATAATAATAGAATTATTGGAAAACGGGTGAAATATCACGCGCTTTTTTTTTTTCCGCCTTCTTCACAACTTTCAAGAGATTCATTTATTTTCAAGTTGGAATTGTTATAGTACATTTAATTGTCCTTAATATGGTTATGTATATGCGTTCTTACTACACGTCTATATTAATATTTAATTAGACACAAATACAAGTTTACTCAACTTCTTCTCGATAGCCAAAACCACGAAATTCACCAGTCTACTACCCATAATACCAAGTTTCAGATTACAGTCTTTCACACCATACTACTACAAACTGAATAACACAAGTTCCTTAATTTTTATTTACAACCTATTCTTCTTTATTTATTAAATTGTTCACCAAACTAACCGTGCGTATTTTACACAAACCTGGTTTTTTAAAATAAATCATTTTTGGCCAGCTTGCCTCACAATATTATATTCATTTTACAAAAAACAAAAAAAGTATTTTTACTTTCTCTTACTCCTAATAAGAGGAAGTATTGTAATCGTGTCAAATTTTCGGTATCGAGTTTTCACCGGAAATATCCGTTTTGAGGTCCTCTGAGTCCAAAAAAGTGGTTTTTAGCAAATGGTCTGTGTGTGTGTGTTGTGTATGTATGTATGTGAACAGCATAGCTCAAAAACGAAAAACCGTAGAAAGTTGAAACTTGATATTCCGTTTAGGTATTACCGTGGGATCTGACACTACGTTATCTGTCAAAATTCCTCAACCGGAAGTACCACTTTACTAGTGGATTTTTTACTTTTTTGCGATTTTCTCAAAAATGGCTCCGACAATTTTCTTTAAACTTCAAACATCAACCACACATACAAAGAGCTACAACTTTTATTTGAAACATTTCTCCGAGAAAGTGCACTGAATGGCACTTTTGGGGGAGGGGTGGGGTTAGATTTCCATCTAAAGTGCTATTTCAGTTTATTAGACAATTCTGTCATCTAAATAATGTTAATTAGAATTAAATATGTTGTTGAAATTCCAAGTTTGAAAAAAATTGGATAACCAGAGTACGTTTACTTTCCCACGTTACTAAATCTTTATTCACTTTTTCCGCAATTTTTTATAGAAATGGGCTCCGACGATTTTTTTGAAACTTCTTATATAACAAACATGCAAAGATCTATAACTTTTATTTAAAAAATTTCTCTGGGAAAATTCATTTAAGGGCACTTTTAGGGGAGAGATGGGGTTATATTTTTCTCTAAAGTGGTCTCATAGTTGATTATACAATTCTATCATCCAAACAAAATTAATTAGAAATAAATAGACGGCCAAAATTCCGAGTTTCAAGAAAATTAGTAAACCGTAAGTGCGCTTTTACTGAACTGATTTTTCAATTTTCGACGAATTTCGTTAAATTTGGTACCAAACACCATTATTATTATTATTATTATCCTATCTCGGGTGGGCCAAGTCCCGGCACCGCAGCCAACAGAGGCTTATTGTGCCACCCCCGATGGTTCCTAGTAGACAAACCCTCCCTCCTTAAGGAGTTTCAGGGCCTTCATCACCAGGTCGTTTTGAGCTACTATCTCCTCAGGTCGCAAAGTACCGAAGGTTTCATACCTCAATCTGATTATTGCTACGCAATCGAACAACAGGTGGGAGGCCGTTTCCTCCTCTTCCTGACATAATCTGCACAAGGGTTCCGCTCGGATGAGTCCTACCTTGTACAGATGTTTCCTGAACCTGCCATGACCCGTAAACAGTCCCGTCACCAGAGAAATCTGGCTCCTACTCAGACCAAGGGTCATTCGGGTTCTTCGTTTACACAGTCCTGGCATCATCCTTTTACTGTGTATAACACCCGGGCTTCTCCTCCAGAGCTCTTCATGCTTACTGCGACCCCACTCTCTAATCGCTGCACGAATTGCTCCGCCAGTTATTCCCAGGACCGGCTCTGGACCAATGAACGGAGTGTTAGCCCCGTTCCTGGCCAGTTGATCAGCTGTCTCATTACCCTCAACCCCTGCATGCCCAGGCACCCACAACAGCTGCACCTTGTTGTGCCTGGAGAGTCTCGACAATGCCTCTCGACATTCCTTAACCAGGGATGAGGTTGTTCTGTGAGCTTCTAAGGCTTTCAGTGCAGCCTGGCTGTCCGAGCAAATGCGTATGACCTTGCCCCTTGGGGCTCTACGCAAATTCTCCTCGGCACAGACCTTAATAGCAAACACTTCAGCCTGGAATATCGTGGAATACCTGCCCAGAGGCTTCTCAATAGACACCTCTGGGCCCATTCCATACACTCCCGCTCCAGTCCCGCACTCCATCCTAGAGCCATCTGTAAACCACAGAGGCCCTGTCCGATAGAGTTTTTCCCACCCCTTGGGCCATTCCGCCCTAGAACCTAGGAACACCAGGAATGGTACCTCGAAGTTGTATGTTGGACACATGCTATCCTGGGCCATGTCTGTCACAGGGCCTGGGTTAACCTTTAGCAATATGTCCAAATGTTTGGCTAAGGAGCCGCACTGCCTCCAAAGACCATTTTTGCGCAATCTATGTGCACTGGCCCTCGCCTCCGCTTGCACTAACAAGTGCAGCGGTGCCAAGCCCAGCAGCACCTCCAGCGCAGATGTCGGAGCACTTCTAAAGGCGCCCGTAATGAGGAGGCACCCCAGCCTCTGTACCCCACTGAGGCATCTCTTGGCTGTCTCCTGTTCCGTCTTAGGCCACCATACCACCGCGCCATAAGTTATGACCGGTATAATGGCCCGAGTATATATCCAGTGGGTCATCCTTGGAGTTAGCCCCCATGACTTCCCACAGGCCCTTGTAACACAGCATAGCGACTTTTTAGCTTTCTGCACTATATATTCTAGATGTGCGTTCCATGTGAGCCTGGTATCTAGGATAACCCCCAGATACTTGACTCTATCCGACACATCCAGTATCTTCCCAAAGAAGGACATTGCCTTATATTCCTCAATATCCCTCCTCCTAGTAAACGGTACAAGAGTGGTTTTCTGTGGATTTACCCCAAGGTCCACTCTACTGCACCATTGTTCTATGCGCCTAAGCGCCTCTTGTAGGAGCTCCCTGACTGTAGATTCGTGCCTGCCTCTGGCTACCACCACTATATCATCAGCGTAGCCCAGCACGGAACATCCAGTACCACTAAGCTCCTCCAACAGTTCATCCACAACCATGCACCACAGAAGCGGGGATAAAACCCCACCCTGCGGGCACCCCTTGTGGGCGCAATCTCTAGCGAAGCTTCACATAGGCTTGCTATAATCCTCCGAGTTTTAAGCACACTGTCGATCCATCTAACGATGGGTCTACTGACACCGCGCTTTTCTAACGCCTGAGTAATGAGGCAGAAGGTCGTGTTGCTGAACGCACCCTCAATGTCCAAGAACACACCCGCCGCTGTTTCCCTGCCATGTACCGACACCTCCAATTCTCCAACAAGAGAATGGAGAGCCGACTCACAGGACTTCCCCGACTGGTAGGCATGCTGGCAGGGTGCAGAGGATATCGCCCCAGCACCACCTCTCTAATTTGCAGGTCCACCAGTTTTTCCAGAACTTTCAACATAAATGAGGAAAGACTGATCGGTCTATGTGCCTTAGCCTGGGAGTGCGTTCTTTGCCCAGGCTTCGGTATAAATAGTACTATTACAGACCTCCATGTTCTAGGAACATGGTTGAGAGCCAAACATGCTCTCATCAGCCTGCATAGTGTAGGAGTAAGAGTTTCCCCGCCCTTCTGTAACAAGGCAGGGAATATTCCGTCAGGTCCTGGTGACTTAAATGGTTTAAAGTGGTTAATTGCCCACTTTACCTTATTGTAAGTGACACAGCTTTTGGCTACAGACCAATCCTCCCTGGACCCCCGCCGAAGGCCGAGATCCCCCAAGTCCTCATCTGCCCTTCTCGCTAGCGTCACCTGTGAGTCCGGAAAGTGCGTCTGGATCAATAGTTCCAGAGTGTCTCTTTCGGACTCCGTAAAGTCACCATCCGGTTTCCTGATAGTTCCGATTGGATTAACCGGCACCTTAGATAATATCTTGTGGAGCTTAGCCCCTTCCGAGGTCGTTTCGACCTCTTCGCATAGCTTTCTCCACGAGTCCCTTTTGGCTTTCCTAATGGCCATATTGTAAGAGGTGAGGGCTCTGCGGTACTCCTCCCATAAGCCTCTTCAATATGGGCTCTGCGGTACTCCTCTTCGCCGCATTAAACATCTTCCTTGCCTTAGCACGGAGGCTGGCCAGCTTATTATTCCACCAGCTGACCTTCCTAGAGGATGACCTCACAACCTCCGCGCAGTTCTTCTGGTACGCATCAAGGATAACCTTCTGCAGTTGATCTGCCGCATCCTCGATGTCATTACCAGTTGCATAGGTTTGTTTAATGTTTTTAATGTTGAGGTCCAAGTCCTGTCGATACAATTCCCAGTCTGTACGCCTAGGGTTCCTGTAGCTCCACAGTTGGCCACAGTCAGACAGGAGGTCAAACCTTATGTACATGTGGTCCGACAGTGAGGGTTCCTTAGACACATGCCAGTTTCTTACCAAAGTCGACATAAAATTAGTAGCGATGGTTAGATCGATCACCTCTCTGCGCCTAACGTTAAAGAAGGTGGGTTCTTCACCCTCGTTTATCAAGCATAAGTTATTAGCTAAGATAAATTCCAAGAGCGACTTACCTCTCTGATTGGTTCCTGTGCTGCCCCACACCTCGTTATGGGCGTTGGCATCACATCCGATCAGTAGTTCCAGTCCACCATCCTTGCAGAAGGCTACCAGCTTGTATACTTCTTCTGAAGGTGGTGGCTCTGTTGAGTCGTATGGAAGGTAGGCCGACGCACAGACAAAGTCCTTGAAGCCGCCTCCCATGCGTAGTCTCACCTTAGCTGCCGTCAGATCTCTGTAACAGAAGTCATTCAGCAGCAAAAAGGTAACATCTTTCCTAATATACATACATGTTCTAGGATTTTCCAGGCTACGATTATAGACAATCTTACCTGCAGGTTCTCCCAGCCCCGCTATTCTTCCACGGACCAGCCAGGGTTCCTGGATCAGGGCTAAGGCGATGTCTTCCTTCATGAGGTAGTTTGATAGCGCAGCTGACGCACCTTTACTGTGATGGAGATTCACCTGAACGGCTCTCCATCGGTTCTTGAGGTTCGTCTCCCCCTCAGCTATCATCTTTCGCTTTCGCGACAATCCGGAACTTCACCACGTCCATCCCGAGAAAAGCCTCGAAGTTGGACTTTCTAAGGTGTTCCAGAACTTCCTCAGGAATTTCGAACACCAGGGTTTGCCCCCTGGCTTCCACCTTCCTGTTGATCATTCTCCACTCTGAGGTATCCAAACCTGCATTCTGTGAATGCAGCTTTTCCAACACCTCAGTTGGAGACGCCTTCCTCAGGGCACCTGCCACCCACACCGACACCTTGGCAGCCCTGAGGATCTCTTTGGCCAGACGAGTCCGCAGCTCCAATTTCTCCCCTATACGGAGAGTCGGGGTCACCGCCTCCAGCCAGTCCCGCGTTGCCTCATTGCCACAATTGACAATGAGGGCGCCTCTGGACAGATAGCAGCCCCTGAATTGCGGACCGTCCTCGCCAACTATTCTAGCGACCACCTCGGCCTGTATCCCTTCCACTTGACCTTCCGTCAATTGGACCTCGGGATAATTCACCGGGATAACCGCCATGCGAATATTACTAAGGGCATCTCTGAAGGAAGCCACAGCCGCTTCCTCAGAGCCCTTAGGTTTCTTTGGCACCCTAGTGCCACTCGTTCCCGGACCCGTGCTCGGAGTGCTTAGTTCCGATCTTCCCCGTTTAGGAGCCCTCTTGGGAGTCGGAGAGGATGTACCAGCTACATCCTCCCTTCTCTTCCCGCCGGGCATCCCCAGGGAAGACGGAGCCGTCCCACTACCTACCTGGGTCGGTTGCTTGGAAGCAGCCCTCTCCTTCGCCAACCGCTTCCACTGCCGCTTCGACAGCCACGCCCTGCCTTCCGCCTCAGCTTTGCGCCTCGCCTCCTCTCTCCGCTCGGCGCCGCTGAGCTTTCTCGGCGAGATGTGGATGTCTCCAAACTGCTGGGAGACGCCCTGAAGGGGGTCATTCGCTGAAGGACAAGTGCCTGCACTTGTCCCAGCTATCCCTTCACCCTGTCTCCCCGCTTCATTCTGGGGGAGACTCATACTGTCACCCCCCAGTTCCATCTCCTCTACTGGTCTCACCCCAGAAACCTGGGGATCTCCACCAGCAGGGGAAATCAGTTTGGGCGAGTTCTGTTCCTCTCGCCCACCCTTCCCTTCTCTACTTTTATTGAAATTTGGGTTCATACTGTTCCCACGAGAGTCGGAGGAGCTAAATCGTCACTCGTGGCAGTGCCCCATACCACGAGAAGGCTACAATACAATGGGGTTTCGCCCGGTTCCCCAAGGTGACCGCTACCGCACACATGTTTTACCACCCTGTACGCATTCAGCCTCGACGCGCATCCCATCTCAGCTTGGGTGGGGATACCTAAAGGAGTTGGGAAGGATGACTAGGATGGGATAAAAGGAGGGGAGGAGCCAGAGGGGTTTATTCCGGCTCCCGCCAGTACCTCGTTTGCCACCTCCCGAGGGAGGTGCCCAGATCGCACCACGTGGAGGTGAGGTTGACTTGGGGAGTTACAAGCAGACAGAGACGCACAAGGCACTCTGTCCTATCCCCCTTGCGATCCTAGAATCATATAAGTGACATTTTGTATCCCAAGTATTGGACTTAAAGGACTGTAATATTTTCGCAACATACGAATTAGCTGTTAAGGTTGCATTACAGGCTTTTGCAAATATACCCGAAGAAGAAAGTGTTAAGCCTAAATAATTAAATGTGGATACAGCATCAATAAAGGAACCTTCATAAGTGAATCTGTTAAGGTTACTCAGCCGACCATCTTTGTGAAAAATCCTAATTTTTGTTTTTTCTGTATTAACAGTTAGTGAGTTTAAACTACAATAATCAGCTAGAATCCGTAAGGCAATTTGCGTTTCAATCCATGTCGTCAGCGTACATTAAAAAAACTAAATCCTTTCCCCCACCAATGTTATTCCCTTAACATGCTTACTTATAAAGAAATCTACTATATCTGAGGTATAAAGGGAAAACAGAAGAGGGTCAGGATTTCTCCTTGAAGAATACCTTCTGAGACTACGATTTCTTTAGATATTTCAGAATCACTTGAAACCCTGAAAGAAGCAGCATCATAAAATTTCATAAGCAATCTTAGAAATATTCCGGACAGCCCAAAGCTATACAGTTTCTGCCACATTTTACTGTGGGAAACGGAAAATCAACGAAAGTTGAGAAAACTTTCCTTTTTTTTAACCTGAGTTGTATATTAACTGCAGCTGATAAAACAAAGATGGTGTCCCGACAGCCTTTATCCTTCCGGAATCCCATCTGTTCCAGTGGAATCAGACCTCTAGAATCTGCCCATTTGGTTAACCTGTTAAACATTATGTAGGTAAAAAGTTTAGTGATAGAGTTGAAAATAGCAATACCCCTGTAATTGCTGGGATTCATAGGGACTCCCTTTTTGTGGAGTAGTATCATTTTTATTGAAGTCCACTGCTTTGGAAAAGCCTCATCTTCCCAGATTTTGTTGAAAAGAGAGATCAAGAAGGAAAGCCAAGAGTCATTAAATAGTTTTAAACATTCATTAGGAACCCTGTCAAAACCGGTAGCCTTATTTAACTTACAACGACCGACACTGGTTCTTAGCTCCCCCATTGTAATTCCTGTATCTAGATCAGGGTGATACTACAAGTACTTGTAGTCAATGCAAAATTTGGGAGGGAGAACATTATAATAAAAATTTTCCCAGCCCTTGTATAATATTGAAATAATATTATATTGTATAATAAGAAATATTGTACATTTGACAATATTTCTTTTTTGAAAACATTTAAGAGCTGACCAAAATTCAGATGGGTTTCTAACGTTTCTTAATTTGGACTTCAAATCATCAAAATAAGCTTTCTTACAATTAAATATCAAATTTTTGTAACATTTCTTAGCTTCAAGATATGAATATTGATAATGATATTCATTAAAAAATGATTTTCTTCAAATGTTATATAATTTACGAACCTTCTTTTTGGCAAGTACACAGTCTACTGAGTACCAAGGTTTTTTGGAATTTTTAATACCGAACTTATTTCTCTTAAATTTCTTCAGTATATACCTGAATTGTACATGAGAGTTTGAAGAGAACTAAGTAAATTTTGTATAGAGCTCCTCTTAGGACATATTTTCAAAATGGATGACATTAGAATTTAGTAACTTTAAAGGCTTACTAAGATTCACAGCGGATCTGTTCAATGTGCAATAAAAAGACTGTTCAGGAATCTTAGTTTCGAGGTCCATGCAATCCTCTAAATTTATTGCCAAACGACATAAAAAATGGTCCGATAATTCTGAAACATTAATAACTTTGAAGTCCAAAATATTGCTCAGAAATCCCGCTGAGATCCAAACTAAATCAATAACACTCTTCCCTTTTTCACTTATATAAGTAAAATTAGCCGGATTGTCATTAGGGGACCTACCATTACAAACTATAAGACCATAAGATTCCATCACATCTACCAATCGAGATCCTCTACTACTAATGATTTCATCAAGACCAGATCTGGATCCATTAAGGTTAGAACAGGAAATAATTCATTATCTAGATTATTTAAATTTCCTATCCTAGAATTAAAATCTGCACCTATTATAAAGGTAGGGTTTTCGAAATTGGACATAATATTGTACAACTCATCTCGAAACAGATCTATAAAGTAGTCAGATCATAGTCAGTTCCTGGCCGGAAATATACTAAACCTAAGCAAAAGTATTCACTTTGTGCTCTTAGTAGAAGGCAGAGGAACCAAGCATTAGAACATACAACTTTAACTTCTGAGAATAAACATTTTTTAAGAAAAATTAATAAACCTCCACTGCCTCTACCCCTCTGCCCCCCAGCACAGCTGTCATAATAATCATAATGTTGAGAAAAGAAGGCATAATAATATCAGATGAACAAAGCCATGTCCCAGAGAAACACAGTACACTCATCTCCATTAACAAGTTATTTCAAGTTTAGAAAGATTATATAATGTATTAAAACCATATATATTCAAAAAACCAATATTTAAAGTATTATTTTTTGAATTATAAGTGAACAGAAAATGAGTGGTCTGAGTTATCAAAAAAATTACCTTGAGTTATTATTACTTTTACTTTTTTACGTTATTTTTTTACTTTGAGTGAACTCTTGAGCGAAATCGAAAATTTTGTAGTTTATCTTGAGCTTCCTGTTTATGTTTCTTTAAGTTAGTAGAATCATCAGGTACTGAAATGGATGAGGAACCTTGAATGATTTCTACTATCTCCTCCAAAGAGTGAAATACTCCACGAAATTTGCACTGTTTTTTTTAGTAAGAAGCGTTTTTGTCAATCTTTCGTAGGTGATTAATGCAATTGAATACTCTTCTTCCATAATCTCGATCCTCAGGGCTTCTATCATGGCTGATTGGAGTATTATTCTGTTGAAAGTTATCCTTATGCTTTATTATTTGCTCCTTCAGAAGGTTACTGGTTAGCGAAACAAGAATGGGGCGATTTTTATCCGCGCCTCTACCCAGTCGGAAACACTTATTGACGTATCTGGTAAGTTTATTTCCACTACGTTACAGATACATTGGACAGTTTTTAATAAGTCTTCCTTACCGTTCTCATCTTGTTCACGGACCTTATACAAAATGAAATTATTATTCCTTAATTGTCGTTTTAAATGTTTTACCTCGTTTTCAACAGGTCATTTTTTTTTCTAAAAGAGCACACCTTGTTTTTAATGAAGATATTTCGTCTAAGGCATTTTTAATAGTAACCGAAAATTGTCTGTTTTTTATTTAATTTCTCTTGATTCTTGAATATTTTGTTGAATGGCTGCCATAATTTCGTCATTTGAGTAAACCATTGTGTAATATAAATTTCGAAAAAACAGAAAATAATAATAAGTCGATATATATTACGTAGGTATGAAGTGTTGCCAATAGATAGCGCCAGTAGCTTTCACAATAGAGTTAATACATAAACTATAAACAAATAAACTTTACCAAGCTTATCTATCCCCACTTAAAATAAGTTGTATCTTTTCCATAATTCTTCCAATCTCTATTAGAAGTTCACCATTAAATTACATGAAAACCGATCAATAAAAAATTCCAAAAATTTCACTATACACTCTTCTTACATTAAAGGACAACTGTCACAAATTTCATAAAATAAAACTAACTAGAACTATATTAAAAATGAAAAAAATCGGGAGACGATGTTAACAATGTAAACGTACGGGCCAAACTCCAACATTTTATATATTAATTACTTTCTTTTCTCTAATATTTTATTTTATTTTTGCTTTCGATGGGACTTAAAGTGTATAGGCCTACTTATTCAGCAATTTATAGCAGTTACCATCAGTAGTTATTTTCCTTCATTCACAATAAGATGCCCGTTTTCAGCGCAACCAACAAGATTTTTTGCGCCGGTTTGTGACTACAGATGAAACTTGGGTCCACTTCTATACCCCAGAGACAAAACAGCAGTCAAAGCAGTGGAAACATGCTGAGTCACCACCACCAAAGAAAGCAAAGGCAGTACGTTCGGCCGGAAAAGTCATGGCCTCAGTTTTCTGGGATGCAAAAGGCATTCTGCTGATAGATTATCTTCCTACTGGCCAAACAATTACGGGGCAATACTATGCAAACCTCCTAGACCAACTACAGGAAAAGATACGCGAAAAAAGGCCTGGTTTGGCAAGGAAGAAAGTCATCTTTCATCAGGACAACGCCCGCCCGCGCACAAGTGTTACTGCCTGGCAAAACTTCATGAACTGAGGTACGAATTGTTACCACATCCACCTTATTCACCTGATTTGGCACCATCAGACTTTCATCTCTTCCCCAAGCTGAAAATTTTCCTCGGTGGACGGAGAATTCCTACAACGGAAGAACTGACACCGAATTGGAGAGGTACTTTGCAGGTCTGGAGGAATCTCATTTTCGAGATGGGATAAAGGCATTGGAACATCGCTGGACCAAATGCATTAGTCTACAGGGAGACTATGTTCAAAAATAAAAGCAGTTCCACCGAGGTAAGACACTTCTTTCTAGTACATTCCGAGAACTTTTCAAACCACCCTCGTATATTCTTATTTATTTAATACTTTCTTTTCTAAATTTTTTTTTTTATCTTTTGTTTTCGATGGGACTTAAAGTGGATAAGCCTACTTATTCAGCAATTTATAGCAATTACCATCAGTAGTTATTTTCCTTCATTCACAATAAGATCTCGGAACCCCACCCTTCTCCATTGAGCTAGTTCCTCTTAAATTCCCTCCCTATACCTCTGCAAAGGAGGTAATATATTTCCCAGTTACCTTCACCCAGAGCTAAATTTGGTCAATTTTTTATGTGAAAGAAGTTAGTATTAAAAAGAAATTACTACGGTAAAGTGCAAAAACTAATTAAAACGAATCGAAAGCGGAAACGCATTAGTTTGGAACAAAAATTGAAAAACTTAAAACGTTTTAAATCTAGGGAAAAAGCTGTTGAAATTGGAAGAAATCTTGGTTTGGCTCCTACACAGTAAGAACAGTTCGTAACCGTCAAAACAAATGACTAAAATTAGAGATCCGCTTATAGTAAAAATGGAGTCTCTTCTTAAAATTTGGATTGAAAACCAAGATCAGCGGAGGAAGCCACTGAGCAAAATAGTGATTCAATATAAAGCAATTCGCATTTTTAGTGATATTAAAAATAATTCACCATCATCCATAAAAATCATAAAATAATTCACCAGCACTGAAAATTTAAAGAATTTGAAGCTCGCAAAGGTTGGTTTGAATATTTCAAAACTAGAGCAAATTTGCATAATTAAAGGAGAATCAGCTATTGCAGATGTCCAGGTGCAAATGATTTTAAAATTGAATTGCAAGCTATTATTGAAGAAGGTGAATATTCTGCTAAGCAAGCTTTGAATGTCGATGAAACTGGTCTTTCTTGGAAAGGGCTACCAGATAGAACGTACATTTCCAAATTTGAAAAATCCTGCCCTGGATATAAGGCCATGAGAGACCGGCTTACAATTCTTGTAGGAGGAAACGCAGAAGCTAATTTTAAATTTAACCTTTTTTTTGTCTACCAAACTGAAAGTCCAAGAGCTTTCAAAAATGTGAAAAAAGTGCTCTTCCGATTTATTGGCACGCGAATAAAAAAGGGTGGATGATTGCAGCACTGTTTAAAGATTGGCTAGAAAATTACGCTGTTCCTGAATTAAAAGCTTATTGTTGTGCTCAAAATATCGATTATAAAATATTATTATTATTAGACAATGCTCCAGGACATCCTATTTATGCGGATCATTATTCTGAAAATATAAAAGTTGTGTTTACGGCTCCAAATACCATTACCATCTTTCAACCAATGGATCAAGGTGTAGTACCCAACTTTAAATGTTATTATCTACGGGGAATGATTAGTCAGCTTATTGCAGCAAGTGATGGAGAGGATAAACCCACCATGAAACAGTTCTGGACAAATTATAACATTATGATGGCTATCGACTAACCATGGATAGAAATAAAACAAACATGTGTGAACGGAGTTTGGCGTGAAATATGGCCAGAATGCGTTCTTGAGGATAAAGACGTTCATGCTGTTCCAATTCTTCGTAAAGAACTTGCTGAATCAGCTAGAGAAGCAAACTGGGAAGGTATGGAGGAGGATGATTTTAATGAGCTATTGGTATCACAAGATAAAGAGCTAGTAATGAAGGTTTGATTGCTTTGAATATTGAGCATGCGACAGAAGACGAACCTGCTGCACCCGATATGGTTAGAGAAGAAAAAAAACTAACGACGAGACCCATTTCAGAAGCGATGCAACTCATTTCACAGACATTGGAGATATTTTCAGATAATGACCCTGACGAAAATCGTAGTTTAATGACAAGTTCCGTAGCTGATTGCTATAAATTGTTACAAAGAAGTTTATTTAGAAAAAAAAAACGGTAAAAATCCTGCAAACATTGGATAATTTTTTAACAAAATCAAGACGACAACCAAATCAGTCAACGCTAGTGGTAGGATCTACAAATTCGGAATAAAAAAAAAATTAAATAAAAAATGCAAAAATTATAATTTTTGTTGAATTCGTTGAATTATTTTTTGTTTTATTTAATATTTATTCTTTATCTTATTATGAATTAAAAATTTTTGTTGCAATAAATATATGTGTTGTTATTACTAATAATAATTTGGATTTTGCATGCAATAATTAACAAAAAACTGTAGAAATATATGGGAAAAACTGGTTTCGATTTGTGTCGTATTTCTCTGGTCCCAATTACCGACGCAAATCGGGGTCTGGGTGTATTCATTTAGGTTCTGTCATAGGGTGCGGCATTAAGTTTTAGTCGAAATCGGTCGACCGGATGTACCACTTTACTGAATTGATTTTTCAGTTGTTTGCGATTTTCTTAAAACTCAGTATCATCACCAACTCATACAAACTCAACCGGGACAATTCATTGAAGGGGTGTTCTGTGGAATGGGTGGCGTTAGGCTTTCCTCTAAAGTGCGATTTCAATGTATTATACGATCCTATCGTCTACATATATTTAAGGGAACTTTTAGGGGAGGGGTAGAGTTATGTTGTTGTGTGTATCTATGTAGAGTTATGTCTAAAGGGCTATCATAGTTGATTTTACATGCTACCATCCAAACAAAAGTAATCATTTAATTTTAATTAATTAATTATTTATATAATGTTTTTTAGTATACATATATAAGATTATTATTTTTACTTTCTTTTACAACTGTAAGACGAAGTATTGCGAGTATTGCAAATTTTCGATATCGTGTTTTTACCGGATATACACATTTTGAGGCCCCTGAGTCCGAAATTGAATTACAATTGAATACATAGAATTGGTCTGTATGTGTAGTCATACCTCATTTAATTTAATCTATCACAAAATGTTTGACAGAATCGTACTACTCAGTTTGAAGCGGCTAGGGGTTTTCCAACCCTCACGACAAGCGAAAATTAATACCCTATTCTATACTATTCTACTATCTCCGAAAGAATTACTATAATTTTGAATGTTTTGCTTTTGATTTCTGCTTGCATAAGCACAATTAGAGACTTAACTGTGCAATCCCTCACTTATCATAGAACACAGGGGTTTTACTTGCTTCGATTCTATTTCAGTTTTCCAAACCATTATTAATTCTTAATAATTAATTGTAATCAGTTCATAATGTTTAATTTAGGAAAAATATGTTGGCCGAAAATGATTATCTGATGAATAATTTCAATGAACGTTCAATGAACAACAAAGCATCTGAAGATAAATCTTATGAAAAAGATCAAGTGAAGATATCAGGAGAAAAGGCAACTCTCAATGGTGTTTCAAGCGGAGAAGAATGCGATAATTCAGGTTTAATTTTTGGCTGTAGGAATGTAGAGCAAAGAGACAGGAATAGTTTTGTTGAAGAAAGGTGAGTAGTTTTTATATATTTATATTGAATTATGTATATCTGAAGTGTTTTCATTGTGTACCAGATGATCAATTTCAAGAACCATAATGCTGGGCATCTTATACAAAATTAAAATCTAAGTAAACAATCACACCACTTTATGCCATAACTGGCTACAATGTATGTAAACATATTTAGTTGTTAATAAGGACCGGTTCTAGGCCACTTTTCTGCACAACATGGCGGCCACATCCCCTCCCCCCTCCCCCTCTATACTCACCCCTCTCCCCACCTACAACACAACCACACTCCCACCCCAACAATTCTACGCCACACCACCCCTTTCCTGTAGGCAAAGAGGGGTTAAAAATTAATTTTTTTTTTTGCTGAGGTCAGCAAAAGCGATCTCGCAATCTTCGCCATACAAGTCCATCACTTTCACCACTTAGCCATTGTGGTAACTTGGGAATAGTAGTTTTCTTTAGATCCTTATACCTCACCCACATACTTCTCCCTTATGTCTCTCACATCGTTCTTTCTCTCTCTCTCTCTCTCTCTCTTCTCTCTCTCTCTCTCTCTCTCTCTCTCTCTGATCTGATATCAAGTTAAGTTCACATCGTGTCCGTAAAAATTTAATTTTTCTAGTAGTTATTCAGTGTTTTTTGTCTTATTTTTGTTACAGTATTGTGAATTCAAATATTGTCTACACTTTGAGCAGTTTGATTTGTGTTAAACTTGCGTCAGTTCGTAGTAATTTACGAAAATTAATTAAGTTAAATTTTATAAGAGAACAGTAAGGTGAGTCAGTTTGAATTTATTTCTTTTTGAACTTTGATCACTTGTGGTTACAGTTGAGAATCTTATCTTCTATCTTTTGTTACAAACAAAAACATTTTAAAGTACATCACTATGGCCAAATGTGGTAAATGTAACGTCGTTCTAACGCGCGCTACAAACATTTCACACGCACAATGTTTTAAATGTAAATTATTGTTTCATTTGGAGTGTGTTGGCCTCACGTCGGACGACTGCTCTACATTAAAAGAATTAAATAAAACGTGGATATGTGCTGCTCGTAATAAAGATATACGAGTTACTCGCAGTGATTTTACACCAGCATCTCCTGTTGCCTCTAAATCACCCTCTGTTAGTGATGTGTCTACATTAAAGGAGGTACTCTCATGGCAATTCAGAGTAATACCTCAGCTCTCAATAATTTTATTGAGAGTCAGAAAGTGCAAAATGCGGACATTTTGAAGTCATTAGATGCTTGTTATAGTTCCATACAAGAGAATACAACTACTATAAATACGTTAAAGACTAAAGTAGATTCTCTCATTGTTCAAGTAGAAGCGCTCAATAATGAGAAGAAGGTGCTTGAAAGCAAAGTGTCAGAATTACAGGTGACAGTTGAAGTGTTAAAACAGGCTTCAAGAGACAAAACCGTGGAAATCCACGGTATACCGTTGGTCCAAGGAGAGAGTGTGAATGACCTAGTAAATAAAATAGGTACAGCTCTGGATGTTGACGTCAGAGAGGTAGATTTTGTTTATCGAGCAAGATCAAGTGCAAGTACTATCGATCCTCCACGACCACCTCCCATAATAGCTACCTTCCTAAGACGGTGTACGAGAGACAACCTCGTTGCTAAAAGAAAAGTTAAAAGGGATTTTTCCACTAGACACATTGGTTGGGCTACACAGGAGAACTACATCATCTACATCAACGAATCTCTAACCCCATACTTCAAGAAGCTGTATGGTGCGGCTCGGACTGCTAAAAAATTAAATATTATAAAGTATGTGTGGGTGAAAAATGGTAGGGTGCTTATTAGGAAAACTGATGGCGCACCTGTGATTTCCGTTTGCAAACCAGATGACATACCATCTCAGTGAGGCTTAATACCGTTAAATGTTTTATGTGCATATATATTAATTTAATTTTCTTGTCATCTGGCTATTTGTTTTATTATACGTATTTTTATACAAAGTATTACAACTGCTTAAAATTACATCTTTTTAGTTACAGTATATTTTATTTTGACTGCATTATATTAAATTTATTCTTTATTATTATTACTTTATTTAATTCTGAATTTAAACTTACTGATTTATATTTTTGTACTTATTATACTGTTTATTTTTACATCTTACTGAAAAAACTATCACAATTATAATGATGGAAAATTCATTAGTGTATTACATTATAGTCAATCAAATATTAGTTTCACCTATTAATGAGTACTGTTACTTTTTTTTAAAACAATGTTATTATATTATAACTTTCTTTATAATATGTTAGATAATTTATTAGTGTGTCATGTTAACTGTCAATCATTGGTTGCACATATTGATGAATTCCGTCACTTTTTCTCAAAACATTTTTATCATATTATAGCTCTCTCAGAAACTTGGTTAAAACCTCATGTTAGTGACTCAGTGGTAAATTTACACAATTACAATCTTATCAGATGGGACCGCTTGGGGAAAGTGGGCGGTGGTGTTGGCCTGTATGTTCATTATTCGCTGCATGCTAAAATATTAGCTACTTCTCGTGAGCAATACTGTTCTCGTCCAGAGTTTCTTATTGTGGAAATCGCTGGGCATGCAGCTTCCAAATTATTATTTACTGTTTTATATCGGCCTCCTAAAATTGGATTTATTTCTGATTTTGAAAATATTTTTTTGCAATATAATCAGAATTATAAACATTTAATAATTGTGGGTGATTGGAACACTGATATGAATAGTGTTACATTTGATAGTAGTTATGTTAATAATTTCATATATGAGTGTAATTTATTTCTTGTTCCTTTCTATCCTACACATCACACATCTTACTCACACACTTGGTTGGATATCTTCATCGTTGATGACCCAGATAAAGTTGTGGAACATTCTCAACTCCCGGTTTCCTTCCTCTCCAATCACGATTTAATTAAAATTAAGTATTCCTTTAAAGTTACTCGTCTACTCAGTAAAACAATTTATTTTAGAGATTTTAAACGTTTTGTTAGTGAAGAATACTTGACTGGTCTTCAGGACTGTGACTGGATTTCATTTTATCAATCTTTAGATATAGACAATAAAGTATATCTCTTTAATAAATTTGTTCTTGAAACAATGAATAAACATGCTCCTCTTTGTGCTGCTAACATTAGGCGACCACCTGCACCTTGGTTAACAGATGAAATTCGTTGTTTAATGCGTGATCGTGATAAGTTACGTAAGGCTTTTATTAGAACACGTAATGATGCTCTGTATTAGAAACACAAAACAAAAAGAAATCAAGTACAAGATATAATTAAAATGGCTAAACGTACATTTTAC